>CM060320.1:70067697-70072114 GCA_030674155.1 Stramonita haemastoma | reverse complement strand
AGAGAGAGAGAGAGAGAGAGAGAGAGAGAGAGAGAGAGAGAGAGAGAGAGAGAGAGAGAGAGAGAGAGAGAGAGAGACAGACAGACAGACAGACAGACAGACAGATAGACAGATGGATAGACAGACGGACAGAAAGAGCCAGAGGGAAAGACAAATGACCCTGTTACGAAAGAAATGAGAGAGAGAAAAACACAAATAGACAGACATGGAGCATTCTATTAGAGACAGACAAAAGACGTCATAGAGACAAAGCTAGACCACACAATGTACCATGGGTTTTTAAAGATGATCATTTTATTTTTTAAATAAACATTAGGATTTCAGAAACAAAAGCTTGTTCTAACAGACCGTCCAACGAACAAACGAAAAGAAATATTGATTTAGAATAAAACAACCTCTCAACCAAACCACAGCTAGAGGTATGAGATGATTAGCATTCTTTTGTCAAGCAGCTTTGGAGATAATAAGTAACCATTTTTCTCTTTTTCTTTCGATTAAAAAAAATGTAATATCAATATGCAATTTAAGTGGTTTCAAAATTTTCATAAGCGTTAAGGCATCATGTTTAAATACAATATCTTTGATTTATAAAGTACACTTATTTTTAAAGGGTTATTCTGTTGTGACGATGGGACGTTTTCTTCAAGCTGCCAAATAACTGATTTCGTTTTGTTTAATGGTGAAGTACATACAGTAGAGGCTGTTCGTTTGTCACTGTTCCAAATAGATTTGTGGACTATGTGTTTCTTCTTTTCTCAATAAACATTCGGCGAAACCAAAAGAAGTAACACAATACAGCTAAATTTTAGATTTTAATGAGCCCATTTACATTCACTGACTGAGAGAAATATTGATTTAAAAGAAAAAAATTGTTAAAAAATTACAACCGTTCCAAACGTATAAAATGATGAAAGGGTGTTCAGCGCACCATTCAATAAGCTAAGGTTCAGGTAGGTAAAGGTGTCCCATAACCTGTGTGGTCATAGGGGAGCGAGGCATCAGAGACCTCAGCTTCTCTAGGGGCTAGCATGTTGAAGGCGGCACCCATCTCCTCTCCCCCGTTGCTTTACCTTCCCTGACCCTAAAGAAGGCAGGTACACATTTACAGCTGGGTGAAGAACTGTACTGAAGCCAAGGTGCGCAGATGGTCACCCATCCACTTGGTAACCACGCCTGATGCTGCTTAACCTTAGCTTGGGTATAGCGAGTGCTCTGACCACAAAGCTATCCCGTACCCCGAGAAGCTAAGAACCTCAAATAACACGACAAAAACTGCAATAAAAAACAACTAAAGCAGCTGATACATAGCACGCGGCAAGTCTGCTATGTATGTAAAATGAACCAACCAACCAAACCACCAACCAACCAACCAACCAACCAAAAAAGATGAAAGAACACATTGCATGCAGTAAAAACGAAACTAATGCTATTTTCTTAGGGCAACAAAGTACAATGACCTTTTCTTCATCCAGCCCTCAAAGAGAGATGATATGAGTTAAACCTATAAGCACATGCAGTATGTTTGAACTTTTTTCTTCTTTTTAATTTGAAGATGAAAAGGAGTGAAAGAAGCAGAGAAGCAACAGAAGAAAAGAAAAGAAAACACACACACACACACACACACACACACACACACACACACACACACATACACACACACACACACACACACACCACACACACACACACATACACACACACACACACACACACACACACACACACACACACACACACACACACACACCCCACACACACACACACACACACACACACCACACACACACACACGCACCAAAAGAACAAAAAATGACATAAGCTAAGAGCAAGAAGATAGAACAGTTGTTCTTATTCTCGTCGTCAAAGTGGATGTAGAAGTGGAATATGTAGTAGAAGTAATGATGGTAGTAGTAGTAGTTAGTAGTAGAATTAGTAGTAGTAGTAGTAGTAGTAGCAGCAGCAGCAGCAGTAGTAGTAGTAGTAGTAGTAGTAGTAGTAGTAGTAGTAGTAGTAGTAGTAGCAGTAGTAGTAGCAGCAGCAGCAGCAGCAGTATAGCAGCAGCAGCAGTAATATTAGTAGCAGTAGTAGTAGTAGCAGTAGCAGCAGCAGCAGAGGTAGAAGTAGTAGCAGAAGTAGTAGTAGTAAGTAGTAGTAGTAGTAGTAGTAGTAGTGTAGTAGCAGTAGTAGTAATAGTAGTAGTAGTAGTAGTTAGTAGTAGTAGTAGTAGTAGCAGTAGCAGCAGCAGCAGAGGTAGAAGTAGTAGCAGAAGTAGTAGTAGTAGTAGTAGTAGTAGTAGTAGTAGTAGTAGTAGTAGTAGTAGTAGCAGTAGTAGTAGTAGTAGCAGAACAATAGTATATAGCAGGGGGTGGGTGGAGGGGTGGGTTTAAGAGGGGGGGGGGGTGATAGGGGCGTTCACGAAATAAAAGAATCAGCGTACACATATTATCCAAAATTAAAAGAAAAAGAGAGGGAATTAAAAAGAAAAGCGGCACAATCTCTTTCACGTAATGTGTACACATAAATGTTCGAAGATAGTGCAGCAGTAGTATAGCATAGTAGTAGTATATATTATACAATAACCTATGTTGTCGTAGGGAAGAGAGGCATCACAGACCTCAGCTTCTCTAGGAGCCAGCATCTTGAGGGCGGCGCCCATCTCCTCTCCCTCGCTGCTTTGGTTGCACACCAACGTTAGCTTTCGGGTCACATAGTGTGTTCTGTAGAAAGCTAGGCTAGCCAGAGCCAAAAACAAAACAAAACAACAACCACCCATTTTTACAGATATATATATATATTTTTTTTTACATTTTGAAAAAAAATGTACTGTGAACTTGTTTGTTTGGGATGGAGAACATAGAACAATATCAGGTACTCATGAGAAAGTTGGAAATGATTCATCAAAATGAGGACTGCTTGTGTTTTCTACAGTGTTGACTGGCGCATATATATATATATATGATTGAGAAAATATAGTGGGGAAAAACAAGTGCAGGTAACCAGTTACAATTTCATTCTCATCATAGAATTGATGTTATTCAAAGATTCAAAAAAAAAGAAAAATACAGAAAGAAAGAAAAGAAACACTATAAACGTCTTTTAAGGCAGCATTTGGGGGATTATTGAGTAAGGACCATGTTTTGGGCCTGACCTGACTCGAGTTTCGGCTCCTGGTTGAGCACTCTTCAGAGGTCTCGGCAGTGATTGCAACCTCACTCATCCTCTGTGGTAAGAGCAAGACACTTTTTAGAATCCAGAAGTGTCCACTGCAGCTCTAGGAATAGGTAATTATTCCTGTGGCTTATCACTGCTGCCAGTATATATATATATATATATATAATAGATAGATAGATAGATAGATAGATAGATAGATAATAGATAGATAGATAGATATTGTGGTTAGGCAGACGACTTATGACTAAGGGGGTACAGTATTTACTGAAACAAACCTTGAACCTGCGAAATTTGTGCAAAATCACAAACTGAGTCAGAAGCTGGTTTATCACAAAAAGTGTTCTTGTTTTTATTTCAAAACTTCGGTAGCTGTCTTAATACATACGGTAAGAATGCAGGAGTGTTACAGGAAAATAAAAGGAAAAGTGGAAAAAATATAAAACTGGTGTTTAGCCTCTACCTTCCCTCTTCCATAAAGAAGGGTAGGTACCCATTTACAGCTGGGTGAACTGGGAGGGGAACTGTACTGAAGCGAAGGCCCACCACGGGGCAATCACGCCAAACGCTCCTTAACCTAACCTTGGGGGAGAGCGAGTGGAGTGCTCTGACCGCTGAGCTTTCATTCCCGTTTGGTGTGTCCTAAAGTGGCTGTTGTCCTAAACTGGAATAGGGCTGAACGGATATAGGAACTTCTTCCGGGTCTGGTCACTTCCTGTGGGGAAAAAACCCAACTTCCTGTGGAAGCTTATTTCCCCTTGTCTTCGCCACTCGGGCCGCCAATGCACAGAAGTAGTAGTAGTAGTAGTAGTAGTAGTAGTAGTAGTAGTAGTAGTAGTAGTAGTAGTACAAGCTAGAAATAGTACAGACTACAAATTACAAGACAAAAGAGTAAAAAAAAATCGGACAATATTTCCTATCATCTTCGTGAGCCGCGTAAGTCAGAAATAAACACAACAGATATCCCCTGGAAGAATTAGGAAGTACTTGTTTCACGTTCGCAGCCTTGACAGAGTTTTTATTACATCTTTTGCCCTGCTGTCAATGGGTACCTGCCCTCTTTAAGGACAGGGAAGGTAAAGCAGTGAGAGAGAGGAGATGGGCGCCGCCCTCAACATGCTGGGCCCTAGAGAAGCTGAGGTCTCTGATGCCTCGCTCCCCTGCAACCATATAGGTTATGGGACACCTTTACCATTACTCTTTAAATCTTTAAATAACGATTATTTTGGCTCGTGTTTCTCTTAGTGTT
>CM060320.1:70057697-70062697 GCA_030674155.1 Stramonita haemastoma | reverse complement strand
GAGAGAGAGAGAGAGAGAGAGAGAGAGAGAGAGAGAGAGAGACAGACAGAGACAGAGAGAGAGAGAGAGAGAGAGAGAGAGAGAGAGAGAGAGAGAGAGAGAGAGAGACCAGCCGCCATGGCGCAGTGGTTATTGCCTCGGATTTCGGACTGGAAGGTTTGCGAGTTCGATTCCCATAAGAGTCATAGGGATTTTTCGGACTCCGGCCGGCTCCTACCCAGAGTGAGTGTGCTGTGGGCTCAGTGGGGAGACTGGGACCACACAGTCGAGCTTCATCCACTTTATGGATGCGAATTTGAGTGTTGCTCAAATTACCTGACCGACACTGCAGGTGTCTGTATTTCTCGGGCCCGGTTGACGCCGGAATATATCAAAAGGTAAAAAAAAATAGGTAAAAGTATCCCATAACCTATGTGGTTGTAGGGGAGCGAGGCATCAGTGACCTCAGCTTCTCTAAGGGCCAGCATATTGAGGGCGGCGCCCATCTTCTCTCCCTCGCTGCCTTACCTTCCCTGACCCTAAAGAGGACAGCTACCCATTTACAGCTGGATGGACTGTACTAAAGCCAAGGCGCGCAAACGGTCACCCATCCACTTGGTAACCACGTTCGATGCTGCTTAACCTTAGCTGGGGGAAAGCGAGTGCTCTGACCACTGAGCTATCCCGTACCTAGGCAACTGTCGGGGTATAACAATGACGTCAGCTCAGCGACATACAATGTCGTCACAGGGAATTCAATCATTATCATCTCTTTTGTTTCATGAGGGCCACATTATGTGCACTCGCACTCATATCATTATGACAGATGAATGAATGTTGGTTTTTTTTGTACTGGTATAGGAGCGGATGACAACAAAATAAAAAAACAGCATGCACACAGGTGTCGTGTTTAGACACCATCCCTGAAGAGAAATCGGAGAGTTGGAGTTGCAGGGCGGCTCGGGGCTGCATATGGCAACGTTCTGGCGGCTCCTGCAACACCACTGGCACCATTCCTATGGGCGATTGCCTTTCTAATGGACCATTCCAGCGACGTGGAGAGGGTGAGGGGGGGGGGGCGGTCCGCTGCATGGGTAGCAGCTTGCCCTCCACACTTACTTACCCAGGTTTTGCACTAAGGAGCCTGCAGCGCAATTTCATACATAGTCTTCCGAGACTGACGGATGTCTCCAGTGTATTGGTATTAGACGTTCCTCAGGTTGACACCCTCAGAGTTATCTGTAACATATACACTGTGTCTCGCTCTCATCACACCTTGGAATCACTCTGAGACCGTATTTTTTAATTTTAATTTATTATTTTATGTAGAGGATAATGGAATAAGCTCTCATGTGCTTTTTACATCTAGTCCCCGTGTGTATGCAGTTTTTGTAAATTATGTCATCTGTTCCCACCGGCACACAATGGCTTTCTCTTACGAAAAACGGAACAGGATTTAACGTGTGCGCAAGATATTCTACGTGCATTCGCACACGGGCCTTGGTTTACAGTCTTATCCTAGGGACTTTTGGGGAGAGTAGAGTCAGCATTGGTGTTAACTCCAGGTGGAAAATCTCATCGAACAGGAATCGAACCGGGTCGTTAAATTGCGGACGCAATGTTCTGACCACTAGGCTATCCTATTCCCCTTAAGTAAATACTGGATGAGACTTTTTGTGTGTATGTGGTTATTTTCAAGTACTTTGAAGTCCAGGCAGAAACGTTCCAAATCCAGAAAGATGTTTTCTTCTCATTAGCAAAGAGTACAGGTTGTATCATTATCTTTAATAAAGAGTTTAACATGAGTGATTCAATCAGTCCAATCCTGTTGTTTATAGCCCCGCCGACGACACAGGCCATACCGGGGCTGTCACCTCGTAACATTTTTAATCTCCGAATAACACTGTGCCACTCTATACACATCAAAACAGGGTATAAAATCACTCTAATATCCTCCCTAGTATCGACAGCCTGGTAAACCATAAGAATCGACACAGGGCGGGCACCGCGTTGTGGAAAAACCACATCAATATAGATTACATAATTATACAATGAGAACATATTGGGGATGAAGACAATCTTGAAATGCTGGTACATTGCATAAAAATATTCTAATGTCGGACCTGTCATTTTCCTTACATCAACAACTGACGACGTTTCCAGAATGGCTCGCTCTCTACATTTCGAAGGTGTTTATATACATAATCCTGAGTTTATAGTTTTTGGAAAGCAACAATCATACTCATATTTCTTTTTTTTCTTTATTGAAATTTTTTTTATATACAAATCTAAAAATTCCATTTTTTAAAAGAACTCATATTCATATATTTCCGTTTAAAAAAATCCCAAATTGCAGTTTTTATGGAAAGCAACCTCATATACATTTTTTTGTACAAATCTCGGATTCTACTGCTTTGGGAAAACAACTCTCTCTCTATCATATATATATATCTATATATATCGAATTCCATTTCTTTGTGAAAGCAACACTTAATTCATTATTTTAAAAATCCCAAATTGCACCGTTTTTTGGAAAGCAACTCTCACACACATATATATTTTTAAAATCACGAATCCCACTTTTCCAGAAAAGCAAGACACATATTTAAAAACAACAACCCCAAATCCCTTTTTTTTTAAAAAGCAACACTTATACTCAAATATATTTTTAAACAAAATCCCGAATCCCCCTTTTTCAGAATAGCAGACCCATTACTTAACAAGAAGGCGTTGTTGTGAACGCAGAAAAAATCAGTCAGTCTAAAGGCACGTCAGGGAATGGCCACACTAAGACCACGTCAATTGAAGTGCAAAGGGGGGGAGGGGGGGGGGGGAGGGGGGAGGGGGAGGAGGGAAGGGAGGGGGAGGGAGGGGGACTCTCTCCTCCGAAGCCCCCCCCCCCAGTCATAATAGCAGGTATTTTGTAGTCGGTCCAACTGCGGAATGTGAACCATCATCTTTGTTGAAGGCGTGTAGGAATTCTGTTTGACGAAGCGAAAGTGGCGACTGTTAGACTGTTAGACCTGTCTGTTAGTTCTTGTTGTTTTTTAAAAAAAAAATTGTTCCTTGTTCTTGTTCTTCTTCATGTTGTTCTTCTTCTCTTCCTCCCTCCCTCCCTCCCCCCTCTTGTTCTTGTTCTTCCAACAAACCAACCAACAAACTTTCCCATTCCCCATTCCCTTTCCCCAACTTAAACGATTTCACCCAAGTTTCTCAAGAGGTAATAGAAAAGAGGAGAAGATAAGAATGATATCATCTTCACTAAGTTACAACAACGAAACACTCCTTCCTAGTAACTTACCAATGGTTCAATGGTTTGTATTAGTCCTTATGAAAATCTTCTATCAATCGGAAAGAAGCGTAAACTTAAATGATACGGGCATGTAACAAGATCAAAAAGGACTAGCAAAAACAATACTGCAAGGCACTGTCCAAGGAGGAAGAAAAAAAGAGGCAGACCAAGGAAGAGATGGGAGGACACATCAGCGAATGGACAGGCCTAGAACTCAATAAAACCCTGAGAAAGGCAGAACAGAGAGAGAGGAATGGAGGGAACTGGTTGTCAAGTCTTCGGGGTGCCCCCACGGTCGCCAGACTACGGGACAGATAGCTAGCTAGTAACTTACCGTAAGCATATACGTCTAGTGGTGATGGTGACAAAGTTCTTTAGTGTGTGAGCTGCGACCACAAATAAGACATCAAACATGTGACGGTCGACTTTTCAGACGGTGTACAGAAGGAGCAAGTCAAACTTTCTTTCTCTCTCTTCTAACTCAAGACTATTTGTGGGGTTTTCTTGAAGAAAAAAAAACAAAGAAAAGCATTTTTCATCGCCTACGAATTTTATTATTATTGGGTTTTTTTTTCTCCATTTTTTTTAGAGAAAAGAAAGATAGAAAGGTACAGAGACAGACAGAAAGAAACACACATACACACACACACACAACACACACACACACACACACACGCACGCACACACACGGGTATGCACGCATGTATATACACAGACACAGACGACACACTTACACACAGACAGACAGACAGAGAGACAGACAACAGACAGACAGACAGACACACACACACACACACACACACAGACACACACACGCACTTCACCTACCTCCCCCCCAAACACTCGCACAAAGTAGGTTAAAGCGTGGCTATTTTTCAATGGATACATAAGCTGTTTTAAAAGCATTTTGAAGTTTAACCAATTCCTTTTTTTTAAAATCGCTTTTTAAGGAAAGTACTTTTTGTTATGTGGTTTTTGTGGCGGAATAGGATGTGAATGGGACGGGATAGCTCAGTGGTCAGAGCACTCACTTTCCCCAAGCCAAGGTTAAGCAGCATCGAGCGTGGCTACCAGTTGGATGGGTGACCGTTTGCACGCCTTGGCTTCAGTACAGTTCCCCCAGTTCACCCAGCTGTAAATGGCTACCTGCCCTCTTTAGGGTCAGGGAAGGTAAAGCAGCGAGGGAGAGGAGATGGGTGCCCCTCTCAATATGCTGGCCCCTAGAGAAGCTGAGGTCTTGGTGCCTCGCTCCCCTGCGACCACCTAGGTTATGGGACACCTTTAGGCTATGAAGACACATGATAAAATATAGATTTCATGTGTTTCAAATGTAATTGATTTTTGTGAACCTTTCAACTAATGATCTTTTTGTGTGTGCAGAATAGCTATGTCCATCATATTTATGATATGGATGTATACGTTTTTTTGTGTGACTATAATCATAAGATTGATTTTAAGGTATTAGAGTATATGTGGCAAACTATGTGCTTTACACTATATGGCTACGCTCTCTCTCTCTCTCTCTCTCTCTCTCTCTCTCTCTCTCTCTCTCTCTCTCTCTCTCTCTCTCTCTCTCTCTCTCTCTCTCTCTCTCTCTCTCTCTCTCTCTCTCTCTCTCTCTCTCTCTCTCCTCTCTCTGTCTTCTGTCTGTCTGTCTGTCTGTCTGTCTGTTTCTGTCTGTCTGTCTGTCTGTCTCTCTCTCTCTCTCCCTCTCTCTCCCTCTCTCTCT
>CM060320.1:70047197-70057597 GCA_030674155.1 Stramonita haemastoma | reverse complement strand
AGAGAGAGAGAGAGAGAGAGAGAGAGAGAGAGAGAGAGAGAGAGAGAGAGAGAGAGAGAGAGAGGAGGAGGAGGAGGAAGTGCGAGAGAGAGAGAGACGGATTGAGAAAGAGAGAGAGAGGCAGAGACAGAGACACAAAGAGAGAGAGAAGATACATTTTTTGTGAAGAAAGTAGAGTAAGAACAAAACGGGTTTTATCCCGCCCCAATCTTTCATGTGAAAAGCAATAAGCAAAGCACAACAGAAACAAAACAAAAAACATCATATCAAAAGATAATGAAAAAAAGAGTACAAAAATTAATGAGAAGAAGATATGCACAGAAATATAACCAATTTTCTTTCTCAGAGTAATACAATAGGACCAGAAGTTTCTTCTTTTCCTTCTTTTTTTTATTACATTTTACACAACTTATAGAAAATAAAAATGGAAACAAAATGGACGAGAAAAAATATGTAACAAAACACACAGAGAAAAATGGAATAAGATCTAAGAATCGAAAGCCAAAGAAGAAGAATAACAACAACAAGAACAACAAGAGGAAAAAGAAGAAGAATAAAAAGAAGAAATTGATGGTGAGGAGGAGGAAAAAGGGTGGTGGTGGTGGTGGTGGTGGTTGAAAATAATGGAAGCTGATAAAAGAAAATGATGGTGATGACGATAATGATGGTGACAAAGACGACGTCGACGACGACGATGATGATGATGATGATGATGATGATGATGATGATGATGATGAATGGGAAGGAAGAAAAGAAAGTCGAGAAAAAGTAAGAGGAGGGGAAGAAGACATGCCACAAACACACAATGTACGTACGCGCACGCACGCACGTGTGCGCGCGCACACACACACACACACACACACACACACACACACACACACACACACACACACACACACACACACACACACACACATTAAACGGGATAGCCTGATAGTCATAACATTGCGCTAGCAGTTTGACGACCCCGGTTCGATTCCCGTTCGAGGTGATTTTTCTCCTGGAGTTAACAACAGCAGTGCTGACTCCACTCTCCCCAAAAGTCCTTCGGATGAAACTATAAACCAAGGCCCCGTGTGCGAACGCACGCGGAACATCTTGCACGCACGTTAAATCCTGTTCCGCTTTTCGTAAGAGTAGGCCATTATGTGCCGGTAGGAACAGATGACAAGATTTACAAAACTGCATCAACACGGGGACTGGATGTAAAAAAGCACATGAGTGCTTATTCCATTATCCTCGATTTAAAAGAATAAAATAAGAATAAATAAATAAATAAATAAAATAAAAATGGACACCTGGTAAGGCGGCCGGCATGATGACATCAAGTGGCCAACATCTTTCCCACTGAATCACACACATACGTATGTATGCATGGCCTCATGCGTGAACAACTAGGAACCACAGCTAGCAATTACAATACACGGTGACCGTAACGTAATTACACATTGACGTCATCCTTAATTGCAATGACCTGATGTTACACTGAAAAACATGAAGAAAAAAAAACAACGAAACAATGAATGTCACGAGGTTGGTGGGTTTACTTATTTACTTAGGATTACACAGGGTGTGTGTGTGTGTGTGTGTGTGTGTGTGTGTGTGTGTGTGTGTGTGTGTGTGTGTGTGTGTGTGTGTGTGTGTGTGTGTGCCTGTCTGTCTGTCTGCCTGTCTGTCGGTCTGTCTGTGTGTCTGTCTATCTGTCTGTCTGTCTATCTGTGTTTTTCTGTCTGTCTGTGTGTATATATATGTGTATGTGTTGTTGTTTTTGTTGTTGTTTTGGTTTTTGTGTGTGTGTCTGTTTTCTTGTTTTTATTTCGTGGGGGGGGTGGTGGTTGTTTTTTTATTTTTTATTATTTTGGGTTTTTTGGTTGTTGTTTTTTGTTTGCTTTTTTTTTTTTTGGGGGGGGGGGGTTGACTGCCCCATCATCTTTCGCGTTCCTGCCCTGCTGTTCCCACACCGCTCATGTCAATTTTTCCGCCACAGCCATTTACCCAGACTTGTCACGTTTCATCCTGAGGGTTATAAAGTCCACAGAGACGCTATCAACGTCAGGCCGCTGTGAAGCCACCAGCCAGAGGGGCCCTGCACTTCTGCTGAGTCACTTTGGTGTGGTGTTCAGTGGTGCCTGTTCTGATCTAACATACGCAGGACACCACCCACTAAGCCCCCTACTAACGACAGTATTAGCTCAGCCAGAGCGGAGCCAGACTGAGTGAGTCACCCACCTGAGGTGGCGACCACCCACAAGGTCCCATCCAACAACCTTCTCCCCGTGACCCTTCAACCCTGAAAGCTTGGAACCTAACTCACCTCAAGTGTATGAGGAAACCGAAACTGAGATCACCAAGAGACCAGCGCAACGGGGGTCACTGAATCAGAGACAAGTTTATGTATGTATGTATGTATGTATGTATGTATGTATGTATGTATGTATGTATGTATGTATGTATGTATGTATGTATGTATGTATTCTATTCTATTCTATTCTATTCTATTCTATTCTATTCTATTCTATTCTATTCTTGCACGATGATCAGTGGTAATGAGGATGATGTAATGATGTTGCTTTGGAAGTGCATGTGCCTTGAGAATACTTGACATGTTTGTACTCTATGCTTACTATCATAATATATCCCAGCATCAACCGCCCGAGAGATACACACATGCAGTGTTGGTCAGGTGATTTCAGCAACAATATAAAAACTGCATCCATAAAATGGATAAAGCTCGACAGTGTGGTCCCACGCTTCACAATGATCCCATAGCAAACTCACTCTGGGTAGGAACCGGCCAGATACTGAAAAAATAAAAACGAACCTAGAGACTGCTGTGGAGTTTTCTTCTTCTTCCTAAAAGGCGCAGACGTAGACAGAACCTACTGCAGTCTGTATATTATGAGCCAGAACTGCAATACACACATTGCTGTTAAGCGTCAGACAAGTCAGGCCCAGCCCATCCGACTGTTATGGAATTTGAACCCGCATCCCTTCCAGCCAGTGGGTTCTAACCACTGCCGCATGCATGGCCGCTGGTCCACAATAACATAAAGTTATTAATTTCCTAACCAGCGGGCTAGCCGACTTGGAGGGCCAAAAATAGCAAGCAGGAAGACAGTGAGCACTGGAAGGTTTTCCACAAGGTAATCCACTTGTACTTGTACTGGGGCTGTACAAACAAGACTGACTGACTCTATGGAGTGGGAGGGACTGACATGATGGATAGGTGGGAGTGGTGGACTATAGTAACGATGTCTTGGGGGGGGGGGGGGATGAAGAGAAAGGTTTAGCAATCGGGCACATGGGGGTGGGGTGGTGGAGAACATGTGTGTGTTTGTGTGGGTGTTTATTTATTTAGTTTAGTTTAGTATTTATTTGTCATTTATGTATTTATTTATTTATGCATTTATTTATTATTAATTCTTTATATCGAGGATAATGGAATGTTCTCTGTGTGTGCTGTCAAGTCAAGTCAAGTCAAATTTTTATTTCCAGATGGTACATTTGTGTGTGTGTGCTGTGTGTGTGTGTGCTGTGTGTGTGTGCGCCTGCCCCACAGTGTGTGTGTGTGTGTGTGTGTGTGTGTGTGTGTGTGTGTGTGTGTGTGTGTGTGTGTGTGTGTGTGTGTGTGTGTGTGTGTGTGCGTGTGTGTGTGTGTGTGTGTGTGTGTGTGTCTTTGAACATATTTCTACTCATATTCCCTTTTTTTTAGACTGTTTTCAACACATGGATGGTAACGGTGTTTTGGAGTTTATCTATGTGTGTTGGAAGGAAAACAGATCTGGAAAAAATTATCAAGGATATAGGTGGAAATAGGTTGTCTTCAGGGACTCTCATCATCAATTTAAAAATTGTTACTATTTTGTAGTTATAGTCTTGTAATGTGCTTGTCTGCTGGATCCCCACCCCCATCCCCACCCTCCAGTTCGTTTTAACTGGTTAGGGAAGAAGGAGGAGAGGAAGGTGGGTTTCAAAGTGGGTTTGTTTTGGTAGATTGGGCTGTTTTATTTGGGGTTGTTTTGTTGGGGGGGGGGGTTGGAGGGGGGGGGGTAGGATTGTGTTTGTTTTGAGGGTTTTGTTATGTTGTTGGGGGGTTTTTTTGTTTGTTTCTTTCTTCCTTTCTTTTTGTGGGGGTTGTTTGCATTGAGGGGGGCACGGTTTTTTCTCCTGTTACTTTTTTGGTTTGGTTGGATATTATATACGGGGTATTTTCCTATGTTTTGTTTTGGTTTTTGGTTTAGGCTATTTGGAGGTTGGCATTCTTTTTTGCAGAGGAAGGGGAGGGGGTGGAGGAAAGCTGTGTGACCTTCACCTCACGTGACCCCCATAATTAACCTCATCATTATCCGGTAGAGGGTTGACAGTTGATATCCTAAGTGTCGATCTTTTTATCGTCTGCTAAGAGAAAGGATTTGCTCTTAATATTTTCCTTAAGAGACACTCAGCATGTCTTTCTGCCTTTGCCCTAAAGTAATAGGACGGATCCTAACGAAGCCTAATTGGTGAAGATTGGAAGGGGATGGGGGTTTTTACGGAGATTTTAGGTCCAGAGCCTGAACTACAATCTGGAAGGGGATGATGGTTTTTCTCGGGGACTTTAGGTCCAGTTCCTGAACTATGATCTGCCGCAGTACATCAGCCAGAGAGGATTCTGCAGCACTGGCACTCGTCGTAGGACTCTAAACGCTGCCTGTAAATCACAGGCTCCAGCTTTCACCAAAGTGAACATAAGAAATATCTCTATATATGCACATTAGCCGTCTGCAGAAATGAGAAGTGATGGATATAGAAGAATGAGACACACAGACCGACTGGCAGACAGACAGGCATACATACATACATACATGCAGACAGACAGACAGATAAATAAACAGACAGACTGATAAACAGACAGACAGATAGATAGATAGATAGACAGACAGACAGACCGACAGACAGACAGACAAATAAACAGACAAATAGATAGACAGACAGACAGACAGACAAACAGACACAGACCCACAGACGCAAAGACCCACAGACGCACAGACCACAGACAAACAGACCCACAGACAGACAAACAGATCCACAGACAGACAGACAGACAGACAGACAGACAAACAGACAGATCCACAGACAGACAAACAGACAGACAGACCCACAGACAGACAAACAGACAGAAGTAAGCAGAAAGTGAAGCAGACAACAGTGAGGGCAGGAAAAGGTTGATTTTGTATGGGGTTTTTTTGTGGGGGGGGGGTTGTTTGTTTGTTTTCCTGGGCCACAGCTTCAAGATTCATCAATGGTGAGATTACACGCATGCCATTCGGTTTTGTTTTTTGTGTCCACCGTTTAGGTAGCCGCATTCTGACTTCGGGGATGTGATGTCTGAAAACACGACACCTGTGTGCATGCAATTTGAAAGTTAATGTTGTCATCCGTTCTTTTATCATCACAAACTGACCTGCTCGTCCAAAAGGCAGAACGGGTTTTAACATGTACGCAAAATGTTCTGCATGCATTCGTACACTAGGCCTCGGTTTGTTTATTTTTAATTTTTATTATCTTAGTTTATTCTTTTATATCGAGGATAATGGAATAAGCACTCATGTGCTTTTTTTACACCCAGTCTCCGTATGTATGCAGTTTTGTAAATGTCATCTGTTCCCACCGGCACACGATAGCCTACTCTTATGAAAAGCGGAACAGGATTTAACGTGTGCGCAAGATGTTCTGCGTGCGTTCGCACACGGGGCCTCGGCTTATAGTCTCAACCGAAGGACTTTGTAGTCTCATGTGAAGGACTTTCAAGGGGGTAGAGTCAGTACTGATGTTAACTCCAGGAAAAAAATTCCCTGGACTGGATGCCTGGGTGGCGCGGCGGATTGATCCCAGGCTGTGACATCATGAGAGCATTGCTCTAACCACCTGCTTTACCTTTCGGAAGAGTAGGCCATTCGTGCTGGTAAAAACAGATTACCCAAAACTTACATTTTTTAAAAATGCATGCATACTGGTGTCGTGTTTAGCCAGCATTCCAGATGGCAGAAGGGGGCTACAGAGATGGTGAGGAAAAACAAACCAACCCAAAAGACAAAAAAAGGTCATATGTGCAAAAAAGAACAAAAAAAACCCTCACGGATGGTGAACCTCAGAGATTTAGTCGAGAAATGGGGACCACAGTACCTGAACGTGTGGGTTTATGTCTTCCTGAAAAATCTTAGGGTGTTTCCTCCCAGGAGCTTGTTCTATGTTTATCCATCGTGTTCGATGATGACCTCCAAAACAGCAGAGGAGGCAGCTGCTGTTTCGGAAACTGGGCAGAAATTTGATTATAGTGAAGATGCCTTGCCCACAGCACACCCCCACTCTCTCGGCCGAGAGGGCATAAGGACAGTCAGCGTTGGAGATGTTCTCCAAAGGTCAATTAGCTCCCAGGGCTGCAGTACCTAAAGACTGTTTAAGTCAAGCCTCCTAGTCAGAGAGTCATAGTCAATCACTAAAGACTAAGCTATAAAAAGGAATTCCATGAGTGAAAGAAAGCCACTGATCAAACAGCCTCTCACTTCGCTCTTTCCCCCAGGGTTAATGGTTTAATCGTTTGATGGGGGTAGTAAGTAGATTATCTCCCATGTGATCGGAGCACGACAATCCCAGCGTCGTGGTTCTATTGAGAGACACACTTGTAAATTGTGGATGTTCTGTTTCCTTGGGTAGTGGTCGAAAAAGCTCCGTTGCATGCACTTCACCTTCATGGTGAAATGTAGGATTAAATCAATCTCTTTAGAATACTACCACTACTACTACTACTACTACTACTACTACTAACTACCTACTACTACTACTACTACTACTACTAATAATAATAATAATAATAATAATAATAATAATAATAATATAATAATAATAAATGGAATTTATATAGTGCTATATCTTGCAAAAACAAATCAAAGCCCTTGCATTCAACCAATTCTTGTGCATGCAGCCAACAACAATTTAGATTTTTAACGAAGTCAATGTACACACACACACACACACACACACACACACACACACACACACACACACACACACACACATACACATAGACGTTAAACACTTTGGCAGGGTGGTGGATATTTCGGCTGTTGAGAGCAGGGGTAGAGGATGAAACAGGATAGGAAAGTCTTAGCTTTGAAATAAGTGCGTCTTGAGGCTGGATTTAAATGTGTCATAAGTAGGCTTTTTACGAAGGGAGAGAGGGAGATCGTTCCAGATCACTGGAACAGAAACAGAGAAAGCCGGACGGCCAACGGTGGATTGATTGAATCTAGGTATTTGTAAGCGCAGGGTATCTGCAGCAGAGCAGAGGGAACGAGAAGGAGTGTACGGGTAAAGACATTCACAGAGGTAGGAGGGTGCTGTTTTTGTGAAGACATTTATAACAGAGAGTACTGATCTTATAGTTTACTCTCTGTGGCACAGGCAGCCAGTGGAGAGATTGCAAGAGAGGAGTAATGTGCTCAGATTTTTTCTTTCTGAGGACCAGTCGAGCTGCGGAGTTTTGTATACGTTGAAGGGAGTGGATGGATGATGCTGGCAGACCAGCCAAAAGAGAATTGCAATAGTCCAGACGTGAAAGAATCAGAGACGTGACGAGTTTAGATGTTGCATCAGTGGACAGGTACTTTCGAATTGTACTAATACGTCTTAATTGATAGTAGTATGACTGGCAGGTCTGGGTGATGAATTTTTGCATGGATAGTGTGTTGTCAATAACAACCCCTAGATACTTTACAGCAGTGGAAAGAGTGACTGAAGTATTGCCGAATTCTACTGAAGCTGTAGTAATGGAAGCAAGTTTGTGTTTGGTGCCTACCAGCATGGCTTCAGTTTTATCTGCATTTAGCTGTAACGTATTCTGTATCATCCAGTTTTGGATATCTTCAAGACAGTAGGACATATTTATCAAGAGAGAAGGCAGATTTTCAGGAGTATCACAGCTTAGAATCTGAGAGTCATTGGCATAGAAATATTAGTTGATTTGATGACGGCTTATTATATGTGACAGTGGAGCAGTGTATAGAGTGAAAAGAACAGGGCCCAGAACTGATCCATGCGGGACTCCACATTCCAGTTTGACAGGTGTGGATTGAATCTTGTTTACTGCAACTGTTTGGAATCGATCGGTAAGGTATGAATTAAACCAAGTGAGAGCTGTGCCTGTGATGCCAAACGTTTTTTTTTAAGGAAAGGACACATCTAAACTGACAAGGTGTACCGTGTTCCCGAGGTGTGTACAGAGATGGGACATCAAATATGTTCACTCTGTTACAATCGAAAACTGTGATTAAAAACCCAGGTGCTGAAGGCCCGACTCTGTTCTCATGGTGGCGAACGTTTGCACAGACATGAAAGCTCTGTCCACTTAGGCAAGATAATGAATATGGCCAGTAGCTTGAGCTACATGTGCATAGTATTTATAGTTTATTCCACTTTATGTCCTAGTAGATTTCTCTACGTGAAATTCGGGCTGCTTTCCCTTGAGGAGAGCGCGTCGCCACAAGTGCAGCACCACCTTTTATTTTCTTCTTTTTCCTGTCTACAACTGTATATGTTGCCATTGGTTCTCTTACGTGTAACACACGGGACCTCGGTTTATCGTATCATCCGAAAGACTAGCATCCAGACCACCACTCATGGTCTAATGGATGGAGGAAAACGTTTCGGGTCCAAACGGGATTCAAACCATCGCACGCTCTGACCCGCACTTTTCGCTTTCTGGGCAGGCGCGTTACCTCTAGACCACCGATTAGGCAGATAGTCTGTCACCTGGAGAGATTTGATTGATTGATTGATTCTTTTAAATAGAGGATAATGGAATAAGAACTCGTGTTTTTTTACATCCCTGTGTGTATGCAGATTTGTAAATGTCATCTGTTCGCACCGGCACACGATGGCCTACTCTTACGAAAAGCCGAACAGGATATAAGTGTGCGCAAGATGTTCTGCCTGCGTTCGCACACGGGGCCTCGGTTTAAAGTCTCATCCGAAGGACTTTTCGGGAGAGTGGAGTCAGCACTGAAAAATCTCCTCGCCAGGACTCGAACCCGGGTCGTCAAATTGCCAACGCAATGGAGAGAGACACGGTTAGGTTAGAGAGATAGTGTGTCACCTGGAGAGAGAGAGAGAGAGAGAGAGAGAGAGAGAGAGAGAGAGAGAGAGAGAGAGAGAGAGAGAGAGAGAGAGAGAGAGAGAGAGAGAGAGAGAGAGAGAGAGAGAGAGAGACGGACCGTGCTGTGTTCACCCTGTCCAAGGCATAGCAAAAACAGTCAGTCAGAATTCTTCTGAAAGGAAACCAGTGTCTTGGGATGGAGACAAACAGACTAACTTAATTTTTAGGGCTGTCCAAGGAATCTCTCTCTATTTCACATCGTGGGGGACGGGATAGCCTAGTGGTCAGAACATTGCACTCGCAATTTGACCACCCGGGTTCGATTCCCGTTTGAGGGGATTTTTTATCCTGGAGTTAACATCAGTGCTGACTCTACTCTCCCCACAAGTCATTCGGATGAGACTATGAGACTATAAACTGAGGTACGCAAAACATCTTGCGCACACGTTAAATCCTGTTCCGCTTTTCGGAAGAGTAGGCCATTGTGTGCCGTTTGGAGAAGATAACAATATTTATAAAAACTGTATACACGCAGCGCAGGGACTGCATGTAAAATAAGCACTGAGTGCTTATTCCATTATCGTCGATAAAAAGAAGAAATATATGAATGAATAAATCAATCAATCGACCAATAAATCGTTTCTAGGGGTACCATGACCTAATAGTCACTGTGACTTTCTTCATTACAGTTTACAAGTATACTTCTTTTTTTTTTTTTACACCACTCTAAGTCATTGCAGACAGATTTCCTCCTAAGCAAAATGTAATTGCACAGAGAAAGAAAATGGTGTAGTAATGTCATGTGGACAATACCCTCTTTCCTTTTTGAGCTTGCATGCTGATGTGTTTCTTATGATTATAATATGAGAAGTTATTATAAATGCATTGCAGAAAATGTGATTCGATAGAAAATACAATTCACTGCAAAAAAAAAAATTACAGTAGAGTACAACACAAAAAGTTACAATACAAAATTGTATGCTCCAAGTTTTGAAATACCATGAGAGTCATAAAAATGTGGCTTGCGTGTATGTGTGTGTGTGTGTGTGTGTGTGTGTGTGTGTGTGTGTGTGTGTGTGTGCGTGTGTGTGTGTGTGTGTGTGTGTGTGTGTGCGTTTATTTTTATATCATGGATAATGGAATAAGCACTCATGTGCTTTTTTGCATCCACCCCTCGTGTGTATGCAGTTTTGTAAATCTTGTCATCTTTTCCCACAGGTACACAATGGCCTGCTCTTACGAAAAGCGGAACAGGATTTAACGTGTG
>CM060320.1:70032197-70042197 GCA_030674155.1 Stramonita haemastoma | reverse complement strand
AAGGCTTTTTTTTTGTGGTCAAGATCTTCATGTCTAAATTCTGTGCCATGTTCTCTCAAGACTCAAGAATACTTTAATGTCTCAACTTGAGAAATTATGAGTGGCATTCTAAAATTACAATTGCACCGCATGTATTGTTAAACAAAAGAAAAAGTAAAAAGCAACAGTATCTTAAAATCGACAATACCCTGCGTCACATGCACACACGTACGCGCGCGCACGCGCGCACACACACCCCCTCACACACATCCTCGCGCGCACACACAAATACACACATATCAATAATAGTTAAGAATGACAAGGCACAATTATAACACAATAATTATTTAAACACATCTAATAAAATATCTCATCAGCATAATCAATGCATATAGATCTATTACCGGTATAAGTATTTCTCTCCCAGCTGTCAGGGTGAATCTTGCACAGATGCCATCTGACGCTTGTGCTTTTTTTTTGCTTTTTTTCATTCCTCGGCCAGAGCTCAGAGGTTTACCAATAGTGATATTTTGTGAATGCGACCATTTTTTCCAACCATGAAGGTAGCTGCATTCCGACATCGGGGATGTATGCTGGGTGTGTTCGTGTTTCTTTAACCCACCGAAAGCTGACATGAATTATGGGGATCTTAAACGTGCATGTTGAATCTTCTTCGTGCGTATATCATACACACAGAAAATGAAGGCACTGGAAGTTCTGTACTTGAAGTTGACCTGGGAGATCGTAAAAAAAATGCCTACACTTAAATTCATCAAATGCATGCACCGAGATTCGAACCCATATATTCATGGACCCATGGGATTGGAACCGAACGGTCTTAACCACTCAGCTATAGCCGTTGATCCTGATGCTTAAAATGTGTACAGGTTTCACTGGTGTGGACTGTTGACACGAGAGCAACTATCTGAGAAAGTTTATATATATATATATATATATATATATATATATATATATATATATATATATATATATATATATATATATATATATATATATATATATATATATATATATATATATATATATATATATATATGAAGAAGCATAACTAAACCGGCCTAAAATTATAAAACAGGGGCTGGATAGCTCAGTGGTCAGAGCACTCGCTTTTCCCCAAGTTAAAGTTAAGCAGCACAGTGCGTGGTTACCAGTTGGATGGGTGACTGTTTTTGCTCCTTGGTTTCAGTACAGTCCCCCAGTTCACCCAGCTGTAAATGGGTACCTGCCCTCTTTAAGGTCAGGGAAGGTAAAGCAGCAAGGGAGAGGAGATGGGCGCCGCCCTCAATATGCTGGCCCTAAAGAAGCTGAGGTCAGTGATGTCTCGCTCCCCTACGACCACACAGGTTATGGGACACCTTTACCTTTCCTGTTACCTATAAAGCAACACAAAAGCTAGGAATGAAAAACATTCCGGAAAAATTCCCTAAGCCAAAAAGTAAAAGTAAGACAGTCCAAAATTTAATTTAATGGAGAAATAAATGAAAGAACACGAGACTCCTCTTATACGGCTTTGTGAAACTTTTCATAAATCATCCAAAAAAAATGGAGGCAAAGGGTGCGCCTGAAGCCAGAGAGAGAGAGAGAGAGAGAGAAGAGAGAGAGAGAGAGAGAGAGAGAGAGAGAGAGAGAGAGAGAGAGAGAGAGAGAGAGAGAGGAGAGAGAGAGAGAGGAGAGGAGAGAGAGAGAGAGAGAGAGAGAGAGAGAGATTTAATTTAAATTTATTATTTTATATCGAGGATAATGGAATAAGCACTCATTTGCTTTGTTTTCGTCCAGCCCCCGTGTGTATGCAGTTTTGTAAGTATTGTCATCTGTTCCCACCGGCATACAATGGCCTACTCTTACGAAAAGCGGAACAGGAGAGAGACAGACAGACAGAAGACAGAGACAGAGACAGAGAGATAGAGAGACAAACAGACAGACTCAGAGACAGACACTCGGGATGACAGAAACAGACAGACAGACAGACAGACACAAACACAAACGAAAAATAGACAGGTAGACACGAGAGACAGAAATAAAGACAGACAAACAGATGACGTGGAGGGAAGGAAAGAGCTGGAGAACAGACAGAGAAAAACAAACAGCAAGATAAACGAAGAGACATAGACAAACAAACAAAAAACAAACAGAAGCAGACAGCCACAAACAAGACAGGAAGACAAACAGGAAAGACACAGACGAACAGACAGGACAAAAGACAGACAGTCACAAACAGTACAGATAAACAGACACACAAAGAGACACAGACCGACAGAAATAAACAGAAAAATCAACAGACAACGGAGAGAGAAGAGAGAGAGAGAGAGAGAGAGAGAGAGAGAGAGAGAGAGAGAGAGAGAAGAGAGAGAGAGAGAGAGAGAGAGAGAGGAGAGAGAGAGAGAGAGAGAGAGAGAGGAGAGGAGGAGAGAGAGAGAGAGAGAGAGAGAGAGAGAAAACATTTTAAGACAATTTTAGATGTATGGGAGAGAATGCTGGGGGTTTTGTTTTTTCTAGTTACTTTGCTTTTTTTATTGATTTTCAACAAAAAAAACTATGACTATGTAGTGTGACAAATAGGCACTGTTACCAAGAACACAGGTGTACCAACAACTAAGGACTGTTTACCAAGTGCCAGACAGCTACTTTCAAGGTCATGAAATGACGTCAATCTTCCTGTCATTTACCTTTCGTGTATGTATGTATGTATTATGAATATTATTTAGTTGCACAGCCTACAATTTTGGCGCAAGCATCTTGGAAGCAAGCAGACGATCTGATTCCTTCATATAATAATACCAATTTTCGCTGAAGCCAGACTTTTTCTTCTCGTTCAGTTGGGTCCAAACCTTCAGTTTGTTTTTGGATCTGATGCTAAACGAACTGGTATTTTGAGCACAGCATACAATAAGTGTACTTTAACGGTTGTTAAAGAAGGCGGTTTGAATTCATAGCTTGTTTGTTTTTGTTGTTTCTTTTAGAGCATCGATTTTTTGTGATATGCTTGACTCTAATTGTGCGGGGGTTCGAATCTTTACGAGACATCTTAGGGGAATTGCTCAGGAGTTGTTATAATGAGGGTGTGAATTGTTTCGTTTTGATTGTATCTGGTTATTGTTGTTCTGTTTTTGATATTTCGGAGGACGGGCTGTGTTTTATTTTGTTTTGTCTGTGCTTTTGTTTATTTTTTGTCAATCTTTTTAGAAATGATTTTCACGATAAAAATAAAAGTTATAGCTTGTTGCATAAACTTGTTTTCCTCTACAACTATTTTCCCAATTATAAGTTAACATTATCTCTGATTGTATGTATTACCCTGCAAAGTTTGGGTACGACTGCAGACATCGTATGTACCACACTCGTCTACAGGTGTCAAATTTTTGTTTACTAGTGTAGTTATCTGTGTGTGTGTGTGTGTGTGTGTGTGTGTGTGTGTGTGTGTGTGTGTGTGTGTGTGTGTGTGTGTGTGTGTGTGTGTGTGTGTGTTCTCTCTCACTTTCTGGCTGGTTGTCTGTCTGTCTGTCTGTCTGTCTCTCTCTCTCTCTCTCTCTCTCTCTCTCTCTCTCTCTCTCTCTCTCTCTCTCTCTCTCTCTCCTCTCTCTCTCTCTCTCTCTCTCTCTCTCTCTCTCTCTCTCTCTCTCTCTCTCTCTCTCTCTCTCTCTCTCTCTCTCTCTCTCTCTCTGGGAGTAGGAGCAGGCCAGAGTCCTAACAAATCCTTATGACTCTTCAGGGATTTGAACCTCAAACTTCTAGCCCGTAACCCAAGACACTAACCACTAGGCCAAGGGCGGCTGGCCGCTGGCCTAGTTTTTGTTGCCAAGTCATTTCCTTCAAGGCTTGTAACGACTGAGCGACAAAAAATTGCTAGAACATGCAAGCCTGACTCATTGCTTGTCTTCATCAAAGGAAATTTAGATAGAGGGAGAGAAAGAGGAGGGAGAATGAGATAGAGACAGAGAGACAGGATGGAGGATAAGAGAGAGAGAGGGAGGGAGGATGAGAGAGAGAGAGGGGGGGGGGAGAGGAGAGAGAGAGAGAGAAAAGAGAGAGAGAGAGAGAGAGAGAGAGTGTGTGTGTGTGTGTGTGTGTGTGTGTGTGTGTGTGTGTGTCTGTGTCTGTGTCTGTGTCTGTGTCTGTGTGTGTCTCTGTGTGTCTCTGTGTGTCTCTGTGTGTCTCTGTGTGTCTCTGTGTGTCTGTGTGTTCGTCTGTATCTGTGTGCGTGCGTGAGTGTGTGTGTGTATGTTTGTATGTGTGTATGTGTGTGTGTGTTTTTGTATGTGTGTGTGCGTGCGTGTGTGTGTGTGTATGTGTGTGTGCGTGCGTGTGTGTGTTTGTTTGTGTGTGTGTGCGTGTGTGTGTGTGTGTGTGTGTGTGTGTGTGTGTGTGTGTGTCTGTGTGTGTCTGTGTATGTGTGTCTGTGTCTGTGTATATATGTGTGTGTTATGTTTCTTTTTAATTTCAAGTCTCTTCTATCAAAGAGATTTTAGACGGAAAAGAAAATTATCATGAAGATCACAAAAGTAAGGGTGTGTGTGCGCGCACGCGTGCGCGTGTATATGTGTGTGTCTGTGTCTGTGTGTCTGTGTTTGTGTCTGTGTGTGTGTGTGTTTGTGCGTACGTACACGCGCGAGTGTGTACGATAACTTTTAAAAGAGATTTACTGAAAAAAGAAGAGACAGACACGCCACATAAAATAGACAACTTGAATGAATGAATGAATGAATAATCTTTATTTTTCAAGGGTAACAGAGTAAGTATTACATACTTTTTTTCATCCGGCCCTTGCCCTGATCAGGGAATAAAGCTAAGAAACCCCCTCCCTACCCCTACATACCAGCATCACCACCAGAAGCAGTTCAACCAATATTTTAAAAGAAGAAAACAGAATACATTCAACAAAACGCGTCATCCTAACTGGATACACTGATAATTATTTAAACAAAAAATAATATAGCAAAAAATCTTAAAAATAGCAAATATTTAGGACCATGAAACAGAAGGCATTAACAAATCTATAATGCATGAGCGTGTGAGTGTGTGTGTGTGTGTGTGTGTGTGTGTGTGTGTGAGAGAGAGAGAGAGAGAGAGAGAGAGAGAGAGAGAGAGAGAGAGAGAGAGAGAGAGAGAGAGAGAGAGAGAGAGAGAGAGAGAGAGAGAGAGAGAGAGAGGAGAGAGAGAGAGAGAGAGAGAGAGCATCTTCAAGTTACATCGTCATCAAAACAAACCAGCCTACAAAATATGTCAGAAGACTCACACTTCTATTTAAAAAAAAAAAAAAAAAAAAAAAAGAAACCTAGATCTATAAGCTCACAATGTGGCCAAATCTAACAAGGAATAGAAAACCCCGAAAAGCAACACACACACACACACACACACACACACACACACACACACACACACACACACACACACACACACACACACACACACACACACAAAAGGAAAAAAAAAAGGGATTATATAAAAGAAATGTCAAATAGGAGCGAAGCAACATTCAAAGTTATAAATCAAGCTCAATGCTTTAAAAGATAATATATATATACTTATGAAAATGAGAAAATAGCAAATATTCATCAGGACCATTAAACATAAGGCATTACAAATCTATAGGCCAAAAACATTCATATGAAAAAGAATACATTCCATGTGTGTGTGTGTGTGTGTTGTGTGTGTGTGTGTGTGTGTGTTTTGTGTGTGTGTGTGTGTGTGTGTGTGTGTGTTGTGTGTGTGCGTGTGTGTGTTGTGTGGTGCGTGTGTGTGCGTGTGTGTGTGTGTGTGCGTGTGGGTGTGTGTGTGTGTGTGTGTGCGTGCGGTGGTTTTGCGTGTGTGTGTGTGTGTACCCGGGTGTGTGTGTGTGTGTGTGAGTGCGTATGTGCGTGCGTGTGTGCGTGGTGCGTGCGCGCGCTCATGTGTGTGTATGAGGGGGGGGGGGGGGAAACAAGCAAAGAAGGCAAAAGGGAAAAAGAAAGGCACTCGAAAAACAAAACATAAAAACCCTTAAAACACACAAAAAACCCTAAATACAATTCGTATCTCTATATTTTAACAGTGAATACAATTTCAATTCAAATTTCAATAAGAACCAAAACATTCCTATCCAATGATAAGGTTAGGATTGCATATGTGGAAGTGGAAGATGAGGGGGGGGGGGGGAGAGGGCATCTTCAAGTTACATGAAGATCAAAACATACCAGTCAATAAAGTATTTTAAAGCACCCACAATAACACTTCTATACACAATAATTATCATCAAATGAAACCTGTAAGCTCACAGCATGGCCAAGCCTTACAATGATAAGAAAAATCCCGAAAGCAAAACAACAAACAAAAAAGCAAAATTATATAAAAGAGATATCAAATAGGAGCCAAACAACATTTAAGGTTATATAAAACAGTTTTAAATCAATTCAATACATTGAAAGATTAAAATATACTAATGAAGAGGAAGGGAAAAATGCAATAATTCAGGACGATTGTATACAAGGCATTACAAATCTATAAGCCCAAAACATTTTATATGAAAAGTAATATATTCCGTGTTGTGTGTGTGTGTGTGTGTGTGCGTGTGTGTGTGTGTGTGTGTGTATGTGTGTGTGTGTGTGTGTGTGTGGTGTGTGTGTGTGTGTGTGTGTGTGCGTGCGTGCGTGGCGTGCTTGCGTGTGTGCGTGCGTGCTTCCGTGCGTGCGTGCGTGTGTGTGTGTGTGGTTGTGTGTGTACCTGTGTGTGTGTGTGGTGGTGTGTGTGTGTGTGTGGAGGGGGGGAACAAGCAAAGAAGGTATAAAAAAAAAACCACGCACACACATATACAAAAGTAAAAACCCTTAAACACAAAAAACTATTTAAAAATCATATCTATATTTAAACAGTAGAATTCCATTTCAGTTCAATATAGGAACCAAACACCTATACAAAGATAAATCTAGGGTAGTATATATGTGAGAGTGGATGGTGGAAAGGAAAGGAAAGGAAAGGGAGGAGAGAGAGAGAAGAGAGAGGAGAGAGAGAGAGATGAGAGAGAGGAGAGAGGGAAGGGAGGAAAAGAGAGAGAGAGAGAAGAGAGAGGAGAGAGGAGAGAGAGGAGAGAGAGAGAGCATATTCAGCTTACATCATCATAAAAAACCCAGTCAATAAAGTATTTAAAAACATCCATAAAAATACTTCTTTAAACAATAATTGTCATCAATGAAAACCTATAGGAGATGAAAAAAACAAAAACATAAAAAACAAAAAACAAAACAAAAACCAACAAAAAAAACAAAATAAAAACAAACAAAAAACCACCATGAGAAGCAACAACACAGAAACAAACAATCAAAAAGCAAAATAAAAAACAAAATAGAATAAGAACAACAAAACTGTAGATATAAAAATATCAAATAGCAACGAAACAGCATTTAAAGTTATATGAACCAGGTTTTAAATCAACTCAAATCATTAAAATATCATATATACTATTAAAAAGAAGACTACAATCATTTAGGGCATGGTACACAAGGCATCACATAATGCGACATATTTTTAAACCAGAACATTCATATTATGAAAATCAAATACATTCCAAAGGAATAGTAAGGAGAGCCATTACTAAGAGAAATACCCAAACAAAAAGACAAAGAAAAAACCAAACAACAACAATGTAACTACAAGCAGGCAAAACACGTCAAGAATAGTATGTATAAAAACATTTATATAAAAAAGTCTAGTATTTAGACATAATCTAATACATTTTCAGATAGTGCAATACATGATGAAAAATCAAGATAACATTTTCAAATAATAATACACATAAGATACAAATCCTAATTCAGCAACTAAAAAGTTTTACTATTTATATTTATAAAAAAAAAAAAAAAAAAAAAAAAAAAAAAGGATTGCCAATTGAGAGAGAGGGAGGGAGGAGAGAGAGAGAGAGAGAGAGAGAGGAGAGGAGAAGAGAGAGAGAGAGAGGAGAGAGAGAGAGAGAGAGAGAGAGAGAGAAGAGAGAGAAGAGAGAGAGAGAGAGAGAGAGAGATCAAAGTAAACCAAATCAAACCAAATCAAATCAAATCAAATTCCTTTATTTCAAGGACAATAAATAATCACTCATGTGATTTTTTATATCCAGTCCCCTCCCTTATCAGGGATAACATAAGACAAGAACAATCGCCACCAAAACAAAAAAACAACAAAAATTAACCAAATAACAAAAACAAGAGACAATATCAACAGTAACAAACAAGAAGACAAGAAATAAAGACAGAAAATCAATGATAAAATAACAAAAAGTACACACACATAGAGATCTGAAATAAGAAATAAACAATCAAATGATGACTATGATAAACAAAAAAAGACGCTGATAAGTAAACAGCACGCAAGAAAACATAACGAGTGAAGCAGTTGAAAAACATCATCTATCAAAAAATAAGTCATATTAATCACAATATTTTGGTAAACGGGAGGAAGAAAGAACGAATATCTTCATTATGTGGACAAAAGTATTGCCAATAGCAAATTACATTAAAACATAATTATGTCCCAGGTTCAAAAGCAAGAAAAACAACATAAAAATAAACAAACAACAACTACAACAACAACAAAAAACACATAGCATAAAAAACGAATCATAATTTACAGAGACAGACAGACAGACAGATAGAGACAGTGATACAGAGACATGCAGACAAGACAGATCTGCAGAGGAAGAAACAGACAGAGACAGACAGACAGATAGAGACAGTGATACAGAGACATGCAGACAGACAGATCTGAAGAGGAAGAGACAGAGATACAGAGACAGACAGACAGAGACAGACAGACAGAGACAGACAAAGCAAGCAGAATCAGAAACCAAAATCACGGGGAGAGATAAGGTGAAAGCAAAAGTATATCATTTCTACCGTGGATCGTGTCCTTGTAGCCAACGAAATGGTGTAAACCAATCTCCCTCACTCACACAAAGGACACAGGTGTTCCAAGAGGACTGGTCAGTCACCCCCACAAAGCCAGACAGGTCAGCAGACAGGTAAATTGACAGGTAGGTAAGTAAGTAGGTGTACCACTGACGTATACTGGACCTAAGGAGAAAAACCACTGGGTTCTTTCTCCACAAACGCATTTATCTTAGCTTAATCACATCCACTTCCTCAGTGGGGAGTTTTTCAATTTCGTTTTCTTATTGATTTGACAAAAAATGGAGGAATTTGGTGAAGAGCTCTTCAGGGTGGTGCCCCAATAATGAATCCCATATGAATTTCAGAAGAAAACAAAAACAGAAGGTTTACTGAGAGCAAGGATGTTATGTTTTTACAAAAGACAAAAATCTACAAATTAATTCTGGAAAGTTTTTTTATTTATCTGACTTATCATTTCTTACTAGTTTTAAAACAGACTTTGGTTCACATTCGAAATTTCAAAGTTATTCTAAATACAGCAGCTAGTATATTGGATTACTCAATTTTCTGAATTTTTGTTGTTTACTGGGGGTGGGGGTTGTTTGTGTTGTGTCGTTTGCTTGTGTATTTGTTTCTCTGTATGTTTAACAACTAGGCGTTCTTTACGGTGTTTTACATCAGCAAGGCTGAGACACAAGGCTAAAAAAGACTGCTTATTACTTTCTTCTCCCTCTCTGTCTCTGGTCTGTCTGTCTGTCTGTCTGTCTGCCTGTTCCTCCTCTCTCTCTCTCTCTTCTCTCTCTCTCTCTCTCTCCTCTCTCTCCTCTCTCTCTCTCTCTCTCTCTTCTGTCTGTCTGTCTGTCTGTCTGTCTGTCTGTCTGTCTGTCTGTCTGTCTCTCTCTCTCTCTCTCTCTCTCTCTCTCTCTCTCTCTCTCTCTCTCTCTCTCTCTCTCTCCCTCTCTCTGTCTGTCTGTCTATCTGTCTGTCTGTCTGTCTGTCTGTCTGTCTCTGTCTGTCTGTTGTCTGTCTGTCTGTCTGTCTGTCTGTCTGTCTGTCTCTCTCTCTCTCTCTCTCTCTCTCTCTCTCTCTCTCTCTCTCTCTCTCTTCTCTCTCTCTCCTCTCTCTCTCTCTCTCTCTCTCTCTCTCTC
>CM060320.1:70004031-70009031 GCA_030674155.1 Stramonita haemastoma | reverse complement strand
CATCAGTAACCTCAGCTTCTCTAGGGCCAGCATATTGAGGGCGGCGCCCATCTCCTCTCCCTCGTTGCTTACCTTCCCTGACCCTAATGAGGGCCCATTTACAGCTGGGTGAATTGGGGGAACTGTACTGAAGCCAAGGTGTGCAAACGGTCACCCATCCACTTGGTAACCATGCTCGATGCTGCTTAAACTTAGCTTTGAGAAAGCGAGTGCTCAGACCACTAAGCTCTCCCAACTTTACAAATGTTAAATTTGAAAGAGCCTTGGGAAGTGTGATGTATTGTTGTATTTGTTGTGTGTGTTAGTATTAAGGATTGTGTCCAGACTATAAATAAAACCAATCTGGAGATGGGGTTCAACACTAGAGGCACACTCCATTATCATTATCAGGATGTGTGGTGCAGTCCCTTGAGAAGCTCCATTTTGGATGTGCTTTGTTTTTTCTAGACTTTCTGGGTCTAGCTTGAGGCGAGTTCTTGATTTGGACAGTGTGTCTGATTCTGGGTCACTGGTCTTCTTTCTGTCCTCGATTGTGATTGACTTGTGAACATTACCGCGATCAGACTTCTATTCGCAAAGATCCTGCGAATGTAATTTGCTGGGTTTGATGTGTAATTATCGGAGCTTTCGATCACCCTTCCCCCATGTGAATGAGCCCAAAGCCTAAGACATTAAATCCCTCGTCATTGACATTTCTGTCATCAGTGAAGGTTTGTTTTCTTTTATTTGAGCGTGGCCTGTGTGGGTTTTAGTATGACAGTTGGGTTAGAAAAGAGCATGCATCGTAAGGAGATTATTTCGCCATAGTCCCGCGTGTTCCTGTGTTACTACTGGCAGGGGGAGGGTAGTTTTCGTTTTGCTGGACTGTTGTTCTTCTGTTCTTTTTACCCTGTGAAAATGGGTTTTAAGACACAGTTTGTCAGAGCCAGTACTCTTCAGTGTAAATGTCGTGTCTTTTTCTTGTGCTATGTGCATGTGACATGTGGGACATAACTTTAACATTTCTTCTTCTTCTTCTTCTTCTTCTTCTTCTTCTTCTCCTCCTCCTCCTCCTCCTCTTCCTCCTCCTCCTCCTCCTCCTCCTCCTTCTTCTTCTTCTTCTTCTTCTTCTGTGTTCTCTGGCCATGCTAAATTTTTTATCTGGTGTGGATGGTAAATCTGCAGTCTGTCGCAGTGACCCCCGCCAGTCCCCAGAACTCATTTTTTCTGGGCCACTGTCTGGTGTCTCATAATATCATCTACAATACTAGCATCAGGCCATATCTCGTCTAATGCGTATGGGGTAACGGGGGAGGGGGGGTTCTGGCATATGGTGAGGTTCGAAATCTACAGCTATAGCTTTCTACACAAGTTGGTTATCTCCAGACCACTAGAACCTCCCGCCCCCCCCACATCGCATAGCCTACCTTCTGTCCCTGTTATGGGACACTCACAACACACACACACACACACACACAACACACACACACACAACACACACACACACACACACACACACACACACACACACACACACACACACACACACACAACACACACACACACACACACACACACACACACACACACACACACACACACACACACACACACACACACACACACACACACACACACACACAGAACAACAGTCAGTGATAAGACATTCCTAGACAGCATCCTCCCTGACCACACTACATTAGTCCCACCTAAGCCCCCATCTGTCCATCTGGTGTTGTGTACATATGACATCGACACACAGGATTTCCCAATGCAAGTCTTATCACCCGAAACCACAGTCGGGGAGTCATGAAGGATTTACCAATAGTATTAGGTCGCCTCTCTCTCCTAGACTTTTACGATTGATTTTCTTTCTTTCTTTCCTTTTTCTTTTTTCGTTTTTCTAACAGGGAGCAAGGCTGGTTAGTGATGGAGAGGGTGGCGCCATATGGTTGGATGACCAAAACCCATCACGTGATTACTAGTGTTGAGAGCACTACCGGTTCCGTTTCAGGGAAATGTAGGTGGCAGGGTCGGATGGGATGTTTTGTGTCGCGCATGCGCCACGCGTAGAAAGGGGGAAAACCCAGACCATTGATATAGTAGGGGTTGTGTGTAAGGAAAAGGGATTGCTTGTGAAGAAAATTGCATTTTGTTGTTGTTGTTGTTGTTGTTGTTGTGTCAGAGAAAAGAGAACAGTGCCTTGTTTGGTATGGGATAGTCGCAAGTTGCATTCAGAATGATTCTTGTGCATGCAAACATGTTTTAGTTTGGTTTAAACACACACACGTGCTTGCACGCAGGCACACACACGCACGCGCGCGCGCGCGCACACACACCACACCACACACACACACACACACACACACACACACACACACACACACACACACACACACACGTACGTCCCATGTAGCCTCAATACCTGAATTGGAAATCTCCCTTGGGACGTTGATATAATCACACCAACAACATGTCGCCTGAGGAAGGATGGGCTCTGCCAGATTATATCTTGCCCAGGACAGCATTCCTGAAAGCTAAGGTGCAGGGTCCCCAGGACTCCCTGGGAGTAAGCTAATTAATCTGTATGCTGGTCACTTGCCATGTGTTGTCAGGATTTTTATCAGGAACATGAAGGCGAAAATAGCTTTAACAATTATTTCCAATGCGAAACCTCCACAGAGATTTCATCATTACAGACTGTTTAGAAATACCAGAACAACTACAAAATTCTTGGGTATCCGAAAAAAAAACTTATTTTTTTAAGTGTGCTGAAATGCATATTGAGATGTTTGTTTCCAGTTTAAAAAAAACAACACATCAGTCCTTTTTCTTTTAATATTGTTCTTTCATTAGAGCTCTGAAATTCACCAATCTTTGCATTTTGGGACCTGGTTTTTTCCCCACCATTTAAGTGGCAGCATTCAGGACCTCAGGGATGTTTCATACATTCCTAAATGACGCAATATCGGTTGATCAGACAGACAACAAACAAAAACAAACAAAAAAAACACCCCCCAAACACACAAGCAGACGACAGCTGTGAGTTCATCATCCTTACCAAACAACCCGGATGTGGACACAGACAAATCACCCTCTCTTTGTCATCCCGATATTGAGGCAGACGACAGTTTGGCTACTCTTCGGGGGATCACCGGAAATTAGGTTACCACCGGAACTGTTCAGCATGGACCAATCAAAAGTAAGGAAACCCGGTAATGCGGATCTCTTGTGGGATAACCTGACTCCGCTGGATGTGGCGGCACTGCGTTCGGGGACATTCATTTCTGTTAGTGTTCATTCCTGGGCTGGGAGCTGTGTTTGAACCAGACCAGCTAGCCCCTGCCCGAGTAATTGCGTTGTTCAACAGATTTGTAACAAGGAGAGTGGGGAGGAATAATGAATGAATGAATGAATGAATGAATGAATGAATGAATGAATGAATGAATGAATGAATGAATGAATGAATGAATGAATGAATGAATGAACCACAGGAGAGTGAAGAAATGAAGTAACAAAAATAAAAAAACAGAGAGTTAAACAGAAAAAGTGAAAGTTTTGTACTAATATACCAAGTCTCTCTCTCTCTCTCTCTCTCTCTCTCTCTCCTCTCTCTCTCCTCTCTCTCTCTCTCTCTCTCTCTCTCTTGTTTATTTCATCTTGTTCTCTTGTTTGCTCTTTACCTATTAACACTTTTCTATTCTTCCATAATCAAAATCTTTTCATTGTGACTTCTGATTTTTGTCTTCTGATCAGTCCATTTTTATTACCTTATCATATATAGTGTCCTTATTCTTGTGTGTTGTTTGGTACTGCGTAAAGTTTTATTGTTTAGTATCTTTTCAACTTGATGTATCCCTGAAAAGGGCGGGGACTGGATGTAAAAAAGCACACGAGTGCTTATCTATTATCCTCGAATAAAATACTTTGCCTTGCCTTGCCTTGCCTTGCCTTGCCTTGCCTTGCCTTGCCTTTTCTCTCTCTCTCTCTCTCTCTCTCTCTCTCTCTCTCTCTCTCTCTCTCTCTCTCTCTCTCTCTCTCTCTCTCTCTCTCCTCTCTTCTCCTCTCTCTCTCTCTCTCTCTCTCTCTCTCTCTCTCTGTCTGTCCTGTCTGTCTGTCTCTGTCTCTCTGTCTCTCTGTCTCTGTCTCTGTCTCTGTCTCTGTCTCTTCTCTCTGTCTGTCTGTCTGTCTGTCTGTCTGTCCCCTCTCTCTCTCTCTCTCCCTCTCTCTCTCTCTCTCTCTCTCTCTCTCTCTCCCTCCCTCCCTCCCTCCCTCCCTGGCATTGGTACCATTGTTTTATTGTTACCTATTGTCTTGTATTCAGTACCAGGTCAGTTTCAGTCTAGCCTGGATGTCTGGTTGAGCTGGGAGAAGATAGAAAGATACATTGTGCTTTCCTGATATTATGTTCACAATTTTAAACACTTATTTTCCCTCTGATTAACGCAGTTTTGTTCTGCTGTAGACCATTTTTGCACATAACCACTAGAGCCTTTAGGGGACAGGAAAGCCTAGTGGTCAGACCATTGCACTCGCAATGTGACATGAGTGCCTATTATATTATCCTCGATATAAAAGAATAGATAAATGAAGAATTAGAAGTATTGCTTGTTGTACTCATTACAGATGTAGGTGCTATGATTGTTAGGAACGGATGAAATTTTGTTTCAAGCAAAGATATAATATTATATGAACCAGATGTACAACAAAATAAATTAGCCTGGAATTGTCTTACACACGCACGCACGCACACACACACACACACACACACACACACACACACACACACACACACACACACACACACACACACACACACACACACACACACACACACACACACACACACAGCGCGTTTTCAGCTGCCAGTTCCCTGGTAAAGGCAAAGGTGTCCCATAACCAAGGCGATCATAGGGGAGCGAGGCGTCAGAGACCTCAGCTTCTCTAGGGACCAGCATATTGAGGGCGGCACCCATTTCCTCTCCCTCGCTGCTTTACCTTCCCTGACCCTAAAGAGGGCA
>CM060320.1:69991531-69994031 GCA_030674155.1 Stramonita haemastoma | reverse complement strand
TTCTAAGGGATTTTTCTCCTGGAGTTAACATCAGTGCTGACTCCACTCTCCCCGAAAGTCCTTCGGATGAGACTGTAAACCGAGCCCTGTGTATGTGAACACACGCATAACATCTTGTGCACACGTTAAATCCTGTTCCGCTTTTCGTAAGAGTAGGCCATCGTGTGCCGGTGGGAACAGATGACATTTACAAAACTGCATACACACGGGAACTGGATTAAAAAAAAGGACGAGTTTTTATCACATTATCCTCGTTCATAAAGAATAAAAAAATAAAAAAAATAAAAAAACTGTTGTGATGTGAACATACAAACACACACGCGCGCGCGCGTGCTCGCACGCGTATATACACATATGCATGCCCGTGCAAACGCGCACACGCACACGCACACACACACACACACACACACACACACACACACACACACACATAAATACGTACGCACGCACGCACATACACTCTCTCTCTCTCTCTCTCTCTCTCTCTCTCTCTCTCTCTCTCTCTCTCTCTCTCTCTCTCTCTCTCTCTCTCTCTCTCTCTCTCTCTCTCTCTCTCTCTCTCTCTCTCTCTGTATTATGAGCATTATAATAGTGTGAAAGCTAGGATTAGATGTGGTGGTGCTATCAACTGTACTACTGGTGTTAAGCAAGGGGATGTGTGCAGCCCTGTTTTGTTTTCTTTATTCATCAATGAAATAACTAGAGAAGTTCTTGAATTTGGAAGACATGGTGTTTCTTTTCAGGATGATGCCTTAGAATTGTTCATTTTGCTTTTTGCTGATGACGTTGCATTGATATCTGAAACTGTTGTAGGTCTTCAAAATCAGCTTAACTGTTTACAAAGATCAGCATCGAAAGCTCAACTAACAGTTAATATGTCTAAAAGTAATATAATTGTTTTCAGAAAAGGTGGTTATCTTGCTGCGAGAGAAAGATGGACTTTTGATGGTGTAATAATGCCTGTGGTTAATGCATATAAATATTTAGGACTATATTTTTCGACACGTTTGAGTTTTATGTTTGCTTGTAAAGATCTTGCATGTCGGGCAAAAAGGGCTTTAATTTTGATAATGCAGAATTTAAGTAAGCTGGACAATTCTTCTTTTGGTTTATTCATGAAACTTTTTGACGCACAAGTACAGCCAATTGCTTTGTACGGTGCTGAGATATGGGTAATTGAAGCAGCATCTATTCATAGTGAGAAAGTTCATTTATTTGCCCTCAAGAAATTTCTTGGCGTGTCTAGAAAAACACCTAATAGTCTTGTCTATGGAGAAACAAACCGTTACCCATTACACATTGTTTCAGCTCATAGGTGCATACACTATTGGTTGAAACTGACTCAAATGGAGCAGTCTAGACTTCCCCATAAAGCTTATAGAATGTTATATTTATAAGATGAAAAGGGTAAATCAAATTGGGTTACTAAAGTTAAAAGAAAGTTATATGAGAACGGTTTTGGGTATGTGTGGCTTAACCAGGGTGTTGAAAATCACTCCTTGTTCTTACGACTTTTGCGTGAAAGACTGATTGCATGTCAGTGGCAGGACTGGCATTCACACATTGAAAACAGCAGCCGATGTGAAATGTATAGTCTGATCAATCCATCACATTGCATTCCTTTATATCTAACAATGAAAATGGATAGGCATTTGAAAAGAATATTAACAAAATTCAGATTTGGTATCTCAGAATTAAAAACGCATCATTTTTACTATAGACAAGCAAATGAGAGCGATTTGGCTTGTCCTCTTTGTAATATTTCTATTGAAGATGAAATTCATTTTCTATTTGGTTGTTCACAACTTTTAGAATTGAGAAAACAGTTTATACCTCAAAAGTTTTTACGACAACCTTGTCTACATAGGTTAAACATGCTTATTACGTCTGGAAATGAAGTTACTATGAAACATCTAGCCATTTTTCTGTATAAAGCATTTAAATTGCGGGATACTTTGATCAATTCTTGATGCCTTGTTCTGTTGCAACTATGTGTTGTGAATTAATTCATTGTATAACATTTTGTTACTTGCATTATATTGTTTTTTGTGTGTGTTTTCCCCCTTCAAATGTGGCCAAGGCCTTTTGAATAAACCATTCGTATTCGTATTTCTCTCTCTCTCTGGCCAAAGACCAGTTTAGGTACATGCCAAAGTGTATAATCATAGCAACGTATGTCCGAAGACTGTGCAAAGTTCCATTTCATTTTCCTTTTTTCCTTCACTTTGAATTGTATTGTGGCCAAAGGCTGAAGTATAATAAATCATGTCAGTGTTCAGTGTTCAGTGTTTTTCTCTCTCTCTCTCTCTCTCTCTCTCTCTCTCTCTCTCTCTCTCTCTCTCTCTCTCTCTCTCTCTCTCTCTCTCTCCTCTCTCTCTCTCTCTCTCTCTCTCTCTCTCTCTCTCTCTCTCTCTCTCTCACACACACACACACACACACACACACACACACACACAGGTTGGGTTGGGTTTTTTGTTTTGTTCTTTTCTTTAGATAGATG
>CM060320.1:69984031-69986531 GCA_030674155.1 Stramonita haemastoma | reverse complement strand
GAGGGCGTTAACTGCATCACTTAAAAAAAAAAAAAAAAAAAAAGTATACCATGCAAAACCACTGTCTAAAAATGTCAAAGACACGAAGACATGATTTTAGCCATGTCCTTCAAGTTGTTCTGAACAAGACTTGATACACGCAACAGGCTACATACATACATTATCCCTTATTTGAAGGTGAAAATGTGGGCATTCCTTGAAATGGTTACATGGAAGTAAATCGATTACACAATTGCCCAGAGAAAAATAAAGGCATTTCAAGCCTCCTAATTGAATACTGAAACGTTAAATGAAAAAAAAAATCTATTACTGATCATGTAAATTCAAAAGCATCGTGTAATTCATTTTAAAAAAAAAGGGTAATGCTATATAGAAAATTTCAAAAATAGTATCAGCAATAAACTGCTTTACTTTTTACTAAGGACTTCAAATGGAGTACATCAAAAAAGCAAGAATAAAAACAGCACTGCCTTTTGGTAATAAAGTTTACAAAAAAAAATTTAACTTAAAAAAACCCACAAAAAACCTTATGCCAATGTTGCTATACAAAAAAAAAAGCAACAAAAAATGTGGCCATTTTTCTTCTACTTGAAACTTATTTAAAGCATCAAAAAAAAAACCCAACCAAACAGGCAAAAACCCACAAAACCATAAAACCGAAAGAGTATTTTGTAAAAACTTTTTTAAAACCAAAAAATTTCACATCCAAACACTAACAACAACAAAAAATCAAAATTTTAACCATTTTCTAGTTGTTCACAACCGGTTTCAAGAGAGCAAAAAAAATAAGAGTAGAGAAAGGGCGAACAAAACGAAAACCTTGCACCACACAGTTTTTTTCCCCATGACGCTAGAAAATGAGGTCAATTGGCTACATGGAATTTCAAATACACCTTTAAGTGAATTTAATCTTGCAGGGCGAATAAAAAGGGGAAAAAAACAGACTGAGTCAAAAGGTTCCAAAGGACAAATGTGAGAGCAGAAAAAAAATGATGGCTGTCAGAAACTGATCCAAGTCAAATTTTCACTTAAAGTCTTTAAAAAAACCCCCTTTTTTTATATTAAAAAAGATATTCCTGGGCACTTTACAGTTTTTCATATATTTATTTTTGGATACATGTGGGTAAATGTGTATTGAAACTAAAATTTTTTGAGGACAACTTGAAAAACTTTTCCCCCCCCAAAAAAAAAAACCCCGGGGGAGGGGGGGGGGGATCTAAATTTTTTTTCTCCTGAATTTTTACTTTCCTTTAAAAAAAAAAAAAAACATTATTCCTCAGGTTTTTTTGTATTTTTCAAATTAATTGTGGGGCCTCCCCCCGTTTACCTCTTTGCATTTTTTTTTTTTTTAAAAAGACTTTTACAGAGTACATTTGTGATGACAATGGAAATCAAAACGTAGCGAGAATGCAATGGGGCAGTCTATCAATGAACTGGGAAAAGCTATGACCTGGGGAACGGGCGTGTAAAGATATGGGAGGCATACCCGGGTAATGGGGGAAAGTAAATGATTTAGGGAAGGCAAAAAAATGAAAAGGAAGTAAAAACAGGACACCAATACAAGATGCCTAAAAAAAAAAAACTTTACAGAAAAAAAAAGCAAATTTTTTAAAACCAGATTGCAAAAAAAGCCTCTCTGGGCAAGTGTTAAACAAAAAAATTTTTTTTTTAAAAGATGTACACATAGAAAAGTTTTATTAAAAATTTTGCAATTTTTATGGACATTCTAAATTTTCTTTTTTTCCCCCACATCTGTGATCTCCAAATTTTTTTTTTTTTTTTTTTTTTAGTCAAAACAGTTACGTTTGCAAAGCCAGCGAATTTCACATTTTTTTAAAACCAACACCACAAACCCGAGAACTCGGGTTTTAGCGATACAGTTTGCACTTTAAAATCCCCCCAACCCCCTAAAAGAAATAACCCTCTCTCTCTGTAAATGCTGTAAGTGGGATGGGGGATGTAAATGTTGAAAATGATGGTGATGTAAATGCTGATGATGATTATGTGAGTAAAAAGCTGAAGATGATGGTGCGGTGATTGAAATAAAAGATGGTGAGTAAAACTGATTATGAAAAGGTGATTAAATGTTTTAAAATGGGTTTGGTGTGTAAATGTTGAAGAGATTGCGATGGGGATACGAAGTTGAAGATGAAGGTGATGGGGAAAAAAGGAAAAATGAGGTGATGTAAATGCTGAAGATGATGGGATGGTATGTAAATGTTTAAAATGGGGGATGGTGAAAAAAAAATGTTGAAAAAGATGGTGATGTAAATGTTGAAAATGATGGTGATTTGGGGATGTAAATGTTGAAAATGATGGGATGGGATGTAAAAAGCTGAAAATGATGTAAATGTTGAAAAGGTTTAGTAAATTTGAAGACGTGGTGATTTAAAGTTGAAAATGATGGTGATGTAAAGTTAAGATGATGGGAAAAATGTAAATAATATTTAAAATTTAAAAATTAAAGGGCAAAAAAAATAATTTAAATTTTAAGAGGTAT
>CM060320.1:69973584-69983931 GCA_030674155.1 Stramonita haemastoma | reverse complement strand
GGCTCTGCCGGGTTCCACTCACCCAAGATGCAATAAACTGAATGGTGTAGGGAGGTGCCACAACTCCTACAGAATTTGAAGTAAAGGGTTTTGTCATTATTCTTGCTGAGGTTCCACCTTGCACACACACACACACACACAACCACACACACACACACACACACACACACACACGCACGCACGCGTACACACACACACACACACACACACACACACACACACAACACACACACACCACACACACACACACACACACACATCCTTCGGATGAGACTATAAACCCGAGGCCCCGTGTGCGAACGCAAGCAGAACATCTTGCGCACACGTTAAATTCTGTTCCGCTTTTCGAATGAGAAAGCCATTGTGTGCCCGGTGGGAACAGATGACAATATTTACAAAACTGCATACAACACGGGAACTGGATGTAAAAAAGCACAAGAGTACTTATTCCATTATCCTCGATATAAAAGAATAAGTAAATAAATAAATTACACACACTGCCGCCATCATCAATTTTAACCTGCCACCTTCCATCTCAATAGTCATTTTCTGTCCAAAAAAAATGTCTTGCTTTGAAATAAGTCTCCCAAAATGGACAAACAAATATTAAAAATATGTTTGTTTTAAAAATAAAAGGACATATTTTTTAATATGAAGGTAAAAGAGGGAAGATATGATGAAAAGCTTGCATACAAAATTTCTGCTTCCTCACCACTCCTGTATTTTTAAGAGCTTTCTTTCCAAGGTTATAGTCAAAATGGTTACATCAAAATAAGTCAAAAAGGACCAAAAGAAAACGATAAATTGTGAATTGTTCTTTCTATTGAAGCCACTCTTGTGAGGGGATAGGGTTTATTAATGGAAAAAAAAACTCAGAGGTGGAAGGGGGCTTACCACAAAGATCGTTTGCTACATATTTCTAAAATCATTCTCTGATTTTTTTTTCTTTTTTTATCGAGGATAACAGAATAAGCACTCATGTGATTTTTTTCATCCAGTCCCCGTGTGTATGCAATTTTGTAAATCGTTTCATCTGTTCCCACCGGTACACAATGACCTACTCTTACGAAAAGCGGAACAGGATTTAACATGTGTGCAAGATGTTCTCCGTGCGTTCTCACACGGGGCCTCGGTTTAGTCTCCTCCGGACTTTCGGGAAGATGACCAAATGTGACTAATATAATACAGCAACAACAACAAAAAAGACGTGAAATCAAAGACAACCGTGTTTACAGTATTGATGGCAAAAATTGCTTTGGCGTTTCTCCCATAGTTGGTTTGGGCAGTGCATCTCGTTCAGGCGTTAGAGCTCTGGGATGAGGCGAGGGGGGGGGTAAAAAATGATTGTCATTCCAGCCATTTCATTGCCCACCATCACTGTCATTGTCCCTGTGATCTTCTATAGAATGCTGGTGACTGAGGCAGTAACGACGGGGTTGATGATGTTTATTTCCTTCCTCAGCCAGAACTCAGAGGTTCACCAATGGTGAGATTCTGTATATGGGAATAGGGTTGTTTTTATTTTTGTTGTTTTTTTTGGGGGAGGAGTTCGGGGGGGGGGGGAAGGGGGTTTGCTCAGTAAAAGTAGCCCACTGGGGCCGGACAGCTCAGTGATCAGAGCACAGTCTTTCCCCAAGCCAAGGTTAAGCAGCATCAAGCGTGGTTACCAATTGGATGGGTGACCGTTTGCGCGCCTTGGCTTCAGTACAGTTCCCCCAGTTCAAGCAGCTGTTAATGGGTACCTGCCCTCTTTAGGGTCAGGGAAGGTAAAGGGGCGAGGGAGAGGAGATTGGCGCCGCCGACATCATGCTGGCCCCTAGTGAAGCTGAGGTCTCTGATGCTTCGCTCCCCTACGACCACATAGGTTATGGGACACCTTTACCCTTACCCCCCTCAAAAGAAGCCACTTTGGGACTGGGAAGGAGGATTGATTTTATTTGTAGGTTTAATGTTCAGTCCTCTTTTAGTTGGTCCTCATGTGAGGTAAACTACAGCGTTTACATTTGTCTGGACCCTGTCCTCATTGTGTTTTGTATGGTTTTTGGGGGGGTATTGTATTATGAGGTTGCATTGTATTGTATTTTCTTGACTTGTATTGCACTTTTTTCCTTACCTTGTTGTACTGCATTTTGTTTGAGTTGTGTTGCATTGTACAATATGTGTTGTATTTATTGTAGTCTGTTGTATTGTGTTTAATTTATTGTATTTTGACTTGCTGTATTGTGTTTGTACATATTGTGTTGTGTTGTGTTGCATTATATTGTAGTGCGGTGTGCTTTATTATATCGTTGTATTAATTCAATTACTACTGCGTTATATTTACTGCGTTGGATTGTCTTATATCGCATGGTAATAAGTAAAATTGAGATAGTTCTGTTAGGCAGAACAAGTCACTAGAATGAAACGCGCTTTCATCTTTGGAGTAGGGGGGGGTTTTTTGGAGGGGGGAAAAGGAGAAGGCTCTTTGGTCAATGTGCAGATTTTTCTTTTCTTTAAAACCCCATGAGAATTCAACGAAAAACAGTTATTCAACTGCATGCAACAACAAAAAAGTTCACAAGGACCCTTGGTTCCAGGGAACCAGTGCGAAGTTTAAATGGGAGGGAGGGGAGGTGAAGGAGGGGTTCAGGGGTTGTTCCCCTTTTCTCGGGTTACGCGACCAACTTTCTAACTTGCTGATGACTCCATTGTGACTGGGGCATGCTGGGAGTGTTCGTGTTTCCGACACTGGTTAAGCTGGGCATTGCCAAAACCCCGTGGGATATTTAACGTGCATATTTGATCTTGGTTGCCTGTGCATACGCCAAGTGCAAAGGGGATTAAGGCGTACTGTGGGGTTCATTGTATGCAGTTTGGCCTCTAGAGCTGGTGAATCTGAATGCACCAGGTGTGCATTAATTTATTAACCAGATCTATGCACATGTCCCTCTGAATCTGTCTCTGTCTCTTTGTATGTCTGCCTGCCTGTCTTTCTATGTCTTTCTCTCTGTTCTCTGTCTGTCTGTCTTTTCTGTATGTCTGCTGTCTTTCCTCTCTCTCTCTCTCTCTCTCTCTCTCTCTCTCTCTCTCTCTCTCTCTCTCTCTCTCCTCTCTCTCTCTCTCTCCTCTCTCATCTCTCTCTCTCTCTCTAAAAGGGGAGACGGATAGCTTAGTGGTCAGAACATTGTGCTGGCAATTTGACTACCCGGGTTCGATTCCGGTCAAGGAGATTTTTCTTCTGGAGTTAACATCAGTGCTGACTCCACTCTCCCCAAAAGTCCTTCAGATGAGACTTTAAACCGAGGCCCCGTGGTGCGAATGCACGCAGAACACCTTGCGCACACGTTTAAAATCCTGTTCCGCTTTTCGTAAGAGTAGGGCCATCGTGTGCCGGTGGGAACAGATGACACTACAAAACTGCATACACACGGGAACTGGATGAAAAAAAAGCACAAGAGCACTTATTCCATTATCCTTGATAAAAAGAATAAATCAAATCAATCAAATCAAATCAAATCTCTCTCTTTCTCTCTTTCTCTCCTCACAGTTATGTAGTATTCAGTTACATAATTGATTGTTACAAACAGAATATTATTATGCTTTTTTTTCCCATTTTCTTGTTATTAGTTTTCTTTAGTAGTTTGTATTATTAGAGAAGGCTGGATGTAAAAAAAAAAAAAAAAGCAATTGTCATGCTTACTGCTACACCTTCTGAAAATAAAACTCAATCAATCAATCTCTCTCTCTATCTCCCCCCCCCCCCCCCTCCTCACCATCACTCTCTCAACCTGTTCCCACCACTGTCACTTTTCATTCACTATTGGTATGCACATTGATTGAATGGATAACAACCATGGCCCCCACATCCAACAAATCTAAAAACAGAGGTTCATAATTCATTTTAAATCGTGCAGTTTATGGGGTGGGACTTTTTAAGCCCCTCTCCCCTCCCAGCCCCCAAGATAATCGCACCAGACTTTAACTTCTTGAACTCCTTGAGGAGTCACAAAAAACGGGATTGCACCGAGTCTGTCAGACAGAGTGTAGTCAAGGGTAAGTAATACAAGTTTAAAAAGTAGGGACAAAATTATCCCTCCTTCTTGCGGTTTCATCCTACATACATGCACATGCAAGTCCTTCGGATGAGGCCATAAACCCAGGTCCCGTGTGCGAACGTACGCAGAACATCTTGCGCACATGTTAAAACCCGTTCCGCTTTTCGAAAGAGTAGGCCATAGTGTGCCGGTGGGAATGGATGACAAAATTGACAAAACTTTATACACACAGGGACTAGATGTTAAAAAAAAAAAAAAAAAAAAAAGGCACAAGAGGGTTTATTCCAGTATCCTTGAAATACAAGAATAAATAAATAAGTAAATAAATAAATATAGAAATAAATCGACACAGCAAAGTACAGCTGCTACAACCGCCACCTCCACTGACTGCAGACAGACCAGTCAAATATATTGTGCACTTCATGAGCTCCTGAAAGCTTTATGTCAATGTTGGGTAAGCTTTAGGACACACCAACACACCCTGCAGAGTACCCAAAGCACCAGGGGCGGAGGGGGGAAGGGGGAGAAGGTGGTATCTGTTGGTCAGATATGTGTGGAGTGGATTTTTGTAGAGGTTGTTCTGTTGTGGCATGCAGGATGTATAGTGAAGATCTGCCTGACTGACTGACTGACAGGGAGATTTTGTTGGGGAATAAGTTTATGATTTTAAAACAGAGTTACGTTTTGTACCTTTCAGTACGTGTTGTTGAGCGTTGTTGTTCTGATCTTCTTAAGGCTCTGATCACATCTATACACACACGCACACGTCTACTTGTGTGTGTGTGTGTGTGTGTGTGTGTGTGTGTGTGTGTGTGTGTGTGTGTGTGTGTGTGTGTGTGTGTGTGTGTGTGTGTGTGTGTGTGTGTATGCAGAGACATAGATATTGTGTGTGTGTGTGTGTGCATATTCATGTGTTCACACGTTAAGTATACAAACATACACACTTATGCATGTATGTATACCTCTGCACACACTCACGCTCACACACAACATTCCGGCGTGCCTGGGTTAGACACAAACACACACGCGCACGCATGCACGCACACACACAGACAGACAGACAGACACACAGACACACAGACACACAGACACACACACACACACACACACACACACACACACACACACACACACACAACACACACACACAACACACACACACACACAGGCTTCCCTGTGGGAGGGGAGGGGATTTTTCTTTAATCTGACCAAAGTAATTGACCATACCCCCAAAGGGACCAGGAAGAGTGTTTTATGTGCAGCTAAACCAGGACATGTGCAGATTTCAGTCCCATAGGGGCCTGGAGGTTTGTCACGTCATGATGGTAAACAAGGGAGGCAGAGGGGACGGGATGGCCAAGTGGTTAAACCTTCCAAGTCACGATTTTAGGATAATCTGAAAAGGATGGGTGACCTTTTGTTCATTACAGTCCCCCAGTTCACCCAGATGTAAATGGGTACCTGCCCTCTTTAGGGTCAGGGAAGGTAATGCAGCGAGGGAGAGGAGATGGGCGCCGCCCTCAGAATGCTGGTGCCTAGAGAAGCTGAGGTCTCTGATGCCTCGCTCTCCAACGACCACACAGGTTATGGGACACCTTCACCTTTACCTTCACCTTCACCTTTACCGGAGTGCCTGGGTTCCATCCCCTGCTGCAGTGTCAGTTGTAGTTTCTTGCACTTGCTCAGGCCCGGCACAGTTGCTTCATATAATTGTGCTACTTTTTTTGGGGGGATGGCCCCAGGCGCGGTAGTGGGATGACTTGCTGCCACAGTCCCTAAATCGGATAATCCCGCTAGGACTATAATATAATCTCAACCAATCAACCAAAATAGATTAATGGTTTTAGAGCGTTGTGCTTGTGTGACAGCGCCGATTCAAGCTACCAGGGAGGTGCCTATTTGTGAGAGTTTTACCCTGGAGTTTGCATCAGTACTTGCTGTTGTTATTATGTTGCTTTTCTTCTGGATTAACAAAGATAACTATTTTTACATCCTTTATTTTGCTCTTTAAGAAGTTCCTGCAAAATAGTTGAAACATTGATATGTTTACTAAAATCACAATGTCAGCATTCCACATACAACACTGGAATGGAGTATTTTGTAATGATGGGGATATACTCGCTGTAAGAGAGAATATAACCTGTGATACAAGGACAAAAAAGGGTGGAAAAAAGCAACAAAAAAAACATCAGCACCGACTCCATTCCCCAACAGTCCTTTTGGGTGATACTTTAAACTGAGGCCTCATGTGGAATCGCTAGCAGAATATCTCGTGCACCTGTGAAAAACCTGTTCCACTTTTTTTTTATAAGATGACGCCATTTTGTACAGGTAAGAACTGATGACATTTTTTAAACACACACAAATATATATTTCCAGAGAACTTTGCTTCAAAGGCTATGGTCATCTAAACCAGTACATCCAAATAAGAAGAAAATGACCTAATGAATCACTAAATTGAGGGATTCTCTTTTCTAACACCATCCTGGTTGGGGGGTAAAGAGAGACAGAGAGAAAGCCCTTAAGAAAAAACAAACAAGAGGGGGGAGGGGGACAGCAACAATCCTACGCTATCCATTTCTAAACATTCTCCACTCATGCCCAAATGTGACTATTACAGCTACAATACAAGGACGTTAAATCAGAGACAACCAGTTCAGCAGGTATTGGTGGAAAAGCGTGTTCTGTATTTCTCTCCTGATCGTGCCATTCGTCACCATTCAGGCGTGAGGGTGTGCCAGTGCAGAGAGGAAAGGGGTTGTCATTCCGGCCATTTTATTGCTGGCCATAATAGGGTGACGCTCTACCACGAAATGAGTCGCTTTGCAACTCACCCACTTTCCCGCTATGAGTCATTTTAGGCAGGTGGGGGTCAAGTTGCCAATTTGGATATTTTGACTGATTATAAGATAAGATATATTCTTCTACCTTGTATTGTAGTTTCAAGGCATCATTTTGCTTCCTTTTGCTTTAAAATCGCAATTAAAAACACCCAAGCCCTCGTTCTGACCACCTATTATGATGCGAAAACTTGTCAATTTCTCACTTTGTGCGGTCACGTATTTCAATTTGTAATAACTTTTCACAGCATTGCCCGGTGGTTTTCATTCTGTTTTCTGTATCAAATAGACTTTTTTCTTGCAGATTAATAACATGTTAACAACTTCAAAATAATCTCTGGAGCAGTGCCACTCATTATGTGTGAAGCCTCGTGAATATCATTGTACCTGCGGTCTCCTACAATGCCTGTGACGGGGGAAGTGGGGTAGGGGGAGAGGAGTGGCAGTAAAGACTGGGTTAATGATTTATTGTGTGTGTGTGTGTTCAATCCTCCTTTGTTCAGCTCAGATATGATCTGAGCCACAGCCTTTACGTTCTTTACCCTACCCTGAGGGGCGGGATAGCTCAGTGGTCAGAGCACTTGCTTTCCCCCAGCCAAGGTTAACGTGGTTACCAATTGGATGGGTGACCTTTTACGCGCCTTGGCTTCAGTATAGTCCCCCAGTCCATCCAGCTGTAAATGGGTACCTGCCCTCTTTAGGGTCAGGGAAGGTAAAGCAGTGAGTGAGAGGAGATGGGCACCGCCCTCAATATGCTGGCCCATAGAGAAGCTGAGGTCTCTGATGCCTTGCTTCCTTACAATCACATAGGTTATGTGACACCTTTACATTTTTTTGTACCTACCCTACCCACATTGTATTGTACTTTGTTGTAAGGTTTTCTGTTGTATTGAATTATTAGGTTGTCTTGTGTTGTATTACAATGTAAATCTATTTTTAGATTGTATTGAGTTTTGTGTGTGTGGTATTTTATTTTCCTGTGTTCCATGGTGTTGTTATTTTATTGCATGTATTAGGCTGTATCATGTTAAATTTATATTTTTTGTGTGTTGTACTTTGTTGAAATGCGATTTTTTTAACTTTAAATTATGATGAATTTGTTTGTATTGTACAGTGTTGTATTTATTGTGTTGTGTTGCATTGCATTTTGTTTTATTACATTGTATTGCATAATATTGTGCTGTGTTGTACTATATATTATATTATATTGTATCATGTTGCTTGATAGATAGATAGATAGATAGATAGATAGATAGATAGATAGATAGATAGATAGATAGATAGATAGATAGATAGATAGATAGATACAGACAGACAGACAGACAGACAGACAGACAGACAGACAGACAGACAGACAGACAGACAGACAGACAGACAGATAGAGAGATAGATTACATTGTATTGTAATTAACAATTGAAATCCAAGTTGTTGTTTCTTGCAAAGCAAGCCACTACAATGCAACACAATTTTATCTTTTAAGGTATGGGGGAGGTGGGAGGAAGGGGTTTCTTTCTCTGTGTACATATTTCTTCTTTTTCAGCCCAGGAGAATTCAACAAGTAGTTATTCAACTGCATGGGGGAAAAAGTTGACAAGAACTGTGGGTTCCAGGGAACAAGTGCAGAGTTTGAATGGAAGGGTGTACGGGGAAAGTTCCGGGGAGGGGGGGGGTGGAGGATTGTTTCCCCTTCTCAGGTTACGCGACCAACTTTTTAATTTGCTGATGACTTCATTGTGACTGAAGCATGCTGGGAGTGTTCGTGTTCCCGATGCCGGTTGGGCAGTGTCAAAACCTCGTGGGGATTTTTAACGTGCATATTTGATCTTGGTGCCTGTGCATCTGCAAATGCAAATGGGATTAAGGCGCACTGTCTGGTCTGCATATAATTATGCAAGTTGTTTTCAGATGGTGAGCATGAGTGCACCAGGTGTAGGTGAAGTTTGAACTAGATCTCTCTCTCTCTCTCTCTCTCTCTCTCTCTCTCTCTCTCTCTCTCTCTCTCTCTCTCTCTCTCTCTCTCTCTCTCAATGTACCATCTGGAAATAAAGTTTTGACATTAAGGGTTGAGTCAGTTGGAGATTAAGTGTTTGTTGAATACATATTTATCTTTTCAAAAAAATAATTATCAATGTGCCCAGTGGGGATTGTGAGATTCTTAATGCATACCTATATCTTTTTTTTTAATCATAGGTTGAACTGTTGTTGATGATTGTGTGTGTGGTAATTTTTTTAATACATTGTCCCTAATCAGGGCGAGCGAGGATGGAAAAAGTATGTACATACTTACTCTGTAACCATTAAAAATAAGTTATTCACTCATTCATTTATATTCATCCATTCTCTCAAGAAAAAAATATTCTATAGAATGTCCGATGTATCGGCATGATTTCTGTGAGTTTGAAACAAAATATCTTCCGAAGTTGAGCAAAATAATGATCTTAGGATATCTACCGACAGAATGGTAATTTTAGGGATGTAAATGATGTCATATTTTCAAACTAGACACTAAAGAATTCTTCGTGGTGTAAGCTATTTTGTAGGTTTCTTTAATTAACTCCCCTGAAACGGCGGTCCTTTATGAATTTTAGTAAGAACAAAGAAGACAACAGCGTTCTTGCTAAGGGAGGCCACTCAAAGCATGGGGCGACAATCCTTTATGAATTTAAGTAGTTTTAAAGAAGGCAACAGCGTTTTTTCATGGTCAGGGGAGGAATTCTAGGCGTCGCACATTAGCGCAACATGGACCAATGGACATTTAGGCAAAAAAAATAAGATAAACGAAGGGTAAATTGTATTTTAAAATATTTTTCCTAACTTGCTTTTGAAAAAAATTGTTAATTGTGGATTTTCTCTGTTCGGCATAATAGACTATTGCTACCCTCATCCCGATACAAATGAAAAGGGAGTGAAAGAGGCTTTGTAAGTACATATCCCGCACACCCTGCACGTAAATCTCTCCAAGAGACAGCAGGCTATATAGATGAGCGTTAAGCGGGCTGGCGTCTTCAGGCTGTTGACAATTTAGATTTATTTTTCTCACGAAATCGGTGCGTTTCTTTTCTTTTCTTTCTTTTTTTAACAAAAGGAGAGAACGTGTACCTGCAGTGACCTGTTGTTTACTTACAGCTTGTTCCTTTATCTTACTGATTGTCAGATTGTTGTGTTGTAGTTGTGCTTTTTGCAAAGGCGTTCCTTCTTGATTTGCTGATAGTCCCTAATCAGGGCAAGGGCCGGAGGAAAATAATTTATGCGAATGCTTACCTGTAACCCTTGGAAAATAAAGATCTCTCTCTCTCTCTCTCTCTCTTCTTCTCTCCTCTCCTCTCTCCTCTCTCTCTCTCTCTCCCTCCCCCTCAATCACTTTCTCAAGCTGCAGCTGCGAGGAGTCAGGTTACACCTAAAGTTCAGTCAGTGTGTTGTCGAATGCTGACCTTCTGATCCTGTGCAGATGCTAAGACCATCCAAACTCACC
>CM060320.1:69963584-69966084 GCA_030674155.1 Stramonita haemastoma | reverse complement strand
TCATATTGCTTTTTTTTTTTTTTTTTTTTGCTTCTGCCTTCCAGCTGTTGGACTGTATGTTATATTTGGGGTCTAATTTTCTTCTTCTTTTTTTTTGTACTTGCAAGCAGTTTTTCTTGTTGGTTGTTTTTTTTTCACAATGCCTTCCAGCTGTAAGAAGCCTATCTAACTTTGCCATGGTAGTGGTAGAGATGTGGTGGGGCATTTTTTGTATGGATGATAGTTGAATATTGATTTTTTTTCAAAGATTCTTTTTTGAGAATGGTTATTTTTTTATGGCACTATCACTCTCTTCTTTCTTTCTTTTTATCTTTCTCCATCTGTCTCTGTCTGTCTGCCCTCTCTCTCTCTCTCTCTCTCTCTCTCTCTCTCTCTTCTCTGTCTGTCTGTCCTGTCTGTCTGTCTGTCTGTCTCTGTCTCTGTCTCTGTCTCTCTCTCTCTCTCTCTCTCTCTCTCTCTCTCTCTCTCACACCACCACACACACACACACACACACACACACACACACACACACACACACACACACACACACACACACACACACACACACCTAGGCTTTTTTTCATAATAACCTCGGAAATGTGTCATTTCCGAATGTACGTGTGTGTGTGTGTGTGTGTGTGGTAATCCTAAAAGGAAAGACGTACAAAAGACACCCATGGACTTCACAAAACGAAGGTTTGTGGGCGAGAAGAACTCAAGCTTAAGACCCACCCCTACCCCATCCCCCCTAAACGCCCACCCACCACGCCCCCAACCCCTAACCCCCTAACCCCACCCACCCACGCTCCCAACTAGCACCTCTCTCCACCCCTGGGAAACTGACAACCAAGGACAAGGAAATTGACACCTGTTATTTACACTTCCTATACCCCTTGTCACTTTCGACAGAAATTGACAAAAGGTGCCACAAAAACTACGATGGTAGTGGAGGGGGTGACATTTTTGGGGTGGGTGGGGAGTAAAGAAAAAAAAAGTATGAAATTGACACAGGAGACTGTGAGAGCCTTTCTCACCTACCCTATCCTGTCTAGTGGATTGTATCTGTTCATCTTGAATGAGAGGAATAAGAAGTAAGGTGGCAGAATGGTTAAGACGTTTGCCTGCCTAACAAGTAAACAGTGAGGTTCTGGGTTTGATTCCCAGTCTCGCCTTTTCTTCCTAAGCTAGTTGGAAGAAAAATTCTAAGTGTATGTCAAAGTCCTTTGGATGAAACAATAAACCGAGGTCTAAAGAATATCTTGCACACACGTTAAAAACCCCGTTCTGCATTTCCGAGGAGTAGGCTGTTGTGTGCCAGTATGAACAGATGATAGTCTCATTCGGATGAGGCTGTAAACCGAGGCCCCGTGTGCGAACGCACGCAGAACATCTTGCGCGCACGTTAAAACCCCGTTCCACCTTTCGGAAGAGCAGGCCATTGTGTGCCGGTAGGAGCGGATAACAAAATGATATAAAAAAAAAACCAGCATGCACACAGGTGTTGTGTTTAGACACCATCCCTGAGGAAAAATCGGGGAGTTGGAGTCCCCAGGGCAGCTCGGAGCTGTATATATCATTTTTTTTTAATGGGTAGGCTCTGCACTTGTGGCAACGCGCTCACCCCGGGGAGAGCAGCAGAGAAATCTGCTGTGACATAAAGTGGTCTAAAAAAATGATAAAAAGTATGCACACATGTGTTATGGTTTGACACCATCCTCGAAGTCGGAATACAGCTACCTATTAAAAAAAAATGTATTTTTTGTATTTTGTATTTTGTACCACTTTATGTCACGCAGATTTCTCTGCGTGAAATTCGGGCTGCTCTCCCCGGGGAGAGCGCGTCGCCACATGTGCAGCGCCTACCCATTTTTTTTTCTTTTTCCTGCCTGCAAGTGTATTTGTTTCCCTATCAGAGTGGCTTTTTTCTACAGAATTTTGCCAGGGACAACCCCCTTGTTGCCGTGGGTTCTTTTACGTGCGCTAAATAGTGATATGTAACCCACGGGACCTCGGTTTATCGTCTCATCCGAAAGACTAGCGCCCAGACCACCACTCAGGGTCTAATGGATGGGGAAAAAAGTTTTGGGTCCAAACGGGGTACGAACCCCGCACACTCCGACCCGGACTTTTTGCTTGTAAACCGAGGCCGTGTGCGCACGCTAGCAGAACATCCATTGCGCGCACGTTTAAAACCCGTTCCACCTTTCGGGAAGAGTCAGGCCATTGTGTGCCGGTAGGGAGGGATAACCAAGGAATGATTTAAAAAAAAAACCAGCATGAACACAGGTCTTGTGTTTAGACACCATCCCTGAGGAAAAAAAAAATCGGTGCGATTGGAGTCCAGGGGCAAGCTCGGAGTGTTATATATCTTTTTTTTTTTACTGGGTAGGTTCTGCACTTGTTGGCAACGCGTCACCGGGGAGAGCAGCGAAATTACACGTCACGCTGCACAACTCTGCTGTGACATAAAGTGGTCGAAAAAAATTATAAAAAAAGTATGCAAACATGAGTTATGGTT
>CM060320.1:69953922-69958922 GCA_030674155.1 Stramonita haemastoma | reverse complement strand
AAGCCCATACGTGCTTATTCCATTATTCTCGATATAAAAGAATAAAACAAAAATAAAATTAAAAATAAATAACACACACACACACACAAACACACAAACACACACACACGACACACACACACACACACACACACACACACACACACCACACACACACACACACACACACACACACACACACACACACTGAGGTAGCATGTGCAAAAGATGCACTTCTCCTTTACGTTGACGAAGACAAAACACTATGTTTTCAAGACAACACCAGCACCAACAGCACGAAAATGCCAGAACATCCATGTCAAATTTCCCGTGATTTACGTACAAGAAAATTTCAACCCTTTGCACCCTTAGCATGTGTCATCGACTGAGCTGCAGGATTTGGGACACTTGGCCAGTTAGGCCTATGCTGCTGTGGAGCTCAGTACAGTCTTCATCACGCTTCTCTTGGAACTGGCTGCGCTACATTTCTCCAGACAGGTAGGAGGTGCCGAAATTTGGTTTTATTCCTAGTAGGCCTACTGTAATTTTACCTGGGGGCGGGATAGCTCAGTGGTCAGAAGCACTCTCTTGCCCCAAGCTAAGGTTAAGCAGCATTTAGCGTGATTACCAATTGGATTGGTAACTGTTTGCATGCCTTGGCTTCAGTACAGTTCCCCAGTTCACCCAGCTGTAAATGGGTGCTTGCCCTCTTTAGGGTCAGGGAAGGTAAAGCAGCGAGGGAGAGGAGATGGGCGCCGCCCTCAATATGCTGGCCCCTAGAGAAGCTGAGGTCTCTGATGCTTTGCCCCCCAATGACTGCATAGGTTATGGGAATATATTTACCTGTTTTTTTCTCATTTTTGCGTCTATACATTTGTAATATTACGTGATGATACTGGTAAAAGTAACAAATTTTTTTTTTAAACACCAAAAAAACACAAAAAAACCCTTTAATATCGTAAAGATATTATGTTCATTTTATTGACTGGTTAAATAGTTTTTAGTTGTCGGGAAGTTTGTGATATGTAAAAATTAGCTTTTTAAACGATTATATGAACTCGGGGTTTTTGTCAATACTTGGTTTTAGAAATAGTTGACCCTTGAAGTCGGAATGCAGTTACCTTAATTATTGGCGGGCAAAATCGGTTTGATAAGCCAAAATGTCACCAATGGGGAACTACGGAGCTCTAGCCAAGGAACAATTTAGTTTTGATTTGTAGCTGGTACGGGCTGTGTTATCATTATCCCGACTTAAGGTTTATACCGTAATCAACTATTATCGTTTTTTCTTTGCGTTCGTCAGTAACTACATCGTTATCAACCGTGTTTACATGAGTTAATCTGTCGACATTGTATCAACAAGGAATACCTAAGAAATTATATTATTCCACGGTTTACACCTGTCAGAGGCTGACATTGGAGTTCAGAGTTTGGAGACTTATCATCAATACTTTATGTAAAAAGTAAAAGATGTAGAAGGGAATTGCAGTGTGGGATGAATTAAAAATGTAGAATTGTAAAAAAAAATAATAATAATAATAAATTTAAAAAAAAATTAAAGTCTGAATTGAAAAAAAAAATGTCAGAAAAGTACCAGACAGTTTTGGCAGACTAATTTGCGTTAGTTGACAGTAAAGGTAGGTTCGACAGCTCTGTAGAATGTTTCGCAAGACTATTTGTAGAAAACTACTTTCGATGTCTGTGTCAATACTTTTAACTTTAGCAGCTGGGTATATTGGACAATGTTTTCATCAACTCGTAAGATGAGTGCCCTAGTCAGTGTTTCTGCTGCTGAAGCGAAATCTTAGCTTTTCATTTATGAAAAAGAAGTAAATAACTGCTATGTAAGAAAGTGTTGTATGAACTTATCAAAATTTGAAGAAAAAAAAAGCAGATTTATGGAAACATTTAGTTATGCCCTGCCTGTAAGGCATATATATATATATATATATATATATATATATATATATATATATTATATATATATAATATATATATATATATATTCTTACTGCGTATATCGTTCAAATTTCAATCTGCATTGAAAACAAAAAATGTTTAGAAAATAAAACTCAGTCACACGTTTTTGTGATGTGTTTATATTCCCAAAAGAGCCACCAAAACCTTATATGTTGATTTGAAAGTTTTTACGTCGTGTACATTACGAAATATTGTACTTTCCATCCATGTTTTCCTCAGAAATGCTTGTCACCCTAAGGTGGGTTTTTCCCAGGAGATTGGTGATTCACATGGTGATAGTTCTGATTTGAGACCTTGTTTTATTACATGTTTATTCGTGGAGCAAACTATTGCTGCCTAAAGTCCCAGCCACTCATCCCCACAGACATGTCAAGACACTGTATAAACACCTGCAGTGGAAATGTAAACTTGACAAAGGAGTGAGTTTTAAGCATTAGGAAACATCTGCTGGAGACCGGGGAGGAGGGGGGAGGGTATGTCCGATGATTCATTTCTGTATTAAACCCCACCACCTCTTTTTCTGTAAGGTAGAGGAGGGGTAGGAGTCTTATGGGTTTATTTTTTGTACTAAAAAGTCTACAAGTTGTAGTGTGTACGGCAAATAACGTGAGCGGTGACACTTTTTAAAAATGAATGTAAAACAATGGCTATGTTTTGTAACTTTTTATATTCTAAAAGATAAAAAAGTAAAAAAAAAGGTGTTCTCATAACCTGTGTGGTCTTTAGGGGGCGAGGTGTCGGGTGACCTCAGCTTTTCCAGGGGCCAACATATGGAGGTTTAAACATTTCATTTAATTTCATACCACTTTGTCACAGTAGATTTCTCTGCGTGAAATTCGAGTTGCTCTACCACCCCCACCCCCACCCCCACCCCCGCGGAGAGCGCGTCGCCACAAGTGCAGCGCCACCCATTATACGTTTCTGTCTGCAACTGCATTTTCCTTATCAGAGTGGCTTTTTTCTACAGAATTTTGCCAGGTACAACTCTGTTGTTGCCGTGGGTTCTTTTACGTGCCTGCGTTAGCTGTGGACGTAAATCATTTGGATCTGTGATCTCTGATAAACTCACGAAGCACTTGATCTCTCTTCTCTGTCTGTTTGTCTTGTCTGCCTGTCTGCCTGTCTGTCTCTCTCTTTGTCTCTCTGTCTCTGTCTCTCTGTCTGTCTGTCTGTCTGTCTGTCTGTCTGTCTGTCTGTCTCTCTCTCTCTCTCTCTCCTCCCCTCTCTCTCTCTCTCTCTCTCTCTCTCTCTCTCTTCTTCTCTCCTCCTAGATCTTTACCTACTCATCCTGTTTCCAAAGCCCTATAAATCATAGTTGTAAGTCTTCCAAACCACCTCAAATTTGTGAAACCAAGGGGGTTTTTTTAGCTGATCTTTTTTTTTTGGTGAAAGCTGTCCATCCCCTGAAACAAAAACAAACCAAACCCAAACACCACCAACAAAAATTGTGAGTCCAGTCTTCACAAATTTTTAATGACAAATCAAAATATTGTTTCCGCAGGTCATGTCGTGCCCTCTGACCCTGCTGACCCTGCTGACCCTTCTCCTGGGGCTGTGTGCTCTCCAGGGGTCCCCCTCTCCTCAGGAAACATCCAGGTCTCCAGGGCGTCGCCTCAGCCCGATGACGGATCGACTCCGTGTGAAGCAAGGTGACCCTCACCTGCCACGGGATCGCCCCAGTCTTCCACGGGATCGCCCCAGTTTTCCATGGGATCGCTTCCACGGCCCTCTACGGGATCGCCCCAGTCTTCCACGGGATCGCCCCAGTCTTCCACGGGATCGCCCCAGTTTTCCATGGGATCGCTTCCACGGCCCTCTACGGGATCCCGTCCCAGTCTTCCACGGGATCGCCCCAGTTTCCATGGGATCGCTTCCACGGCCCTCTACGGGATCGCCCCAGTCTTCCACGGGATCGCCCCAGTCTTCCATGGGATCGCTTCCACGGCCCTCTACGGGATCGCCCCAGTCTTCCACGGGATCGCCCCAGTCTTCCATGGGATCGCTTCCACGGCCCTCTACGGGATCGCCCCAGTCTTCCATGGGATCGCTTCCACGGCCCTCCACGGGATCGCCCTGGCCTGCAGAAGCGTGGCCTGGCCGTGTTGCCCCCTGTCCACTCTGGCCTGAAAGGTCAGGCTGACCTGTCACTGGACCAGTCCACCCTGGACCTTCCCTGTCCGGCCTGCTGCTGCTGCTGCCTCAGGACCAAGACCGCCGCTTTGGCCTGAAAGACTCTTCTGAACTGCAGCGGGATCCGTCTAGCTCTGAATTGCAGTGGGATCCGTCTAGCTCTGAACAGGATCGGGATCCGTCTAGCTCTGAACAGGATCAGGATCCGTCTAGCTTTGAACAGGATCAGGATCCGTCTAGCTTTGAACAGGAGGGGGATCCGTCTAGCTCTGAACAGGAGGGGGATCCGTCTAGCTCTGAACAGGATCGGGATCTGTCTAGCTCTGAACAGGATCGGGATCCGTCTAGCTCTGAACAGGATCGGGATCCGTCTAGCTCTGAACAGGATCGGGATCCGTCTAGCTCTGAACAGGATCGGGATCCGTCTAGCTCTGAACAGGATCGGGATCCGTCTAGCTCTGAACAGGATCGGGATCCGTCTAGCTCTGAACAGGATCGGGATCCGTCTAGCTCTGAACAGGATCGGGATCCGTCTAGCTCAGAACAGGAGCAGGATCCGTCTAGCTCAGAACAGGAGCAGGATCCGTCTAGCTTTGAACTGGAGCGCTTTGGCTCGCTCTTGTTGCAAGATCAGTTCAGCCTGGACCACCCCTCCGACCTGCCAACATCAGACCGCTTTGGCATGAGAAGACCGCTCCGACCTTCCAAAAGACCGCTCCGACCTTCCAAAAGACCGCTCCGACCTTCCAAAAGACCGCTCCGACCTTCCAAAAGACCGCTCCGACCTTCCAAAAGACAGCTCCGACCTTCCAAAAGACCAGCGCGGCTCGACAGACCGCCACCACCACCACCACCAGAGTGGGCCCCAAAAACGCCACCTGCTGTTGCACGAAATCTTCGATGAGGCTGGA
>CM060320.1:69918922-69948922 GCA_030674155.1 Stramonita haemastoma | reverse complement strand
TCACGCAGCTGTTAATGGGTACCTGCCCTCTTTAGAGTCAGGGAAGGTAAAGCAGCGAGGGAGAGGAGATGGGCACCACCCTCAACATGCTGGCCCCTGGAGAAGCTGAGGTCTCTGATGCTTCGCTCCCCTACAAGCACACAGGTTATGGGACACCTTTACCCTTACCTCCCTTAAAAGTAGTCATGTTCCAACTTGGAATAATGGTTGATGATTTTGTTTGTAGGTTTATGTTCAGTCCTCTTTTAGTTCGTTCTGGTGTAAGATCAGCTATAGTATTTACATTTTTTACCCTATCCACATAGTGTTTTACATGGTTTTGTGGGGATAGTGTATTATTAGGTTACATTGTGTTGTGTTGTATTGTATTTTCTTGCCGTGTATTGCACTTTTGTCCTTACTTTGTTGCACTGTATTTTGTTTGAATTGTGTTGCAGTGTACAGTATTGTGTTGTATTTATTGTATTGTATTTTGGTTATTGCATTGTACTGTCTTGTATATTCTTGTGATGTATTGCACTTTATTCTTACTTTTTTGTTCTCTATTTTTGTTGCATTGTGTTACAGTGTACAGTATTGTTTTGTATTTATTGTATTGTGTTGTACTGTTTTGTGTTGTGTTGTGTTGCATTATATTGTAGTGCGGTGTGCTTTATTATATCGTTGTATTAATTCAATTTCTACTGCATTATATTTACTGCGTTGGATTGTCTTATATCGCATGGTAATAAGTAAAATTCAGATTGTTCTGTTGGGCAGAACAAGTCACTAGAATGAAACGCGCTTTCATCTTTGGAGTAGGGGGGTTTTTTGGAGGGGGGAAAAGGAGAAGGCTCTTTGGTCAATGTGCAGATTTTTTCTCTTTTTTTTTAACCCATGAGAATTCAACAAACAGCTATTGAACTGCATGCAAAAAACTAAGTTCACAAGAACCCTTGGTTCCAGGGAACCAGTGCAGAGTTTAAATGGGAGGGAGGGGAGGTGAAGGAGGGTTCAGGGTTGTTCCCCTTTTCTCGGGTTACGCGACCAACTTTCTAACTTGCTGATGACTCCATTGTGACTGGGGCATGCTGGGAGTGTTCGTGTTTCCGACACTGGTTAAGCTGGGCATTGCCAAAACCCCGTGGGATATTTAACGTGCATATTTGATCTTGGTGCCTGTGCATACGCCAAGTGCAAAGGGGATTAAGGCGTACTGTGGGGTTCATTGTATGCAGTTTGGCCTCTAGAGCTGGTGAATCTGAATGCACCAGGTGTGCATTAATTATTAACCAGATCTATGCACATGTCCCTCTGAATCTGTCTCTGTCCCTTTGTATGTCTGCCTGCCTGTCTTTCTATGTCTTTCTCTGTCTCTGTCTGTCTGTCTTTCTGTATGTCTGCTTGTCTTTCCTCTCTCTCTCTCTCTCTCTCTCTCTCTCCTCTCTCTCTCTCTCTCTCTCTCTCTCTCTCTCCTCTCTCTCTCTCTCTCTCTCTCTCTCTCTCTCTCTCTCTCTCTCTCTAAAGGGGAGACGGATAGCTTAGTGGTCAGAACATTGTGCTGGCAATTTGACTACCCGGGTTCGATTCCGGTCAAGGAGATTTTTCTTCTGGAGTTAACATCAGTGCTGACTCCACTCTCCCCAAAAGTCCTTCAGATGAGACTTTAAACCGAGGCCCCGTGTGCGAATGCACGCAGAACACCTTGCGCACACGTTAAATCCTGTTCCGCTTTTCGTAAGAGTAGGCCATCGTGTGCCGGTGGGAACAGATGACACTTACAAAACTGCATACACACGGGAACTGGATGAAAAAAAAGCACAAGAGCACTTATTCCATTATCCTTGATATAAAAGAATAAATCAAATCAATCAAATCAAATCAAATCTCTCTCTTTCTCTCTTTCTCTCCTCACAGTTATGTAGTATTCAGTTACATAATTGATTGTTACAAACAGAATATTATTATGCTTTTTTTCCCATTTTCTTGTTATTAGTTTTCTTTAGTAGTTTGTATTATTAGAGAAGGCTGGATGTAAAAAAAAAAAAAGCAATTGTCATGCTTACTGCTACACCTTCTGAAAATAAAACTCAATCAATCAATTCTTCTCTATCTCTCCCCCCCCCTCCTCACCAGCCACTCTCTCACCTGTTCCCACCACTGTCACTTTTCATTCACTATTGGTATGCACATTGATTGAATGGATAACAACCATGGCCCCCACATCCAACAAATCTAAAAACAGAGGTTCATAATTCATTTTAAATCGTGCAGTTTATGGGGTGGGACTTTTTAAGCCCCTCTCCCCTCCCAGCCCCCCAGATAATCGCACCAGACTTTAACTTCTTGAACTCCTTGAGGAGTCACAAAAAAACGGGATTGCACTGAGTCTGTCAGACAGAGAGTGTAGTCAAGGGTAAGTAATACAAGTTTAAAAAGTAGGGACAAAGTTATCCCTCCTTCTTGCGGTTCCACCCTACATACATGCACATGCAAGTCCTTCGGATGAGACTATATAAACTGAGGGGTCCTGTGTGCGAACGCACGCAGAACATCTTGTGCACATATTAAAAACCCGTTCCGCTTTTCAAAAGAGTAGGCCATCGTGTGCTAGTGGGAAAGGGATGACAAAATTGAAAAAACTGTATACACACGAGGACTAAATGTTGAAAAAAGGTACATGAGGGTTTATTTCCAGTAGCCTCGAAATAAAAGAATAAAATCATAACTAACTAAAATTAATAAATAAATCCACACAGTAAATCACTGCTGCTACAACCACCACCTCGTCCTGAGTGACAGACGAACTACAGACAGACAAACAGTCAAATAGTATGGACTTTTTTTAAATTCTTTTATTTCGAGGATAATGGAATAAGCAATCATGTGCTTTTTTACCTCTAGTCCCCGTGTGTATGCAGTTTTTTACAATTTTGCCATCTGTTCCCACAAGCACACAATGGCTTACTCTTCCAAGAAGCAGAGCGGGTTTTAACGTGTGCGCAATATGTTTCTGCGTGCGCTCGCACACGAGAGGTCTGTTTATAGTCTCATCCAAAGGATTTTTTAAGGGGAGTGGAATCGGTACTTATATTAAGTCCAGAGGGAAAATCCTCTTGAACGAGATTCGAACCCGGGTCAACAGATCACGAGCGCATCACTCTGACCACCAGGCTATCCCGTCCCCTGTTCCAGGATAATGCATGAGATCCTGAGAGGTTTGTGTCAATGTTGGGTAAGCATTTGGACACACCAACACACCCTGCCTGCAGTGTACCCACAGCACAAGGGGCAGGGGGCAGGGGCGGCAGGGGTGGTATCTGTTAGTCAGATAATTATGTGTGGAGTGGATTTTTTGTAGGGGCTGTTCTGTTGTGGTATGCAGAACGTATAGTGAAGATCTGCCTGACTGACTGACTGACTGACTGACAGGGAGATTTTGTTGGGGAATAAGTTTATGATTTTAAAACAGAGTTACGTTTTGTACCTTTCAGTACGTGTTGTTGAGCGTTGTTGTTCTGATCTTCTTAAGGCTCTGATCACATCTATACACACACGCACACGTCTACTTGTGTGTGCAGATATGTAGATATTGTGCGCGTGTGCATATTCATTTGTATACACGTAAGTCTGCAAACATACACACTTATGCATGTATGTATACGTGCGCTACACACACACACACACACACACACACACACACACACACACACACACACACACACACACACACACACACACACACACACCACACACAGAGGCTTCCCTGTGGGAGGGGAGGGGATTTTTCTTTAATCTGACCAAAGTAATTGACCATACCCCCAAAGGGACCAGGAAGAGTGTTTTATGTGCAGCTAAACCAGGACATGTGCAGATTTCAGTCCCATAGGGGCCTGGAGGTTTGTCACGTCATGATGGCAAACAAGGGAGGCAGAGGGGACGGGATGGCCAAGTGGTTAAACCTTACAAGCCACGATTTAAGGATAGTCTGAAAAGGATGGGTGACCTTTTGTTCATTACAGTCCCCCAGTTCACCCAGATGTAAATGGGTACCTGCCCTCTTTAGGGTCAGGGAAGGTAATGCAGCGAGGGAGAGGAGATGGGCGCCGCCCTCAGAATGCTGGTGCCTAGAGAAGCTGAGGTCTCTAATGCCTCGCTCTCCAACGACCACACAGGTTATGGGACACCTTTACCTTTACCGGAGTGCCTGGGTTCCATCCCCAGCTGCAGTATCAGTTGCAGTGGATGTTTTCCTCTAAGAGCTGACGCTGGTGCTGATTCCACATCCCTGACAGTTCTTCAGATGAGACTCCATGAAGTGAAGGGGGCAAAACAGCTCCGTGCAATATGCTCAGGCTTCTGCAGCTCTCTTGCACTTGCTCAGGCCCGGCACAGTCGCTTCATAGAATTGTTGCTATTTTGGGGGGTGGCCCCAGGCGCCGAAGTGGGATGACTTGCTGCCACAGTCCCTAAATCGGATAATCCCGCTAGGACTATAATATAATCTCAACCAATCAACCAAAATAGATTAATGGTTTTAGAGCGTTGTGCTTGTGTGACAGCGCCGATTCAAGCTACCAGGGAGGTGCCTATTTGTGAGAGTTTTACCCTGGAGTTTGCATCAGTACTTGCTGTTGTTATTATGTTGCTTTTCTTCTGGATTAACAAAGATAACTGTTTTTACATCCTTTATTTTGCTCTTTAAGAAGTTCCTGCAAAATAGTTGAAACATTGATATGTTTACTAAAATCACAATGTCAGCATTCCACATACAACACTGGAATGGAGTATTTTGTAATGATGGGGATATACTCGCTGTAAGAGAGAATATAACCTGTGATACAAGGACAAAAAAGGGTGGAAAAAACCAACAAAAAAAACATCAGCACCGACTCCATTCCCCAACAGTCCTTTTGGGTGATACTTTAAACTGAGGCCTCATGTGGAATCGCTAGCAGAATATCTCGTGCACCTGTGAAAAACCTGTTCCACTTTTTTTTTATATAAGATGACGCCATTTTGTACAGGTAAGAACTGATGACATTTTTTAAACACACACAAATATATATTTCCAGAGAACTTTGCTTCAAAGGCTATGGTCATCTAAACCAGTACATCCAAATAAGAAGAAAATGACCTAATGAATCACTAAATTGAGGGATTCTCTTTTCTAACACCATCCTGGTTGGGGGTAAAGAGAGACAGAGAGAAAGCCCTTAAGAAAAAAAAAAAAACAAGAGGGGGGAGGGGGACAGCAACAATCCTACGCTATCCATTTCTAAACATTCTCCACTCATGCCTAAATGTGACTATTACAGCTACAATACAAGGACGTTAAATCAGAGACAACCAGTTCAGCAGGTATTGTTGGAAAAGCTTGTTCTGTATTTCTCTCCTGATCGTGCCATTTGTCACCGTTCAGGCGTGAGGGTGTGCCAGTGCAGAGAGGAAAGGGGTTGTCATTCCGGCCATTTTATTGCTGGCCATAATAGGGTGACGCTCTACCACGAAATGAGTCGCTTTGCACCTCACCCACTTTCCCGCTATGAGTCATTTTAGGCAGGTGGGGGTCAAGTTGCCAATTTGGATATTTTGACTGATTATAAGATAAGATATATTCTTCTACCTTGTATTGTAGTTTCAAGGCATCATTTTGCTTCCTTTTGCTTTAAAATCGCAATTAAAAACACCCAAGCCCTCGTTCTGACCACCTATTATGAAGCGAAAACTTGTCAATTTCTCATTATGTCACTTTGTGCGGTCACGTATTTCAATTTGTAATAACTTTTCACAGCATTGCCCGGTGGTTTTCAATCTGTTTTCTGTATCCAACAGACTTTTTTCTTGCAGATTAACAACATGTTAACAACTTCAAACTAATCTCTGGTGCAGTGCCACTCATTATGTGTGAGGCCTCGTGAATATCATTGTACCTGCGGTCTCCTACAATGCCTGTGACGGGGGAAGTGGGGTAGGGGGAGAGGAGTGGCAGTAAAGACTGGGTTAATGATTTATTGTGTGTGTGTGTGTTCAATCCTCCTCTGTTCAGCTCAGATATGATCTGAGCCACAGCCTTTACGTTCTTTACCCTACCCTGAGGGGCGGGATAGCTCAGTGGTCAGAGCACTTGCTTTCCCCCAGCCAAGGTTAACGTGGTTACCAATTGGATGGGTGACCTTTTACGCGCCTTGGCTTCAGTATAGTCCCCCAGTCCATCCAGCTGTAAATGGGTACCTGCCCTCTTTAGGGTCAGGGAAGGTAAAGCAGTGAGTGAGAGGAGATGGGCACCGCCCTCAATATGCTGGCCCATAGAGAAGCTGAGGTCTCTGATGCCTTGCTTCCTTACAATCACATAGGTTATGTGACACCTTTACATTTTTTTGTACCTACCCTACCCACATTGTATTGTACTTTGTTGTAAGGTTTTCTGTTGTATTGAATTATTAGGTTGTCTTGTGTTGTATTACAATGTAAATCTATTTTTAGATTGTATTGAGTTTTGTGTGTGTGGTATTTTATTTTCCTGTGTTCCATGGTGTTGTTATTTTATTGCATGTATTAGGCTGTATCATGTTAAATTTATATTTTTTGTGTGTTGTACTTTGTTGAAATGCGATTTTTTTAACTTTAAATTATGATGAATTGTGTTGTATTGTACAGTGTTGTATTTATTGTGTTGTGTTGCATTGCATTTTGTTTTATTACATTGTATTGCATAATATTGTGCTGTGTTGTACTATATATTATATTATATTGTATCATGTTGCTTGATAGATAGATAGATAGATAGATAGATAGATAGATAGATAGATAGATAGATAGATAGATAGATAGATAGATAGATAGATAGATAGATAGATAGATAGATAGATAGATAGATAGATAGATAGATAGAGACAGACAGACAGACAGACAGACAGACAGACAGACAGACAGACAGACAGACAGACAGACAGACAGAGATAGATAGACAGACAGACAGACAGACAGACAGACAGACAGACAGACAGACAGATAGAGAGATAGATTACATTGTATTGTAATTAACAATTGAAATCCAAGTTGTTGTTTCTTGCAAAGCAAGCCACTACAATGCAACACAATTTTATCTTTTAAGGTATGGGGGAGGTGGGAGGAAGGGGTTTCTTTCTCTGTGTACAGATTTCTTCTTTTTCAGCCCAGGAGAATTCAACAAGTAGTTATTCAACTGCATGGGAAAAAAAGTTGACAAGAACTGTGGGTTCCAGGGAACAAGTGCAGAGTTTGAACGGAAGGGTGTACGGGGAAAGTTCCGGGGAGGGGGGGTGGGGTGGAGGATTGTTTCCCCTTCTCAGGTTACGCGACCAACTTTTTAATTTGCTGATGACTTCATTGTGACTGAAGCATGCTGGGAGTGTTCGTGTTCCCGATGCCGGTTGGGCAGTGTCAAAACCTCGTGGGGATTTTTAACGTGCATATTTGATCTTGGTGCCTGTGCATCTGCCAAATGCAAATGGGATTAAGGCGCACTGTCTGGTCTGCATATAATTATGCAAGTTGGTTTTCAGAGATGGTGAACATGAGTGCACCAGGTGTAGGTGAAGTTTGAACTAGATCTGTGTTCTTATCTCTCTCTCTCTCTCTCTCTCTCTCTCTCTCTCTCTCTCTCTCTCTCTCTCTCTCTCTCTCTCTCTCTCTCTCTCTCTCTCTCTCTCTCTCAATGTACCATCTGGAAATAAAGTTTTGACTTTAAGGGTTGAGTCAGTTGGAGATTAAGTGTTTGTTGAATACATATTTATCTTTTCAAAAAAATAATTATCAATGTGCCCAGTGGGGATTGTGAGATTCTTAAATGCATACCTATATCTTTTTTTTAATCATAGGTTGAACTGTTGTTGATGATTGTGTGTGTGTGGTAATATTTTTAATACATTGTCCCTAATCAGGGCGAGGGAGGATGGAAAAAGTATGTACATACTTACTCTGTAACCATTAAAAATAAGTTATTCACTCATTCATTTATTATTCATCCATTCTCTCTCAAGAAAAAAATTATTCTATAGAAATGTCCGATGTATCGGCATGATTTCTGTGAGTTTGAAACAAAATATCTTCCGAAGTTGAGCAAAATAATGATCTTAGGATATCTACCGACAGAATGGTATTTTAGGGATGTAAATGATGTCATATATTCAAAACTAGACACGAAAGAATTCTTCGTGGTGTAAGCTATTTTGTAGGTTTCTTTAATTAACTCCCCTGAAACGGCGGTCCTTTATGAATTTTAGTAAGAACAAAGAAGACAACAGCGTTCTTGCTAAGGGAGGCCACTCAAAGCATGGGGCGACAATCCTTTATGAATTTTAGTAGTTTTAAAGAAGGCAACAGCGTTTTTCATGGTCAGGGGAGGGAATTCTAGGCGTCGCACATTAGCGCAACATGGACCAATAGACATTTAGGCAAAACAAGATAAACGACGGGTAAATTGTATTTTAAAATATTTTTTCCTAACTTGCTTTTGAAAAAAATTGTTAATCGTAGATTTTCTCTGTTCGGCATAATAGACTATTGCTACCCTCATCCCGATACAAATGAAAAGGGAGTGAAAGAGGCTTTGTAAGTACATATCCCGCACACCCTGCACGTAAATCTCTCCCAGAGACAGCAGGCTATATATACAGATGAGCGTTAAGCTGGCTGGCGTCTTCAGGCTGTTGACAATTTAGATTTATTTTTCTCACGAAATCGGTGCGTTTCTTTTCTTTTCTTTCTTTTTTTAACAGAAGGAGAGAACGTGTACCTGCAGTGACCTGTTCGTTTACTTACCGCTTGTTCCTTTATCTTACTGATTGTCAGATTGTTGTTTTGTAGTTGTGCTTTTTGCAAAGGCGTTCATTCTTGATTTGCTGATAGTCCCTAATCAGGGCAAGGGCCGGAGGAAAATAATTTATGCGAATGTTTACCTGTAACCCTTGGAAAATAAAGATTCTCTCTCTCTCTCTCTCTCTCTCTCTCCTCTCTCTCTCTCTCTCTCTCTCTCTCCTCTCTCTCTCTCTCTCTCTCTCTCTCTCTTTTCTCCCCTTTATCAAAATGTTATGATTTAAATGACTTATTTTGTTATAGATGGTGGTGGATTGATGTTTTCAGTCGTTTACCTCATTATATTCTTATGTTTGCTCTTTATTGTGCTTTTTTTTCAAATCAAAATCTTCATTTGATTCTTACTTCTTATTTCAAATTCTGAATGCGTGCCTTAAAAAAACACCTTATTAATGTATTGCTTTCTTATTTATTCTCTGTTGTTTGCTACTCGGTATGGTTTTCTTGCTCTTGGTATTTGGATCGTTATTATTGTTGTTGTTTAGTTAGAGGGTTTTCATATCTTGATGTATCCATGATAAGGGCGGGGACTGGATGTAAAAAGCACACGACTGCTTATTCACTATCCTCGAATAAAAGAATGTGCCTTTTTTCTTTTCGTTTTTTTTTCCTTTTGCCCTTTTTCCCTTCTTTTCCTTTCCCCTTCACCCCCCCTTTTTCCCCAAACTTTCCCTTTTTCTCTCTCTCTCTCTCCTCTCCTTGGGGTTTTCCCCCCCCAAAAATCATTTTATTCATCGAATTTTTAAATTTTCATTTTGCAAACCTCCCCCCTCCTTTCCCCCCCCTCCATAAACCCCCTCTTTTCCTCCCCTTCCTTTCCCCCTTTTCCCCCCTTTTTTTTCCTTTTTCATTTTCTCCCCTTCCCTTCTTCCCTTTCCCCCCCCTGTCCCCCGTCCGTCTTCCCCTTTTCCTTCCCCCTTTTTTTTCCCCCTTCCCTTTTAAAACATTTCCCCTTTTTCCTCCCCCCCCATTTTTTTTTAGGGAGGGCCTCCTCCGATTAAAAAAAAAATTTTTGGTGTTTATTGGGGTTTTTTTTGGGGGGTTTTTTTTTTTTTTTGGGGGGTTGGGGTTTTGTTTTTTTTTTGGTTCTTTTGGGGGGTTTTTTTTTTTTCCCCCCCATGTTTGTTAAAAAGGGAAAAAAGGGGGTTTTTTGGGGGGTTTTTTTTGGGGTTTTTGTGGGTTGGTTTTTATTTTTGTGTTCAGGTAGGCGCCCCGGTTTTTTGGGGGGTTATTTTTTGGGGGATGGGGGGGGGGGGGGGGGTTTAAGGGGGTCCGGGTTTTGGCCAAAAATTTTTTTTAAAAAAAACCCCTCCCCCCCCCCCCCCCCCCCGGGGGGGGGGGGGGGGTGGTTGTTTTTGGGGTTTTTTTCCTTTTTTTTTCCCGGGGTTGGGTTATTTGGTGTATTTTTAAAGGGGTGTGGGGGGGGGGGCCCTCCAAAAAAATCGTAAATTTTTGGTTTTAAAATTTTCATTTGTCCCCCCCGGGAATTCAGTTACAAACCAAAAAAAAGAAAAAAAAATTTTTTTTTAAAAAAGGGTTAAAAGGAAAAAAGGTTTAAAAACGAAAACCGGCAATTTTGGGGGTAACCCGTTTCCCCAAAAACTTTTCCCCCCATAAATGACAAAGGGGGGCTTGCATTTTTTTAAAAAAAGAAAACCCAAAACCAGTTTTTTTAAAAAATTAAAAACAGGCACAAAAAAAAAACCCAGGGCAAAAAAGGCCCCCCCGGGAAGTTTTTAAAAAACCACCTAAAAAACAAAATACAACAGAAAAAAACAAAAAAAACAAAAAAGGGTAAGCGGCCGGGCGCTCCCCCGGGGAGGCCCCAAAAAAAAAAAATTCAGGCTAAGGGGGTTTTTTCTCTTCTTTTTTTGTCTTTTTTTGTTTTGTTTTCTTTGGGGGGTCTCGTTTTTTTCAGGGGGTTTTTTTTTTTCTTTCGCCCCCCCTCCCCCCCCCCACCCCCCCCCCCCCCCCTCTAATTCCTCGCCCTTCTTTTTCCTTTTTAAAAAACCAAAAAAAACAACACCACAAAAACAAACAAAGGACAGGGGGGGGGGGGGGGGGGGTTGGGGGGGGGGGGGTTTTTTTTTTTTTTTTTTTTTTGGGTTTTTTGGGGCCCCCCTTTTTTTTTACGGGGGGGGGGGGGCCCCCCCCCGACCCCCGGACCCCCTTTTGGGGGTTTCACCTCCAACCACAAAGCCCCCCCCGGGGCTTAAAATTGTTTTTTAAAACCTTACTGTTCCCCCCCCCCCCGCCCCCACGGGGCGCCGGCCTTTTCCTTCGTTTTGGTTAAAAATCTAAATTTTTTTAAAAAACGCCTTTTTTTAAAAAAACTAAAAACCCCTTTGCAAAAATCATTTTCCCTTTTTTGGGCTTCCCGAAAAGCTTACTGAAAAAAAGGCGCCGTCCGTCTGCTCTTCTGGGTTTTGTTGTTTTTTTCTGTGGGTTTCTTTTTCTTTTCTTCCCCGGGTGCTTTGGCTTCTCTTCGTTTCCTTAAAAAAACTCCTTTTCAAATTCCCAGGGGGGAATTTTTTTTGGATGCTTTTTTTCAGGTAGGAAATTAAATAGAATGCTTTTTTTTTGGGGTGTTTTTTTTGGGTTTTTTTTTGGGGGGGGGGGTTTTTGTTTGGTGTGTTTTTGTGTTTTGTGGTTTTTTGGGGGTTTTTGGGGTGTGTTTTTTTTTGTGTTTTTTGTTTTTGAAAAAGGAGGGTGGGGGTGGGGTGTGTTTTGTGGGGTTGTTTTTTTTTGGGATGAGGGAAGGGGGTTTTTCTTTTTTTTTTGTGTATGGTTGAATGTTTAATTTTTTTTTGGTTTTTGTTCCCCCTTTTTCTTTCCTTTTTTTTTTTTTTTGTTGTCTCTTTTGGGTCATTTAGCGTCTTTTGTTGTTTTGGGTGTCTTTTTTTTTCCCTTTTTCCCCTTTTTCTTTTTTCTGTTCTTTGTTTTTTTCTTTTTTTTTTTCCCCCCCCTTTTCCCCCCCCCTTTTTTTCCCACCTTCTATCCTTCCCCCCCTCCTTTTCCCCTTCCCCCCCCCTTACCCCCCTCGGTTTTTTTTTGTTTTTTGGGTGGTGAGGGGGGGGTTTTTGGGGGTTTGTTTGGGGGGGTTGGTTTTGGTTTGGTGTGGGGGGTTTTTTTTGGGGGGTTTTTTTTTTCCCCCCTTATCAAATTGTTTTGGCTTTTTTTTGGATAGATAAAAAAGGTTTTTTGTTTAAACCCATTATTTCAGGGCCCTTAAAACGCCCCTTTTTTTCTTTTGTTTTTTTTTTTTGGGGTTTTTTTTTGGGTTTTTTTTGGTTTTTTTTTTTTTTTTTTTGGTTTGTTTTTTGGGGGGGCTTTTTCGGCCCGTTTGAAGGTTTTTTTGGTTTTTTTTTAAATAAAATCATCATTATTCTTTTTTTTTTTTTTTGTATGTTTTTTTTTCCCAAAATTTTGTTTTCCCCCAAATTTTTTTGTTTCCCCCCCTTTTTTAAAAAAACAATTTTAATTTTTTTTTAATATAAGGGGGGTTTACCCCTTTCCCAGGCCCTTTTTGCCCTTAAAATTTTTCCCCCCCCCCCCCCCTTTTTTTTTTGGGGGGGTTTTTTTTGGTTTTTTTGGGGTTTTTTTTTTTTTTTTTTTTGTTTTTGTTTTTTTTTTTTTTGGGTTTTTGGTGTGTGTGTGTGTGTGGTTTTTTGGGTGGGGGGCGGGTGGGGGGTTGTGTGGTGGGGTTTGGTGTGTGTTGTGTGTTGGTTGTGGGGGGGGGGTTTTGGGGTTTTTTCCAAAACGTCATATTGCTCCCAAAAAAAAGGGGGGGCCCGGGCCCTTAAAAATTTTTTTTATTCCATTTTTTTTTTCCCCCCTTTTATAAAACATTTTTGGGTTTTTTTTTGAGAAATTTGGGGGGTTTTAAGATTTTTAATAAAAAATTTTATTTTCTTTTAATTTGGGGGGTTTTTTTTTTTTTTTTTTGGGGGTTTTTTTTTTTTTTGTTTTTTTTTTTTTTTTTAAAATCAAAAACAGTCTTACTTTTTTGTTTTTAAGGTGTTTTTAAATTTCTTAATAAAACCTTTTTTTTTGGGCCTTTTTTAAATTTTTGGAATGGTTTTTTTTTGGAGGGATAAATTTAATTTTTTGGTGTGTTTATTTTTTATTTTTTCTTTTGTACCCCTGGGGGGGGCTATGAAAAAACCCAAAGTTTTTTACCTGGAAAAAAAATTTTTTTTCTCCCTTTTTCTTTTTTTTTTTCCCCCCTTCCCAAGACAATACAAACGTACTTTAAAAATGGGGGGCGGAGAAAAAGAAAAGGTGTTTAATTTTGATTTTTAAAAAAAAAAAATTAAATCTTTTTTTTCCCTCCCCTTTTTCCCCTTTTTTTTTTTCTTCTTCCCCCTTTTCTCCCTTTTTCCCTTCCCTCTCTCTTCTTCCTTCCCCTTTCGCCCCCCTTTATCCCCCCACCCCCCCCCCCCCCCCCCTCCCCCCCCCCCCCCCCTCGCTTTTTTTCCCCCAAAAAGGGCCTCTCTTTTCTTTTTTTATTCCTCTCCCCCCTTTTTTCCCCTTTTTAAAAAAAAATGAAAAAACACCTTTTTTAAACCCCTTTTTAAAAAAAAAAAAAAACCCCCCCAAAAAAAAAAAAAAAACCCCCCTTTTCCCAAACGGGGGGGCCCTTTTTTAAAAAATTAATTTGTTCCTTTTTTTAATAATCGAAAATTTTTTTTTTTTGATTCTACCGCCCCTTTTTAAAATTTCCTCTAAAAATTTTTTTTTTTTTTTTGTTTGGGGGCGGTTGGTTTTTTTTTTTTTATCCTCTTTTAAACTTTTTTTCCTTTCCTCTTTTTTTCTTTCCCCTGTTTTCTCCCCCCTTTTCTTCTTTCTCTTCTTCTCCCTTTCTCCCTCCTCCACCCCTTTCTTTTTCCCTTTGTCTTCTACCCCTCTCCTCTCTCTCCTTCCTCTCTCTCTCCCTTTTCCTTTTCTCTCTCTCCCCCCTTTTCTCCCCTTCTTTTCCTTTCTTCTCCTTTCTCTCTCTTCTTCCCCCCTTCTCTTTTCCTTTCTCCCTCCCTCTCCCTCCTCTCTCTTCTCTCTCCCCCTCTCTCTCCCTCTCCCCCCTTCTTCCCTTCCTCTTTTTGTTTTTTTTTTTTCTGTTTTTTTCTTTTTTTTTCCTCTCTCTTTTCTCCTTTCCTTCTCTTTTCTTTTTCCTTTTTTCCCCTCTCTCTCTCCTCTCTCCCCCCCTCTCTCTCTCCTTCCCCCTTTTTCCCTTCTCCCCTCTTTTTTCCCTCTTTCCTTTTGTCTCTCCTTTTTTTTTAAAAAATTTTAAGACTTAAACAAAAAAAAATGGCGCCTGCTTTTTTTTCCAAAAAAAATCTTACATAATTTTCCGTTGTTTATTTTCATTTTTCATTTTTTATGGGAAAAAAAAAAAAACCTCATGGTTTTTTTAACATCGACCCCCGGTAGTTAGTTTTTTTAATCTTGTCATTTCCCACGGCACAAAAGGCCTTCTCTTACAAAAAGGGACAGATTTAACGGGGGAAGGGTTTCTGCTGCGTTCCACACAGGGCCTCGGTTAAAGTCTTACGTAAGTACTTTTTTAGATGGGGGTCAGCACGATTTAACTCCAGGGAAAAAAACCCTTGAACGGGAACGAACCCGGGGCATCAAATTTCGAGCGCAATTTTTCTGAAAACCATAGGCATCCCCTCCCCGTGTTTGGGTGTGGTGGTGTGTGTGTTTGGTGTGGTTGGTTGTGTGTGTGTTTGTTGTTGTTGTCCCGTTGTTGTGTTTGTGGTGTTGTGGGGGGGGTGTGTTTGTATTAGCACCGCGCGCGCGCGCGCGCGGGGGGGGTGTGTGTGTGTGTGTGGTTTTTGGTGTCTTTCTGTGGGCCTTTCTGTTTCTTTCGTCCCCGTCTGTCTGTTTTGTCCTTTTTCTAATCTTCTGTTTGTCTGTCAATTGGGGGGTCTGTCTCTATTTTTCCTTTTTTTTAGACAAAACCCCTTCTACGTGGAATTTCATTTGCTTTCAGAATACCCTTTAAAGAATCCCTTTTTTTTCCCACTCATTATGATAACTCAATAAACTCCACGACCAACAGCTATAATTAACAATACTGACTATAGGGAAAAAGACAGAACAGCGAATTTCCTTCTGTTTTTATTGCCCTACACCACTTCCGCGATTCCAATTTCCCGGGATAGTAATTAAGCAAAGGGGGGAGACAGGGAATGGGTGGATATACTGGATTTTTTGCACAAAGTATTTCATAGGGTTTTTTTTTTTGCTTTTGCCTTTCCCCTGTTGGGCGGGATGTTTTATTTTGGGGGCTATTTTTTCTTTTTTTTTTTTTTTTACTTGCAAGAGTTTTTTTTGTTGTTTTTTTTTTTTCACAATGCCTTTCCCGCGTAGTAGCTATCTCCACTTGCCCTGGTAATGGTAGAGAAATTTTGGGGGGGCAGTTTTTGTATGGATAAAGTTGAATATTGAATTTTTTTTAAAATTCTTTTTTGGAAAAGGTTATTTTTTATGCGCATCACTCCCACCCAGGCTCCCAACCAGCACCTCTCTCCACCCCTGGGAAACTGACAACCAAGGACACGGAAATTGACACCTGTTATTTACACTTCCTATACCCCTTGTCACTTTCGACAGAAATTGACAAAAGGTGCCACAAAAACTACGATGGTAGTGGAGGGGGGGACATTTTTGGGGTGGGTGGGGAGTAAAGAAAAAAAAAGTATGAAATTGACACAGGAGACTGTGAGAGCCTTTCTAACCTATCCTATCCTGTCTAGTGGATTGTATCTGTTCACCTTGAATGGGAGGAATAAGAAGGGAGGTGGCAGAATGGTTAAGACGTTTGCCTGCCTAACAAGTAAATAGTCAGGTTCGTGTTTGATTCCCAGTCTCGCCTTTTCTTCCTAAGCTAGTTGGAAGAAAAATTCTAAGTGTATGTCAAAGTCCTTTGGATGAAAACAATAAACCGAGGTCTAAAGAATATCTTGCACACACGTTAAAAACCCCGTTCTGCATTTCCGAGGAGTAGGCCGTTGTGTGCCAGTATGAACAGATGATAGTCTCATTCGGATGAGGCTGTAAACGAGGCCCCGTGTGCGAACGCACGCAGAACATCTTGCGCGCACGTTAAAACCCCGTTCCACCTTTCGGAAGAGCAGGCCATTGTGTGCCGGTAGGAGCGGATAACAAAATGATTAAAAAAAAAACCCAGCATGAACACAGGTCTTGTGTTTAGACACCATCCCTGAGGAAAAATCGGGGAGTTGGAGTCCCCAGGCAGCTCGGAGCTGTATATATCTTTTTTTTTTAATGGGTAGGCTCTGCACTTGTGGCAACGCGCTCACCCCGGGGAGAGCAGCCCGAATTTCACGCAGAGAAATCTGCTGTGACATAAAGTGGTCTAAAAAAATTATAAAAAAGTATGCACACATGTGTTATGGTTTGACACCATCCTCGAAGTTGGAATACAGCTACCAATAAAAAAAAAAATGGGGGGTGAGGTTGCATAGTTTAAAATCTCACCATTGGTGAACCTCGAAGTTCTAACTGAGGAGTGAAGAAAAAAGAAAAGAATGAGAGGAATGCTACTGAAATTCTTTGACTCTGTGGCGGTGGTGTTTGCTCTTTTAACCTTTTGTTAAGTGGAGCTCTCAGGGTGTGTTTATTTCGCCTTAGCACGCAAGGTTATTGTGAGAGAATGAATGAGTGAATGAATGAGACGTGTTTTTATTTTAACTGTCTGTGTGGTCTATGGTTAATGGTAGAGAAGTTTTAAAGGTGCAGGGTAGGGTTGGGGTTCTTTGGCTGTATTGTTATTTGTGGGGGGGGGGGGGGTGGGGATAGCTCAGTGGTCAGAGCACTCGCTTTCCCCCAAGCTAAGGTTAAGCAGCATCCAGCGAGGTTTCCATTTGGATGGGTTAAGGTATGCGCGCTTCGGTTTTCAGTACTGTTCCCCCAGTTCACCCACCTGCTCTCTTTAGGGTCAGGGAAGGTAAAGCAGCGAGGGAGAGGAGATGGGCGCTGCCCTCAACATGCTGGCCCCTAGAGAAGCTGAGGTCTCTGGTGCCTCGCTCCCCTACGACCCCTGTGGGAACAGATGACAAAATTTACAAAACTGCATACACACGGGAACTATTTTGAAAAAAGCACATGAGTGCTTATTCCATTATCCTCTATATAAAGAATTTTTAAAAATATATTTAAATAAATAAATAGATAAATAAAAAAAAAAATAAACGACCACATAGTTTATGGGACACCTTTACCTTCACCTTTTTGGGGGGTTGCTGTTTTTTTAGTTTGTTTTTTGCTTGGGGGGTCACTGTGTAAAGATATCATATGTTTCGAGGGGGGGGGGGTCTGGTTTAATCTTGCTAGAGTTTTTTTACCTGAGGAAAACGATGGTGATGGTGGGAATGACGATGATGATTATGATGATAATGATGATAGTGTGTGTGTGTGTGTGTGTGTGTGTGTGTGTGTGTGTGTGTGTGTGTGGTGTGTGTGTGTGTGTGTATGAGCACGCACAGTATATATGTGTGAGCCCACATACCCAGTTTGTATGCTAGCCTTTGTAATTGTGTGTGTATTTTTTTTATTTTTTCTATTATATCGAGGATAATGGAATAAGCATGTGTGTGGGGGGGTCTGTCTGTCTGCATCCATGTTTCTTGTACATACACATACACGCGCATACACTTACATAGGGGGCATACCCCACCCCTTCCACTCCCAGCCTAAAAAATCCAGCAACTCCTTTTCTTTTGTCCCTTCCAAGTTCTCCTTAGTGTCTTGCCCTTTTGCCTGTGCTGTGTGGCTGTAGCTGTGTGTGTTCTGTATGTAATCACTGTGTTCATCTGTTCCTTTGGTTCACACCAAGCCTCTGATCTGACTTCTCCCCTCACCTGCTTACAGAAGGTCAGCTCTCAGCCCTCAGGACTCTGCAGAGCTGAACCCTCACACCCTTGTGTACACACACACACACACACACACACACACACACACACACACACACTACACACACACACACACACACACACTCCCTCTCTCTCTCTTCTCTCTCTCTTCTCTCTCTGTCTTCTTCTCTCTCTCTCTCTCTTCCTTCTCTTCTCTCTCTCTTCTCTTCTCTCTCTCTCTCTCTCGTCTGTCTCTGTTCTTCTTTTCTGTCTTGTCTGTGTCTGTCTGTCTGTCTGTTCTGTCTGTCTGTCTGTCTGTCTGTCTGCTCTCTCTCTCTCTCTCTCTCTCTCTCTCTCTCTCTCTCTCTCTCTCTCTCTCTCTCTCTCTCTCTCTCTCACACACACACACACAATACACACATAGACTACACTCTCTCTTCTCTCTCCTCTACTCATCTCTTCTCTCTCTCTCTTCTCTTCTCTCTCTACCCACTCCTCTCTCTCTCTCTCTCTCTCTCTCTCACTCTCTCTCTCTCTCTCTTCTCTCTCTCTCTCTCTCCCTCTCTCATCACACTCACACCTCACAATCTCTCTCTCTCTCTCTCTCTCTCTCTCTCTCTCTCTCTCTCTCTCTCTCTCTCTCTCTCTCTCTCACACACACACACCACACAACACACACACAACACACACACACAACACACAAGCACCCCACATGCAAGCTACAGTGACACTTGTGTGACACTTTGAGAGTACCAGGTGTGAAGGCTTTAGATAAGGCGGAGTCAACGAAACAAGAAAACAAATTAAAAAAAAGACAGTTCCCTTCTACTTAGTTCTCAGAAGGCGGGAGTGGGGAAAATGGGGGCAGGTAGGAGTGGAGGAAGCTGGTTGCCATATCTTAAGTGGTGCCCTAAAGATCTTCAAGACAAGGGGATAGGTGGAAGGGAGTGGGAGTGTTTGGTTTTTCAGTGGTGTGTATATCCTTCCGTGCAGAACATTTAGCTTTTAGCCTATAAGAAGCTATGCTTTTGTTACATGTTAAGTTATAGGTTAGCCCCGCAGTTAAAGTGTCGTAAATTGTGGTTCGACAGAAATTGCGCATGCTGTTTGAATCTTCTTTTGGGTATCTTTAGGATGGGGGGTGGGGGGGGGTATTCCTCCCTCTTGGAGTTTACAATGGTTGTGCCGGAATTCTTTAGCAGGAGTGGCCCTAAACGGAGCTCCTGAGTGCGAACACGTATGTCAAGCATCTCGCACATACTGTGGTCAACAACTTATTCATTGTTGAGGAATGGGCCAAATCTGGCTGGTTTCATTGGTGATGCAAGGTTACTCATCACACTCTCTTCTTGCTGGGATGTAAATGAGCACTAGGGGTCAATTAGTGCTTTCAAGTGTGACTATTCTTAGACACAAGACTTCCTGAAGAGCAAAGTGCAGTGGCCCAATGACTTTTCAAGAAGTTAAGGAGAAGTCAAGCGAAGGGGGCGGGATAGCTTCGTGGTCAGAGCACTCCTTTCCCCAAGCTAAGGTTAAGCAGCATCGACGGTTACCAAGTGGATGGGTGACCGTTTGTGTGCCTTGGCTTCAGCACAGTCCCCCAGTTCACCCGGCAGCGAGGGAGAGGAGATGGGCGCTGCCATCAAAATGCTGGCCCGGCCCCTGTTATGTTATGTGAGATATCGATATAGCTGGGTAAAATTTCGTTTTCTTTTTCTGTTTTGAAAAGGCACTGCCATTGTTTAACATTAGCTTTTAAGAAAAAAAAACACTACCTTAGTAAATACGTGCATTTATTTGCAAGGGAAGGGTGTTTACTGCATGATTCTATCCATGCATTTCTAATTCTTTTGTTACTGCTGTTGTTGTTTTTCCTCCTTTATTTGTATTTGTTACAGATGTTTTGAACTTGGACCTTTAGTCAATTGCCCCCAAACCACCATAAAGGCATAAAGGTAAAGATGTTCCATAACCTATGTGGTCGTAAGGAAGCGAGGCATCAGAGACCTCAACTTCTCTAGGGGCCAGCATATTGAGGGCGGCGCCTATCTCGTCTCCCTCGCTGCTTTACCTTCCCTGACCCAAAAGAAGGAAGGTACCCATTGACAGCTGGGTGAACTGGGGGACTGTACTGCAGCCAAGGCGCACAAACAGTCACCCATCCAATTGGTAACCACGCTTGATACTGCTTAACCTTCACTTGGGAAAAGCCAGCGCCCTGACCACTAAGCTATCCTGTCCCCTAGACTAATACCATACAAAATCCTACATAACAGGAGGGGGGAATCTAACCATGTACTAGATTCAGACAATGGACTCCCTACTTCCTCTTTAGATGTGGTAACTGGCCACCAATTTGTATACAGTAGCCCACCCCCACCCCACCCACCCCCACCCCCCTATATCCCCTCATACAATGCACACCTCTTCATATTGTCCTCTCCTATGGTACTCCCGCCCACAGAGAAATGAGCAAACTGTAGCTGGAAGCTAGTGGGGAAAAGCAATAGGAAATATTTGCCAACATAATCAGTTCTGCCTGGCAGACATTCCACACCCTCTCTTGCCTCCTCTCTCTTCTGCTTAGGGTCCCGGAAATTAGGACAGTTAGTTAGCAGAAGTGCCCACAGCGGACCAATCAGATTGAAGGAAGTAATGCTGTTCCTTCTTCCTCCACCGATAAAATCTTTATTTATAATTAGGGTCTGGGGGAGGTATGTTTGGATTTCTCATTTTTGAGAATAATAGAATAAGCATCCATGTGTGTGTGTGTGTGTGTGTGTGTGTGTGTGTGTGTGTTGTGTGTTGTGTGTTTTCAGTTTTTTTTTCAAATTTTATCCTCTTTTTACCATCAGGGACACAACAACGGCCTATTTCAATAAGCAAAACATGTCTTAACATGTCCACAACATGTTATGCATACGTTCACACACATACACAGGACCTCACTCTATAATCTCATCCAAAGGACTTTTGGGGGGGGGGGAGGAGGGGCAGAGTGGGAGGGGAGTTGGCACTGTTGTGAACTCCACGGGAGGGGGGAGGGGGAATCCCCTTGAAGGGGATTGTGTTTTGTAGTGTGCAGACTCAAAGAGACAGCTGGGGGGAAGGAAGGGAGAGAAATGGGTTGTGTAACCAAGTGAGAGGTCTGAGAGGAGTTGTAACTGGTTATTTCTGACCATAGCCCAGGATGCTTCCTGCCCTTTAACCTTCTTCCCTTCCAGTTGTCGTCTGGGTTTGGGGGTGGAGGTGGGAGGGGGTGGGTGGGGGCAGGATTTCTATTTTGTGTTGCCCAGTATTTTTGTAGGGTGCTGTAGGGAAGTGTTGCATAGGCAAAATCTGAATGTGTGTGGGAGGGGTGGGGTGGGAGGGGGAGGGGAAGTGGGTGTGTGTTGTGTGTGTGTGTGTGTGTGTGTATGTGCTTGCGTGTGTGTGTGTGTGTGTGTGTGTGTGTGTGTTGTGTTGTTGTGTTGTGTGTGTGTGTGTGTATGTATGTGCCTGTGTGCGTGCGTGTGTGTGTGTGCGTGCGTTGCGTGCGTGGTGTGTGTTGTGTGTGTGTGTGTGTGTGTGTTGTGCTGTGTATATGTGTATGTATGTGTATTTCTTGTGTTGTGTTGTGTGTTGTGTAGTGTTGTTGTGTGTGTGTGTGTGTTGTTGTGTGTGAGTGTGTTTGTGTGTGCGTGTGTATGTGTATGTATGTGTGAGTGTGTGTGAGAGAAGGAGTCAGTCAGTCAGTCAGTCAGTCAGTCTGTTTTGTCAGTGTAGCATAACACTGGTGAAAAACACTGACTGATAATCTTTGTATTTTGGTTTCAAAGTTTGGATATGATGACTTTTTTCTTTTACAGACACACATATTGTATAGTTCAATTTTGTGATTTAAGACTCTCTCTCTCTCTCTCTCTCTCCTCTCTCTCTCTCTCTCTCTCTTCTCTCTCTCTCTCTCTCTTCTCTCTCTCTTCTTTTCCCTCCCCCCCCCTCTCTCTCTCTCCCCCCCTCCTCTCTCTCTCTCTCTCTCCTCTCCTCTCTCTCTCTCTCTCTCTCTCTCTCTCTCTCTCTCTCTCTCTCCTCCTCTCTCTGTCTCTGTTTCCATCATGATAATGAAAATGTCCACCGATTTTTCAGTAGACCTAAGACCTGGAGGTAAAAGAAAAAAAAACAAAAAAAACAGAAAAGAAAAAAAATGGGTACGATATCAAATCTGTTGACAGTCAGTGACGTGTCATCCTCTCATTGGTCCCTCGGGAGGACACCTTAGTCTCCATGGAGACTGGACTTCAGACTGTAGTCTGTCTATCGCGCTGTCCTGGATTGTAGCCATACAAACAGAAACACGGAATAGCCTGGAGATTGGAACATTGCGTTTGGGCAATCTGACAGCCCAAAGTTTGAGCCACGTTGAAGGGGATTTTTCCCCCTGGAGTTAACATCAGTGCTGACTTTATTCCGATCCCCTGAAAGTCCTTTAAGATGAGACTATAAAGCAAGATCCCATGTGTGAACGCATACAGAAGAGCTTGTGCATGCGTTGAAACTTGCTCCGACATTTTGGAAGTGTAGGGAAATTTGTACTGGTGGGAAGGGTTGACAAAAGTTTACAAAAAAAAAAAAAAAAAAACCATACGAACAAACTGCATGCACACTGGTGCATTTACACATTATCCCGAAGTCGGAATGCAGGTGCCTTAATGGTCAACAAAAAGTGTCACATACGCAAAATTTCACCATTGGTGAACCTCTGAGTTGTAGTAGAGGAAGATAAAAACATCTTTGTGATCATTATCATTGTTGTTATCATTGTCTTAAAAAAAATAATAAAATGGCAGCTTTAAAGGGAATGAGGCTAGTTTCTCAATCTTCAGTGGTGCCCCAACAGTCTAAAAGACAATGGGATAGGTGAAAGGATTGTTTATTTATTATTTATTTATTTTTATTTATTTATTATCTATTATTTTTCTTAATCGGGGATAATGGAATAAGCACTCATGTGCTTTTTGCATCCAGTCCCCGTGTCATGCAGTTTTGTAAATCTTGTCTTCTGTTTCCACCGGCACACAATAGCTTTCTCCTACAAAAGCGGAACAGGATTTAACGTGTGCGCAGGGTGTTCTGCGTGCGTTCGCACACGGGGCCTTGGTTTACAGTTTTATCCGAAGGACTTTTTAGGAGAGTGGAGTCAGCACTGATGTTAACTCCAGGATAAAAATCCTCTCGAACGGGAATCGAACCCAGGTCGTCAAATTGCGAGCGCAATGTTCTGACCACTAGGCTGATAGATACAAGCAAACACGACAGCTGGGAGGCATTTTGGAGCCGAACAGAAGACAGACGACTTCTGTACACCTCACATGATCCACACTGGGAGTGCTGATGTTTGTTCAAACAACAGCTGGCGCCCACCGTTATCATATGAAACGTACCACACCACGGAAACTGGAGAGCCATCGAAAATAGACACATGATACATAATAATTTATTATAAGAAAAACCAATGTCACTATTAACCAATTAAAAACAATGATTGTTGATAATGAAAAAATATTGATTGTGAAAACAAAAATATTGATAATAGAACCAATATCGATTGTGAAAACAATATTGATAATGGAACCAATATTGATTGTGAAAACAATATGATAATGGAACCAATATTGATTGTGAAAACAATATTGATAGTCTTTTTTTAAATATTTTAAAAACATCCTGTTTGAAAGCAACATTACAGGAGACTGGGTCTGGCGAGTTGTTATCATCACTGTGTTTAGGTCATCTCAGATGAGGGAGGATGGCCTCAAGTTTAGGGCGTTGAGCTAACGGTCTGACGTAGAACATCTTACGCACATGTTAAATCCGGTTCTGCTTTTCGGAAGAGTCGGCCATTGTGTGGCGGTGGGAACAGATGACAAAATTGACAAAACTGCATACACATGGGGACTGGGTGTAAAAAAGCACATGAGTGTTTATTCCATTATCCTCGATATAAAATAATAAATAAATGAATAAACCAAATGGGATCAAATCCAAGTTCAAGCCACCATGGAAAGGGCTCATCAAGTGGATATCCCCCACGAAGTTAACATCAGCACTGACTCTGATCTACTCCCCAGAATCCTTCCCAGGAGGCTACAAACCAAAACCCCGTGAGTTTATGTTCCCAGAACATCTTGTGCAAATGATAAAACCAGTCATACATTTCTGAAGAATGTGCCATTCTTCTCAGTAAGAACACATGAGCAAAAACTTATTTTCAGAACCGCACGCACATTGGTATCGTGTTTCAACACCATCCCCAAAGTTGGAATGTGGCTACCTAAACGGTGAGGGGAAAATGGTGACATACACAAAAATCTCACCGTTGGTGAATCGACGATCGAAAATAATCCAAAAACCATCAACAAAGAAATGGTAGTTATTAGGGAAACCCCTCGTGATGTCTGGTAAACAGGTAAAATAGAAAGGACCAAGCACAGATCCCTGTAGTATGCTACTATAAGGATGTATCAACACAGATACATTCTCTTTTTTAATTAGTGCTATCTTACAGGCAATGGAGATGAGATGCTTTCGCAAACTCCTTGGTATCTCATACAGAGATCACATCACTAATGAAGAAGTGAAAACCAGAATTTAAAATGCCATGGACCATAATTATGAAGAACACCTGACGTCAGTGAAAAGAACGCAAGCTAAAGTGGCACGGGCACGTCACACGAATATCTGGACTGGCCAAGACAGTCTTATAGGGAATAGTAAAAGGAGAGACAAAGAGGCAGACAGAGGAAACATCGGAAAACAACATCAGAAAGTGGACTGGCCTTGGGTAGAGCAATCTGCTATGAAAGGCGGAGGACCATGAGGAGAGGAGGAATCTGGTTGCAAAATCTTCAGTGGTGCCCCAACGGTCCACGAGACTACGAGACAGGTGAAGGTGAACCTTTATATAACAAAATACTTGCTCACATTCCCTTCTTGATAGTGGCTGAAAACGTTCACTTCTTTTAATGATGGCAACAATGACAGTGATAATTATGATGATGACGACGATGATGATGATATTGACCTGTTGTCTTGAAAAAGAAACCTTTACGTCAAGGAAAAAATGCCAATGTTATTACAATTTTAGATGGATTCTTATTTTCACTTCCCCTTACCTCATAGCAAAACAAAGAAACAACAAACAACAAAAACCACCACCACCACTAACATCAACATCAACAAGGCGATATTCTCAACCAAAAACAACAACAACGACAACAACAACAGCATTGCTACATTCTAATTATACAAGAAACAACACAAGAGAGAACATAGACCAGAAAGTCCATGACGGTGATCATTACGAGACAATAGGCAGCCACACTCCATCTGGCGAGCTACTCCCAACTGCCCTGACTGCCAGACTGACTGATGTCAAGTCGGAAGCTTCATTTCCCTTGAGCATCTTGTTACTTCCTGGTGGACCAATCAGATTACGACACGTTGTTGTCGGCAGGTACAGAGAAATGATGACTGGATAGTTTACAGACAGGGAGGAAGGGTGAGGGGGAAGGTTTGACCTTGGTGGTGGTGGTGGTGATGGTGGAGAGGGTTGGCGGGGAAGGGGGGTGGGGTGGGTTATAAGGAGGAATCTGATGTAAAGAAAGTTGTGGAAAGTGGTGTGATGTGTATGTATACGGTTTATAATATGTTGTATGATCTTTGTAGAATGTATGTATGTATGTATGTATGTATGTATGTATGTATGTATGTAGTTGTATGTATGTATGTATGTATGTATGTATGTATGTGTAGTGTAGTATGTGTGAGGTAGTGTGGTATGGTGGTGGTAGGTAGGTAGGTGGTAGGTGTAGGTATATATAGTAGGTATATGTGTGTGTATATATATAATGTGTGTGATATATATATATATTATATATATATATATATATATTTATATATATATATATATATTTTTTTTTTATAAATATATAAGTGTGTTGTGTACATATATATTGTTACCTTGGCTTGTTTCCTCCCTCCACTATATTTTCTAAGTTATGTATATCAGCAAATTTGCTGTGTATAACTGGTCCATGTAGGAGAGGCCATGACAGAGGTGTTACTCACCATCTGCTATAAGATCTGGGAGACAGGCGAGTGGCCAACACCTTGGACACAGTCCCTGATTATCACTCTCCCAAGAAAGGCAACTTACAACTCTGCCAAAATTACCGTACCATCAGCCTGATCAGCATCCAAGCAAAGTGATGCAAGAATCCTCCTGAACAGACTAAAGCCTCTAGTTGAGGAGATCATCAAAGAAGACCAGGCAAGTTTCAGAGCAGGAGACAACCGAACAAATTTTCAACCTTGGAATACTCTGTGAGAAATACTTGCAACACCAACAAGATCTTTACCATGTCTTTGTAGACGTTCAGAAGCAACGTTCAGAAGGCGTTCAACAGAATCTGGCATGCAGCTCTGTAGGCAACCATGAGGTTGTATAACATCATTGCCAACCTGATCAGAGCCATAGAATGCCTGTATAACAAGGCAACCAGTGCAGTCTACTATAACAACAACATAGGAGATTGGTTCCGAACCACAATTGAAGTAGGCCAAGGACGTCTGCTCTCTCCCACCCTCATCATCATCTTCTTAGAACAAATAATGGCTGATGCACTTGAAAATCATGTAGGATCAGTCAGCATTGGAGGCAGAACAATTACAAACTTACGTTTTGCCATTGAGCTCCTGACTGAAGTGAAAAAAATGCAAACTAACGTTGTATGGGCACGTCACACGAACATCAGGACTGGCCAAGACTGCCCTTCAGGGAACAGTACATGGAGGGAGACAAGGAAGCAGACAGAGAAAGCCACAACATCACAGAGTGGACTGACCTTGAGTGGAACGATTTACTACAGAAAGCAAAGTGCCCCAGAGAGTGGAGGAAGCTGGTTTCAAAATCTTCAGTGGTGCCCCCAGTCTACAGGACCACCAGATGGGTGAAGGTGAAGTGAACTGCAGTGGGGTGTAGTGCATTGTTGTAATTCTTTCAGTATCGCGTATTGAATCACAATTTTGTCTATAATGATTGTGTATTTGTAATCTATTGTAATTCTCTCCGTACATTGTGAAGCAGCATGTAGTTGATTAAATATTTTGATGATTCTGCCCATAAACATTCTGATAATAAATTCTGCTCGTAACCCACATAAATCTCTTGTGTTTTGAGATGATAAAGTATTGGTATTATATATTATTGTATTGCAGTTTCTTTTTCAGGAAAAGACGTAGCAAAAATGCTGTTTTTAAAGAGAAGATTTATAGATACATTGCAAGGTAATATCAAATTATAATCCCATTTCCAACCCATATAATCCTATCATCCTTAACATCCTGATTCGACTCTTACATTTAGCTGGGGTGCTGATACTATGAAAGACAGAAGAGTTTGTTTTAACCTTGATTTAAGCAAACAATCCTATAATTATAGTGGTACATTTCTAAAATCATATTTCAATCCAAACGAGGTCACATCCCTGAAAAGGCCTCTGCAGTCAGCGGAACTAATAAAACAAACAACGCGATTGGATAGAATTTTTCAATCCAAAATCTTTCGCCAAGATGGCGGCATTGAGGACAGTACAATAAGGTCACCTCACCTTTCGACCGACTTGTCCCCCTCACCTCACCTCACAACACGAACACGTGAGGGTGTTCCCGTGCAGACACAAACTGGAACAAAGTGATGGATGCAAATGGTCGGTACTTCAGCCGCCCTGGAGAGATGAAGATTCCCCCCAGAGGGGACCAATGGAACAGAGACACGTTACTGCTGGCGACAGAGATTCTGTATACCAAAAACATAGAAAGGAAAAAGAAAAGGAAGGCCACTGGTTTTTGTCTACAGTCTCAAGGACAGTAAAACGAAGGTAAATGTTTTCACTGTCTTGATGATAAGAAAATAAGAAAATGACGTGAGGATAATTACAGGTTTTTTTTTAATAGGTCCACATGTGTGTGACCTGTGTGTGTGGTGTGTGTGTGTGTGTGTGTGTGTGTGTGTGTGTGTGTGTGTGTTGTGTAAAAGGATTTTTGTTTTTAGCGAGTTGCTACCCCATTAAAAAAATATATCTATATCCATATATATGTGTGTATGTATATATGTATAAAATTTTTATTTGTGTGTGTATATATAACATAATATATATTATATGTATATACATATTATATATTTGTCTTGATAAAACCCCACAACTCTGCTGGGCACCACTCCCTCCAAGCACAGAGTAGAGGTAAAATAGTAAAAATGATAAAAAACGACTGTCTTCAGCTTCGTCTCTTCTATTATTCTCAGCAAACTTTCGCTTCTGTCCTGAAGCAAAGTAAAGACGGAGGAAGAAGGTGAAAATACACTGTTTCTGTTTGCCTGTGCAAATGGAACAGATCGGGATTATGTTCGAAATTTCAAATATCAGGCTCTGTAAGAGAGATATTGGCTCTTGTTTACAAGACCTTGAGGCTAGAATCGGTAAGGCCAAGCAGCAAGACGATTCAGTTCAACAACATTTGGAAAGATACACAGACATACTTCAATATCAGACATACCTAAAATAATATCAGACATACCCAAATATTAGACATACCTAAAAAGATAGATAGATAGATAGATAGATAGATAGATAGATAGATAGATAGATAGAAGAAGATAGAAGATAGACAGAAGAAGATAGAAGACAGACAGACAGACAGACAGAGATAGATAGATAGATAGATAGATAGATAGATAGATAGATAGATAATAGATAGATAGATAGATAGATAGATAGATAGATAGATAGATCAGACATACCTAAATAAAACTACACTATTGGACAAGATGAGCTAGCAGGTAAGTTGACCAATGCCAGCTTCCAGCATAAAGCCAGAAGTGGGCAGGCCTTGACTTGGTAAAAGGTAAGGGTAAAGGTGTCCCATAACCTGTGTGGTCGTAGGGGAGCGAGACATCAGAGACCTCAGCTTCTCTAGGGGCCAGCATGTTGAGGGCGGCGCCATCTCCTCTCCCTCACTTCTTTATTTTCCCTGTCTTTAAAGAATGCAGGTACCCTTTGACAGCTGGGTGAACAGGGGGACTGTACTGAAGCCAAGGCGCGCAAACGGTCACCCATTCACTTGGTAACCACGCTCGATACTGCTTAACCTTAGCTTAGGGAAAGCGAGTGCTCTGACCACTGAGCCATCCCGTCCCCAATAGGCCTTGGCTTGAGCAAACCAAAAAAAAAAAAAACACTGTGATCAATACAGATTTGGAAACCAACCCATGAAAACAATACCCATAACCAAGATAACGAACTCGAGTAAGACAGAAGCAGTTCGTTTATTTCCCAAGACTTAGTTTGTAGGGGATGTCAGCAAGTACACTTTCTTCGGCAGATACTGCTTAACAAGACAGAGAGTACAAACACAGACATAAAGAGGGTGCGTAGTAAGGCAGGATAACTGTTTATCGTCTTCATTAACGTCGTCATCAAACACTTATCAGACACAATTATTGTCCCTCATAGGAGCGAAAATGAGCTGCCCTGCAGTTAAGGGACTGACAAGTCAGGCCCGGAGCATCCAACTTTGGCATTAATTTTTATCTGTTTTTTTTTATATTCTTTTATATCGAGGATAATGGGATAAGCATTCTTGTGCTTTTTTTTCATCCAGTCCCCGTGTGTATGCAGTTTTGTAAATGTCATCTGTTCCCACCGGCACACGATGGCCTACTCTTACGAAAAGCGGAACAGGATTTAACGTGTGCGCAAGATGTTTCTGCGTGCGTTCGCACACGGGGCCTCGGTTTAAAGTCTCATCCGAAGGACTTGTGGGGAGAGTGGAGTCCGCATTGATGTTAACTCCAGGAGAAAAACCTCCTCGACGGGACTCGAACCCGGGTCGTCAAACTGCCAGCGCAGTGTTCTGACCACTAGGCTATCCATCCCCAACGTATGAAGCGTTTAGCATTGTCGGGAACAGCTGAGTTATTACAATGACCTTTTCTTCTGCTAAGTTTGGAAAGAGTCAACATCAGTGTGAGGAAATCTAATTGCTGTATTGACATGGTGTGTAGGCATCTGTCAGTCTCGGAAGACCATGGAGCTGTGCTCTAGGCTCTAGTGCGCAAAGCCTGGGTAGGTACTTAGGAGGGCAAGCTGTTACCCATGCAGCAGACCCTCCCCCCTCCCTCTCCACGACGCTGGAATGGTCCATTGGAAAGGCAATCCCCGATACGAATGATTCCAGTGCCGACGCAGGA
>CM060320.1:69903922-69916422 GCA_030674155.1 Stramonita haemastoma | reverse complement strand
CACACACACACACACACACACACACACACACACACACACACACACACACACACACACACACACACACACACACGTACATACGTGCATTACAGTCCCAGACAATTTCTTGTCGTGGGCAGTGGCTCATGAAAAAATTGGATTTGTGAAGCAAGCTTGAGGTCACCCTAATCCAATCAGATCAAAGTCCTTCTGACTGCTCTCGCCTGGTGGTATCTTTGTGTTTTCTTTTTTTCTGTTCTTTCCCTTTCTTTCTGGCTGTCTTTCTTACCATCTTTCTTTCTTAATGTCTGTCTGTCTTTCTTTCGTTCTTTCGTTCTTTCTTTCTTTCTTTCTTAATGTTTGTATGTGTTTCTTTCTTTCCTTTTTTCTGTCTTTCTTTGCTTCTGAATTTCTTTCTTAATGTTTGTATGTCTCTCGTTCTTTCTTTTTTTCTATCTTTCCTTCTTTCTTTGTTTCTTAATGTCTGTTTGTCTTTCTCTCGTTCTTTCTTTCTTTCTTTCTATCTTAATGTTTGTATGTGTTTCTTTCTTTCCTTTTTTCTGTCTTTCTTTCCTTCTTTCTTTCTTTCTTAATGTCTGTCTGTCTTTCTCTTGTTCTTTCTTTCTTTCTTTCTTTCTTAATGTTTGTATTTTTCTTTCTTTCCTTTTTTCTGTCTTTCTTTCCTTCTGAATTTCTTTCTTAATGTTTGTGTGTCTCTCGTTCTTTCTTTTCTTCTGTCTATCTTTCCTTCTTTCCTTCTTTCTTTGTTTCTTAATGTCTGTCTGTCAATCGTTTTGACTTTTTTTCGTTCTGTCTTTTTTCTTTCTTCCTTATTTCATTTCTTGAACTCCCTATGGATTCCTTGGGTGGTGTAATGAAAAGTCGTGCTCTAAATCCTCTATTTATGATGGTTGTGTGTCAAAGCCTGGGGTTTTTTTTTTGGGGGCGGGGGGCCCATTATGCTATGAAGTTCCATCTATCGTTTTTCCGACTATCTCTCCGTCTTAGTCTTTCCACAGATTATTCGGGAAATGGTTTTAAACACATACACACACTACACATACACTACACACACTACACACACTACACTACACACACACACACACACTCCACACACACACAACACACACACACCACCTCTCTCTCTCTCTCTCTCTCTCTCTCTCTCTCTCTCTCTCTCTCTCTCTCTCTCTCTCTCTTCTCTCTCTCTCTCTCTCTCTCTCTCTCTTCTCTCTCTCTACTACTCTGTCCCGATGAAAAAAAACAGATGCTTATTCGTTATCCTCGAAATAAAATAAATAAATAATAATAAATAATCTCTCTCTCTCACACACACACACACACACACACACACACACACACACACACACACACACACACACACACACACACACACACACACACACACACACACACACACACACACATACACACAAAACGCACAATACAAGACAATACAATAGAGAGACAGAGAGAGAATCACACAGCAGACACAAAGAGACATAGAGACAAAGACAGTGAGCAGCAGCAGAAAGCAGCAGCATCTACAACAAGCATCCACAACACGGTGAAGGAAAAGTCTCACACAGGTCTGTCTTACAATCTAGTCCTTACAACTCCTTACAAATGCCCCCAATGTGGACAGATGGCAGGACGAAAGGAAGACGACAGCGAGTATTTAAGACACAAAGGTCCAGGCCTTTAACTAAGAGTGCAGCCCCACACCCCCACCTCCTCCTCCTTGTCAGTGCAGCTGAGATTAAACGACTCCATCCACAGCACAACTCTGTTTCCACAGAACACAGACAACTCTCTGTCTGTCGTCCCGCGACTAACCTGCCGATCTATTCAGATCAGTATTGTAGAGAAAGTTGAGTCAAGTCTAAAGGTTTTGGGGACATCCAGTGTTTCGGGATTCTGTTTCAGTGCCTCCCCCGCCTCCCCCATCACTCCTCCCCTCCCCCACCCCCCTTCCAGTCCTCCTCCTCCTATCTTGTCTTCTGGGACGTATTCAGGTCAAGGACGCTATATAGGGTCCTTTCTTGCTGAATGTTTTCGTATGTGTATCGATTTTTAAGAGTACGGTTGGCAGTTAACATTCTAGAATGTACTGCAAGTTTGTTTTATTGGGAAAGTAAAGACTAGGCAGTTGATTGAAATTGGGTTTATTTGTTCAAAATTCATGGAACAAATGTTTTAATGTAACATGAAGGATATAATAAGTATATCTACAACAAGCTAGTATCTTATATTGGGCTCAAGAACAGCATCAACATTCGCATGGCATCTAATGAATCCTTATAATGACCAAAGGAGAGTCAACTCAAGTCAAAAGCACTTTAATCATTCCATGAAGGGCAATTACAGTACATACAGGCATATTGCTACGATTCATAATCTCAAAGGACACAAGAAAGCTACGTTTCATATTGGTTTTAAACATCCCAAGAAAACTTCAAATGAAAAATACCACAAACACATACAAGCAAGCACCCACTTACGGGCGCACGCGCGCGCGCACGCACACACACACACACACACACACACACACACACACACACATATATATATATATATATATATAATATATATATATATATATATATATATATATATATATATATAATATATATATATAATATAATATTTTATATATCCGCGCTGTGGCTATGTTAGGGTGTTGTACTCGTAATCTAAGTTGCGTTCGATCCAGCTATTCCCTATGCTGGCTTGAAAAGGCACTTTACGTATTTCTACCCCACCAGTGTAAAGGGTACCACCTGTGTTGGGTTAATCCTGCATAGACTGGTATCCAGGGGAGTCTATGACTCTCAGTCGCTAACGCACAGAAACGGGATAAGCACCGCTGATGAGCTTATGCTCGGACAACTTTAACTTTAACTTTTTATATATATATATATATATATATTATATATATATTGTTATGAGACCATTCACTAGAAAAGACATATAAACTTATTTATATATATGTATACAAAAATTCAAAAAATCAACAGAGCCCAAAATAAGACATATTCTTTCATGATCATAGGGGGGGTGGAGGGTTACTGTACTAAATGATAACAGTATCTGCATAACTATTTCCATTCTTTCGAAATGTTTCATTTCAAGAAAAAAATCATCTAGATATGAAGATGATGCATGCAAGAAACCTACAAGAAAAAAAGTTGACGTTGCTTATACCTGCAGCTTTCTCAATAAATAAAAAAGCATATTTCTCCAAACCACTCCAGTGATTGGAAAAAAATTAATCATTCAAGAAATGACAAAACTTGAAACACCAATAATAACAATTATGTGACAGAGGAAAAACTAAAAACGAGATCCAGTAATAATAATCATGTGAGAGGAACAGTAGTTAATAAACTAAAACGAAATCCAGTAATAATAATCGTGTGAGGTGATCCAGTAATAATGATACGTGAAAGGTAATAACGAAATCCAGTAATAAATCGTGTACAGAGGAAAAACTAAAACGAAATCCAGTAATAATGATCACGTGACAGAGGTTAAAACTAAAACGAAATCCAGTAATAATAATCGTGTGACAGAGGAAAAACTAAAACGAAATCCAGTTAACAATAATTATGTGACAGAGGAAAAACTAAAACGAAATCTTTAACCCTCAATGTGCTGGGACACCTAGCTATAATTGACATATTTTTATAGACAGATTTTTTGAAAGTACGTTATGATTATTAATAATGTTGTTTATGATAATAAATTGATGAGATTTTTTATGAAAATAGAGAAAACAGTAAGACATGGAGAAAAAGAATTTGCCGCAGTCGAAAGTGGCGTCAAACCAGACCACCTGTAGAGTTCAAACTGACTTCACTTGATTTCACTTTTAACTCTCCAAGGATTCGTTGGGGGCTACTGCACTTAATTTTTCAAACAGTATGCCGCAGACAAATTTATCACGGCTGATCCTATCTCTCTCTCTCCAGGTAGCAGCTGGGTTCATTCTGTGTATGTCTGTGCTGGGTTTGGCTGATAAATGATGATGTCGCATGCTCAGATTTCAGAGAGTAAGGAAGGGGTACCAGTTGGAACTCTCTCTCTCTCCTGTTCAGGACTTAAGGACAGGTCAGTCTGTGGAAAAGGTTGTTCCGTGTTAAAGCATAGTGTCTTTTGGGACAGGCAGACCTGCCAGTGCGCCACAGAGGTCAGATCTAATAGGTTTTGGGGTGGGTTGTTTTTTTTACGTGGAGTTTGTAGGAAAGGCTTTGGGGTTAGAAATTGCAAGTCGAGTCAAAATTTTATTTCCAGATGGTACTTTGAGTCAGCAATCAATTTGCTTTTTTTCATCAAGCCATCTATCTAGCAAAAAAAATTAAACAAAACAAAACAATTTAGGTTAACCCTAAAAAGACCACTTAAACAAAATGATATCCAATCCATAACACTCAAATCAACCAAAAACTTCAAACGGACAAATCACCCATAATGACAATCCAGTGTGTGTGTGGGTGGGTGTGGGTGTGGTATTGTGTGGTGTGGTGTGGTATGGTGTGTGTGTGTGTGTGGTGTGGTGTGGTGTGTGTGTGTGTGTGTGTGTGTGTGTGTGTGTGTGTGTGTGTGTTGTGTGTGTGTGTGTGTGTGTGTGTTGTTGTGGTGTGTTGTGGTGTGAGTGTGTGTGTGTGTTATGCTGTGTTGTGTTGTGTTGTGTATGCACATGTTCTACTAGTAAAAAAAAAAAAAATATATATATATATATATATATATATATATATAATATATATATATATATATATATATATATATATATATATATATATATATATATAATATGCTGCTATGTGTGTATAATTGACATGTGGATGAATTTTCCTTTTTCGTGGACTCTTGCAACAGGCGTGTATATAGCACATTCAAAACTGAAGGTATGTATTGTATATATTTATATGGAGGTAGAGAGATTCTTACCCTCAAGCTTGCTCCTACATCCATCCACCTACACACCAAACCATACGTAAAGTGCATCGAGTAAAGCTGGGAATAAAATTCCAGGTAATTTCGCAAATCGTCTGCTGTTGTCGACAGTTATTCATTTTGTCTTGTTTTGTTTTATCTTTTGTTTTGTTTTGTTTGTTTGCTTTGTCTTGTTGATTTTGTGAGACGTGTTATTGTTTTGTTTTTTGTTTTTGGTACTGTTTGTGGTGGGTGTTTTTTTGTTAGATTTTTATTTTTGTTTCGTTTTGTTTAGTTTTCAGCTGTTGGTCTGTTGTTGTTTCTTGCAATGGATTTTTTTGTTGGGTTTTTTTGCTTTTTGGTGTTTGTTTTTGGGTGTGTTTGTTGTTGTTTTGTGGGGACGTTTCATTATTTTTGCTGTTGTTTTGTTTGTTTGTTTGTTTGTTTGTGTGTGTGTTGTGTGTGTGTGTGTTGTGCGTGTGTGTGTGTGTGTGTGTGTGTGTGTGTGTGTGTGTGTGTGTGTGTGTGTGTGTGTGTAAGGGGGGGGGGGGGGTAACTGAAAGAGGATGTAGGCAGAACATACTAAAAAAAACTTACTCGTTTATTCTAAGTGTATTTTTATCTATCTGTTTTATTTTCTATTTATTCTTTTATGTCTAGGATAATGGAATTAGTACTCGTGCGCATTTTTTTTTACATCCAGTCTCCGTGTGCATGCAGTTGTGTAAATCTTGTTATCAGTTCCCACCGGCACACAATGGCCTACTACAGTGTAGGGGAGGAGAGAGGAGGAAGAGGAGAGGAGGAGAGAAACTCAGGAGACTGAGACTGTAGGACTTGTGATGTGATGTGATGTGATGTGGTGTGATGTGATGTGGTGTGATGTGATGTGATGTGATGTGATGTGATGTGGTGTGATGTGATGTGATGTGATGTGATATGATGTGATGTGACGTGATGTTATGTGACGTGATGTGACGTGATGTGGTGTGATGTGATGTGATGTGATGTGACGTGATGTGATGTGGTGTGACGTGATGTCATGTGGTGTGATGTGATGTGATGTGATGTGACGTGATGTGATGTGATGTGATGTCATGTGATGTGATGTGATGTGGACGTGATGTGATGTGATGTGATGTGATGTGACGTGATGTGATGTGATGTGATGTCATGTGATGTCATGTGATGTGATGTGATGTGACGTGATGTCATGTGATGTGATGTCATGTGATGTGATGTCATGTGATGTGATGTGATTGATGTGATGTCATGTGATGTCATGTGATGTCATGTGATGTGATGGATGTGGATACACTTGAAAACACAAGCCTTAGTCGCTGAACTAACTGCTTGGGGGGGTATTTCCTTTTGTTTTCCACCTGGTATATGATTCAATTCAACGTTCCGGTCAGCCTTTCGGAAGAGACTGAATAGTAGTAGTAGCGCAACAGCAGCAGCAGCAGCAGCAGTAGTAGTAGTAGTAGTAGTAGTAGTAGTAGTAGTAGTAGTAGTAGTAGTAGTAGTAGTAGTAGTAGTAGCAGTAGTAGTAGCAGCAGTAGTAGTAGTAGCAATATTAGCAGCTGTAGTGATAGTAGCAGCAGTAGCAGTAATAGCAGTAGTAGTAGTAGTAGTAGTAGTGTAGTAGTAGTAGTAGTGTAGTAGTAGTAGCAGTAGCAGCAGCAGCAGTAGTAGTCGTAGTAGTAGGAGTAAGCACGCAGCAGCAGCAGCAGTAGTAGTAGTAGTAGTAGTAGTACAGCAGCAGCAGCAGCAGTAGTAGTAGTAGTAGTAGTAATAGTAGCAGCAGCAGCAGCAGCAGCAGCAGCAAGCAAAATGTAGTAGTAGTAGTAGTAGTAGTAGTAGTAGTAGTAGATAGTAGTAGTAGTAGTAGTATAGCAGCAGCAGCCATAGTAGTAGTGCAGCAGCAGCAGCAGCAGCAGCAGCAGCAGCAGTAGTATAGTAGTAGTAGTAGTAGTAGTAAATAGTAGTAGTAGTAGTATAGTAGTAGTAGTAGTAAGGACCCATGCTTTCTGAAGAAGAATGTATTCTTAATATAGCTCGGGTCAGAACAAGGTGACCGTTTGTGTGCCTTGACTTCAGTACAGTCCCCCCAGTTCACCCAGCTGTAAATGGGTACCTGCCCTCTTTAGGGTCAGGGAAGGTAAAGCAGCGAGGGAGAGGAGATGGGCGCCGCCCTCAATATGCTGGCCCCTAGAGAAGTTGGGGTCTGATGCCTCGCTCCCCTACGACCGCCTAGGTAATGGGACACATTTACCTTTTACCTTTACCACAACAAGGTGGACTAGAGGCAACGCATCTACCTAGAAAGCGAGAAGTGGTAATTTCATGCTTGTGTATACTAAAATGCCCCCACCCCTCACCCACTAGACTTTGAGTGATGGTCTGGATGCCAGTCTTTCGGATGAGACGATAAACCAACTCCCTGTGTGCAACGCCCACTCAGCGCAAGTACAAGAAACCACGGCAACAAGAGAGATGTCCCTGGCGTTTTTTATTTTGTTTGCTTTTTTTGTTGTTTGTTGTTGGTTGTTTTTTTTGGGGGGGGTTTGGGGGGGTCGTTCTTCCGCTAGAACTCTGACGATCATCAATGTGAGGTTTTGCGTATGCGACCGTTTTGCCCACCAATTAAGGTAGTGGCGTTATGTAGACTATGAAACTGCTCAATTTGATGTCAAGTGAGTTATCTGGAGAAAGAGAATGCCTTTGGTCTCACCTGTCCCCGTCACCGAATTATTTTGTCATTAGTCGCCACACCCAATGATAATGACATGATCCTCCTTCTCCATGTGCTCCGGTCTTCACTGGCCCTGCTGACTTCATGGATTCTCATGCTACAGGCTTCGGTGATGTTGCCAGTGAGAAAACCTGGTGGTCTGTCTTTTTGTTTCCTTTTCCCTAGGTCTTGCCTTGAAGGACCGTTTCCATGAGATTTGCGGCGTATGAGAATAACTTAAAACATAAAAAGGTAAAGGTGTCCCATAACCTATGTGGTCGCAGGGGAGCGAGGCATCAGAGGCCTCAGCTTCTCTAGGAGCCAGCATATTTAGGGCGGCGCCCATCTCCTATCCCTCGTTGCTTTACCTTCCCTGACCCTAAAGAGGGCAGGTACCCATTTACAGCTGGGTGAACTGGGGGAACTGTACTGAAGCCAAGGCGTGCAAACGGTCACCCATCCCGTTGGTAACCACGCTTGATGCTGCTTAGCCTTAGCTTGGGGAAAGCAAGTGCTCTTACTACTGATCTCTCCCAACTTTACAAATTTTAAATTTGGAAGGGCCTCAGGAAATGTGATGTACTGTTTTTGTTGTGTGTGTTAGTATTAAGGATTGTGTCCAGACTATAAATAAAACCAATCTAGAGATGGGGTTCAACACCAGAGGCACACTCCATTATCATTACCAATATGTGTAGTGCTGTCCCTTGTGGTACTCCATTTTGGATGTGCTTTTTTTAAATTAAGACTTTCTGGGTCTAGCTTGAGGCAAGTTCATGGTTTAGTGTGTCTGCCTCTCAGTCACTGGTCTTCTTTCTGTCATCAATGATGGGTTTAGTTTGTTTTTTTGTTTTGTTTGAGGCGCGGCCCTTGTAGGCTTTACTATGACAGCTGGGTAAGAAAAGAATATGTACCAAAAGGAGATTATGTCATCATTGTCACGTTCGTTCCCATGTTATTGGAGGGGGGGTAGTTTTTGTTTTTGCTTGACTGTTGTTCTTGTGTTCTTTTTACCCTGTGAAAATGGGGTTTCTGACACAGTTTGTCAGGGCCAGTACTGTTCAGTGTAAATGTCGTGTCTTTTTCTTGTGCTATGTGCATGTGACATGTGGGACATAACTTTAACATTTCTTCTCCTCCTCCTCCTCTTCTTCTTCTTCTTCTTCTTCTTCTTCTTCTTCTTCAATCCATGGCTATGCTGATTTTTTTTAATCCGGTGTGGATGGTAAAATCTGCAGTCTGTCGTAGAGACCCCGCCCGTCCCCAGAGTTCATTTTTTCTGGGCCACTGTCTGAAGTTTGATAATATCATCTACAATACAAGCATCAGGCCATATCTCGTCTAATGCGTATGGGGTAACGGGGGAGGGGGAGGGGGGGTCTGGCATATGGTGAGGTTCGAAATCTAGAGCTATAGCTTTCTACACAAGTTGGTTATCTCCAGACCACTAGAACCCCCCCCCCCCCCTCTCCACATCGCATAGCCTACCTTCTGTTCCTGTTATGGGACAAGACAGACAGAACGACAGTCAGTGATAAGACATTCCTAGACACCATCCTCCCTGACCACACTACATTAGTCCCACCTAAGCCCCCATCTGTCCATCTGTTGTGTACATATGACATCGACACACAGGATTTCCCAATGCAAGTCTTATCACCCGAAACCACAGTCGGGGAGTTATGAAGGATTTACCAATAGTATTAGGTCTCCTCCTCTCCTAGACTTTTACGATTGATTTTCTCTCTTTCCTTTTTTTTTCGTTTTGCTAACAGGGGAGAAGGCTGGTTGGTGATGGAGAAGGTGGTGCCATATGGTTGGATGACCAAAACCCATCACGTGATTACTGGTGCTGAGGACACTACCGGTTCCGTTTCAGGGAAACGTAGGTGGCGGGCCGGATGGGATGTTTTGTGTCGCGCATGCGCCACGCGTAGAAGGGGGGAAAACCCCGACCATTGATTTAGTAGGGGTTGTGTGTAAGGAAAGGGGATTGCTTTGAAGAAAATTGTATTTTGTTGTTGTTGTTTGTTGTTGTTGTGTCAGAGAAAAGAGAACAGTGCCTTGTTTGGTATGGGATAGTCGCAAGTTACATTCAGAATGATTCTTGTGCATGCAAACATGTTTTAGTTTGGTTTAAGCACACACACACGTGCGTGCACGCAGAACACACACGCACAACACACACACACACACACACACACACACACACACACACACCACACCACACACACCCCACACCACAGTATGTCCCATGTAGCCTCAATACCTGAATTGGAAATCTCCCTTGGGACGTTGATAAAATCACAAACAACATGTCGCCTGAGGAAGGATGGGCTCTGCCAGATTATAACTTGCCCAGGACAGCATACCTGAAAGCTAAGGTGCAGGGTCCCCTAGGATTCCCTGGGGAGTAAGCTAATTAATCAGTATGCTGGTCACTTGCCATCTGTTGACAGGATTTTTTGAGGAACATGAAGGCGAAAATTAGTTTTAACAATTATTTCCAACGCGAAACCTCCACAGAGGTTTGATCGTTATAGATGTTTAGAAATACCAGAACAACTACAAAATTCTTGGGTATCCGAAAAAAAAAATATTTTTTTAAGTGTGCTGAAATGCATATTGAGATGTTTGTTTCCAGTTAAAAAAAAAAAAAACACTTCAGACTTTTTTTAAAATTTGTCTTTCATTAGGAGCTCTGAAATTCACCAATTTTTGCGTTGGGGACCTGGTTTTTTCCCCACCATTTAAGTGGCGGCATTCAGGACCTCAGGGATGTTTCATACATTCCTAAATGACGCAATATCGGTTGATCAGACAGACAACAAACAAAAACAAAAAAAACACCCCCCAAACACACAAGCAGACGACAGCTGTGAGTTCATTATCCTTACCAAACAACCCCGGATGTGGACACAGACAAATCGCTCTCTCTTTGTCATCCCGATATTGAGGCAGACGACAGCATCTATGGCTACTCTTCGGGGATCGCCGGAAATTAGGTTACCACCGGAACTGTTCAGCATGGACCAATCAAAGTAAGGAAACCCGGTGATGCGGATCTCTTGTGGGATAACCTGACTCCGCTGGATGTGGCGGCACTGCGTGCGGGGACATTCATTTCTGTTAGGTTTCAGTCCTGGGCGGGACATTCATTTCTGTTAGGGTTTCAGTCCTGGGCGGGGACATTCATTTCTGTTAGAGTTTCAGTCCTGGGCGGGGACATTCAGAGTTTCATTGTTATAGGGTTCATTCTGTTAGGACTCCTGGGCTGGGAGCCATGTTTGAACCAGACCAGCTAGCCCCTGCCCAGTAATTGCATTGTTCAACAGATTTGTAACAAGGAGAGTGGGGGAGGAAATGAATGAATGAATGAATGAGTGAATGAATGAATGAATGAATGAACCACAGAAGAATGAAACAATGAAGTAAATGAAGAATAAAAATAGAGAGTTAAACAGAAAAAGTGAAAGGTTTGTACTAATATACCAAGGATCTCTCTCTCTCTCTCTCTCTCTCTCTCTCTCTCTCTCTCTCTCTCTCTCTCTCTCTCTCTCTCTCTCTTCTCTCTCTCTCTCTCTCTTGTTTATTTCATCTTGTTCTCTTGTTTGCTCTTTACCTATTAACATCTTTTCTATTCTTCCATAATCAAAATCTTTTCATTGTGAATCTGATTTTTGTCTTCTGATCGAGTGCATTTTTTATTACCTTATCGTATATAGTGTCCTTATTCTTGTGTGTTGTTTGGCACTGCGTAAAGTTTTGTTGTTTAGTATTTTTTCAACTTGATGTATCGCCCGAAAAGGGCGGGGACTGGATGTAAAATTGCACACGAGTGCTTATCTATTATCCTCGAATAAAATACTTTGCCTTGCCTTGCCTTGCCTTGCCTTGCCTTGCCTTGCCTCTCCTCTCTCTCTCTCTCTCTCTCCTCTCTCTCTCTCTCTCTCTCTCTCTCTCTCTCCTCTCTCTCTCTCTCTCTCTCTCTCTCTCTCTCCCCCCTCTGTCTGTCTGTCTGTCTGTCTGTCTGTCTGTCTGTCTGTCTGTCTGTCTGTCTCTCTCTCTCTCTCTCTCTCTCCTCTCTCTCTCTCTCTCTCTCTCTCTCTCTCTCATCTCTCTCTGCTCTGCGCTATCTGTCTGTCTGTCTGTCTGTCTGTCTGTCTGTCTCTGTCTGTCTGCTCTGCTCTGTCTCTCTCTCTCTCCCTCTCTCTCTCTCTCTCTCCTCTCTCTCTCTCCTCTCTCTCTCTCTCCTCTCTCTCTCTCTCTCTCTCTCTCTCTCTCTCTCTCTCTCTTCTCTCTCTCTCTGGAGTTAACATCAGTGCTGACTCCACTCTCCCCAAAAGTCCTTCGGATGAGACTTTAAAACCGAGGCCCCGTGTGCGAACGCACGCAGAACATCTTGCACACACGTTAAATCCTGTTCCGCTTTTCGTAAGAGTAGGCCATCGTGTGCCGGTGGGAACAGATGACAATATTTACAAAAACTGCATGCACACGGGGACCGGATGAAAAAAAGCACATGATTGCTTATTCTGTTATCCTTGATATAAAAGAATAAATAAATAATAAATCTCTCTCTCTCTCTCCCTCCCTCCCTCCCTCCCTCTCTGGCATTGGTACCATTGTTTTATTGTTCCCTATTGTCTTGTATTCAGTACCAGGTCAGTTTCAGTCTAGCCTGGATGTCTGGTTGAGCAAGGAGGAGATAAAAAGACACATTGTGCTTTCCTGATATTATGTTCACAATTTTAAACACTTATTTTCCCTCTAATTAGACGCAGTTTTGTTCTGCTGTAGACCATTTTTGCACATAAACACTAGAGCCTTTAGGGGACAGGAAAGCCTAGTG
>CM060320.1:69863922-69898922 GCA_030674155.1 Stramonita haemastoma | reverse complement strand
GGTACCTCCCCTCTTTAGGGTCAGGGAAGGTAAAGCAGCGAGGGAGAGGAGATGGGCGCCGCCCTCAACATGCTGGCTCCCCAGAGAAGCTGAGGTCTCTGATGCCTCGCTCCACTACGACCACCTAGGTTATGGGACACCTTTACCTATTATCTTTACCTGCCAGTGACCCCAGGATGTGGGATATATGACCCAACACTGCACTCTGAACTTCAACGCATCACGGTCATCAGGAAAGAGTATCATAGTGCCTGGCTGCTGACTTTATAGAGTGGGGAGTACCCATAACAACATGATTTTTTTTTTTTGGGGGGGGGTGGTTTGTTTTTTGTTTGTTGTTTTGTTGTGTTTGTTTGTTGTTGTTGTTTTTTGGGGGGTTGCAAATGTTGCCGGCGTAGATAAGAGGTTCATGGGGCGGTTAAAAGATGCCTTGTTTTGTGAGTGGGGGCTAACAGTACACACAACAATGCCTCTAGTGTGGATCCACTTGCGCTACTTGCGTCAGCAAAACGGTGTGTGTTGTGTGTGTGTGTGTGTGTGTGTGTGGTGTTGTGTGTGTGTGTGTGTGTGTGTGTGTGTGTGTGTGTGTCCTTCCACTAAAAAGCGATATCAGACATGTGTGTGTGTGTGTGTGTGTGTGTGTGTGTGTGTGTGTGTGTGTGTGTGTGTGTGTGTGTGTGGACCCACTTGCGTCAGAAAAGGCGGTACTTCCCATCTTCGAGTCTGTTGCCCCAATGTGTGTGTTTGTGTGTATGTAGGCCTATGTGTGTATGTGTGTGTGTGTGTGTGTGTGCGCGAGCGCGCGTGTATGTGTGTGTGTGTGTGTGTAGGCAATAGATGTGTGTGTGTGCGTGCGTGCGTGCGAGTGTGCGTGGTGTGTGTGTGTGTGTGTGTGTGTGTGTCGTGTGTGTGTGTGTGTGTGTGTGGCGTGTGTGTGTGTGTGTGTGTGTGTGTGTGTGTGTGTGTGTGTGTGTGTGTGTGTGTGTGCGTGTGTGTTAGCATGCGTATCCTTTAGAGTGAAAGTGTGTGTAAAACCTTTTTTTAATTTTTTTTTCTTGAAACTGTTCTTTCCAAAATGTCCAGATGTGGTAAAGTGATACACACATTTCTCCTCATTTCTAACAATCATAATTTAATACACGACACTTTAGTCGAGTGTGAAAAGCCACAACTTCTATATCATGGGAAGTAACCCTGGCAAGGTTGGCTGGTTGGTGGGATCAGAAAAACAAGGAAGATTGCTTCCCCTTGATCATCACTCAATCTTGCTCTAGGTAGCAGCGAATGTCATTCATTCAGTCGGCCATAGCTGGCCTACTCTTCCATGAAATGTGGATGAGGTTGTTTTCAGGGGGGGCGGGAGGGGGGGGGGTGTTCTCCGGTTAGAGCTCCGGGGCTCCGAGGGGGGACGGGATAGCCTAGTGGTCAGAACATTGCGCTCACAATTTGACGACCCGGGTTCGATTCCCGGTCGAGATTTTTCTCCTGGAGTTAACATCAGTGCTGACTCCACTCTCCCCCAATGTCCTTCGGATGAGACTGTAAACCTAAGCCCGGGTGTGAACGCACGCAGAACATCTTGCGCATACGTTAAATCCTGTTCCGCTTTTCGTAAGAGTAGGCCATCGTGTGCCGGTGGGAACAGATGACATTTACAAAACTACATACACACGGGGACTGGACGTAAAAAAGCACACGAGTGCTTATTCCATTATCCTCATATAAAAGAATATATTAAATGAAAGAATAAATCAATCAAATCTCTCTCTCTCTCTCTCTCTCTCTCTCTCTCTCTCTCTCTCTCTCTCTCTCTCTCTCTCTCTCTCTCTCTCTCTCTCTCTCTCTCTCTCTCTCTTACCGGCACACGAAGCAGGTCTGGTTCCCGGCCAGTCAGGTCTGAAGATGCCCGTCCCCCGTCTCTCTCCTCGTCATCTCCAGGGCGTCTTGTTGGGCAGAGTGCGAGTCTCTCGCCTGGTCCTCCGCCACTTCCACGGTGATGGAAGGGGAGGGGGAGGGGAGACGGGGACGGCGGTTTCTCCGGGGAGCGGGGATGGGGGTGGGCTGGGGGGTGGAGAAGGCGGGGTTGACCACTCCTAGACCGGGACCCTGTGTGTGGAGAGGGGGGGGGCAAGCGCGGTGGGGGTGGGGGAGATTGGTATTATTAGTAGTGACAATTAGAATACCATAGGGATTGGGAAAACGAGCTAGTAAACAGAAGAGTGGCTTAAACAGTGACTGTTGTGATTTTTTTTGTTTTTTTGTTTATACCACTTCATGTCACAGCAGATTTCTCTGCGTGAAATTCGGGCTGCTCTCCCCGGGGAAAGCGCGTCGCCACAAGTGCAGCGCCTACCCATTATTTTTTTAATTAAAAAAAAAAAAATATATATATATATATATATATACAGCCCCGAGCCACCCTAGGGACTCCAACTCCTCGATTTTTCCTCAGGGATGGTGTCTAAACCGACACCTGTGTGCATGCTGGTTTTTATAATTTTGTCATCCGCTCCTACGGCACACAATGGCCTGCTCTTCACAAAGGCGGAACGGGTTTTAACGTGTGCGCAAGATGTTCTGCGTGCGTTCGCACACGGGCCTCGGTTTATAGTCTCATCCGAATGACTTTGACATTCAGTTCGATTTTTTCGTCAAACTGGGAAGAAAGGGCGAGGCTAGGTACGAAACCAGAACCTCACGGTTTACATGTTGGCAGGCGAACGTCTTAACATCCTGCCACCTTCCTTCCGATGTAAACTTACAAACACACACACACACACACGCGTGCATCCATACACACACATACACATACATGCGTCCGTGCAAACACGCGCGCGCGCAACACACACACACCACGCGCGGCGCGCGCATAGACACATACGCACGCACGCACATACTCTCTCTCTTCTCTCTCTCTCTCTCTCTCTCTCTCTCTGTGACCCCCCCCCCCAATCTCTCCCATCATCCCCCCTTCTCTCTCCCTCACTCACAGCGTTGATGCCACTGGCGTCAGCAGCCCCCACAGCATAAAGTTCCCGGGGCAGTTTTGGTCGGGGAGGGGGTAAGGGCATGCGCTGCCTGACGTAGACTTCTGTGGGACCGAAACGACGAAGGAGGAAGAAGAGGAGGAGGAAGAGGAGGACGACGATGATGACGATGATGAGGACGACGAACCAGACCTCTTGGTACCATGGCGTAGGGTCGGCTGTGGTCTGTTTAGTGGGGTCTGTGCTCGCTGCTGTGGTAGCTTGGTAACGTGACCCAGAGAAAAGAGAGAGAGAGAAGTTGGGAGTATGGGTTATGATCATCATCATGAACATCTAAAGAGCTCTGAGACAAGAAAAGGAGGTAGGTAGGTAGGTAGGTAGGTAGGTTGGTTAGTAGGTGGGTAGGTAGGTAGGTAGGTAGGTAGGTAGGGTTAGGTTAGGTTGGTTGGTTGTGTTGGTTGGCTGGTAGGTATGTAGGCACATCCAGTTCCCGTGTGTATGCAGTTTTGTAAATTTTGTCATCTAATCACACACACACACACACACACACACACACACACACACACACACACACACACACACACACACACACACAAATCGCCTACTCTTCCGAAAAGCGGAACAGGTTTTAACGTGTGCGCAAGATGTTCTTAGGGGAGAACAACTTGACAGGGCGGTTACAGATGGCGACTTTGACAACTTCAGAGAGGCAGACCTCTCTGCATGTGCTGCTGGATGGTTGATTGGTACCTACGTCTGTCTAGTCCCTATATCGGATAATTCCGCAGGGTCTCTAATACAATCATGGTAAGGTAAAGGTGTCCCATAACCTATGTGATCGTAGGGGAGCGAGGCATCAGAGACCTCAGCTCTCTAGGGGCCAGCATATTGAGGGCGGCGCCCATCTCCTCTCCCTCGCTGCTTTACCTCCCTGACCCTCAAGAGAGCAGGTACCCATTTACAGATGGGTAAACTGCGGGACTGCACTGAAGCCAAGGGCGCATACGGTTACCCATCCACTTGGTAACCACGCCCGATGCCTTAGCTTGGGGAAAGCAAGTGCTCTGACCACTGAGCTATCCCGTCCCCAATACAATCAAAGCCAAACCCAAAGTGTCAGAGGAGTTCTTACAGTGTTTGTCACAGTGATGAGTCAGAACGTTTACTGCAGTACACGCCTCAGTAGTGATGACAGGTATGAGTTGAGAAAATAATAAAACACAATCACAGCTGTATAAATAGGCCTAGGTGTGTGTCAAGTCGAGTCGAAATGACCTTTATTGAGGATAAAAGATTAAGTTTACACAACTTTTTTTAATCCTGCCCTCACCAAAAAAAAAATCAAGAAAATCGACTTCTACAGCATCCAAAAGGTAAATATCAACCTATGTTGACAAAAAATAAATGAGGGTTTTCTTTCAAACAAAACCTCACAATACAAGAGAAAACAAACCCAAGATGGTACAATATGACTGTGTGTGTTATTTATTTATTCATTTTTATAATCGAGGATAATGGAATAAGCACTCGTGCTTTTTTACATCCAGTCCCTGTGTGTATGCAGTTTTGTATATCTTGTTATCTGTTCCCACCGTGTGTGTGTGTGTGTAGTACATATTGATCAGTTCAAACCTGAACGACTATCGCCTTATCCCCCCCCCCCCTCCCCTCCCCGCTTCACCAGCTGTTACATCCAAGAAAACGTCACGCCTATTGACCAATCATTTTCCTCGAGATAAAACATATGTATCGAGAAAGCATGGCGACCTATATTTTGAGAACAAAATATGTTGTGTATTACGTTGATTTTCAGCGGTGATTTCAATTTGATTACAGACATGATGATGGTTATAGTACTCGATAATAAACTACTGAGTATATGAGCACAGACATATTTGCATACCAACTCCGTTTGAGCCATGAAGGCTGGTTGTTTTCGGTTGGATGATAACTCATACCCCAAAATATTGATACCTGGATGATATAGTGTATACAAAATGTAGAAGACTTCATTATTTTCTACCAGACACAATCTCTGCTGCTTTAAATTCATGGATAATAAAAATAAAATAATACTGTCTTACCCATTTTCGTTGCCCGAGTCTTGTGTTGGAAGGGAACACATTTCAGTGTTTACATCTCTAGTCTGATAATTGCGCAAAATAAACTGAGTCACACACCCTCAGGTACACAGTCATGAGCCCCCGACTTCAACTGCAGGCAGATCAACAGATGTGTCGATGTATTGATCATCTACGCGTGTTCGCTGGTACATACAGACATAATGATTATGCAAAAAGGAGGCTGAAGTGTATATGAAGGACTTGTATTGAAGTCGAACTTCAAGCCATGTGTGTGTGTGTGTGTGTGTGTGTGTGTGTGTGTGTGTGTGTGTGTGTGTGTGGGGTGTGCGCGCGCGCGCGCGTGAGGGAGGGAAGGGGGGGGGGGACATAAAAATGGGTACGCATGTGTGCAGGAAACACCCCACAGTGTATTGTATGTGATTGTGTGTAAAACCCACGTGTGTGAACTTCAATACCGTGTCGTATGTGTGTGCATAGATGCGCAGCTGTGCTCTGATATGTGTGTGTGTGTGTGTGTGTGTGTGTGTGTGTGTGTGTGTGTGTGTGTGTGCGCGCGCGCGCGGCGCGCGCGCCCGCGTGTAGTGTGTGTGCGCGCGCCCGCGTGTTAGTGTGTGTGTGCTCCCGCGCGCGTGAGTGTGTGTGCGCGTGTGTGTATGAATCCATATTTTGGGGAAGTTATTACACTATGTTGGGAGTACTTGAATGGTCTAAGAGGACATATGTACATTTGTGTTTATTTCTGACAGTCATTTGAATACATCTGAAAGGGTCAGAATTGTTCATATATATTTGCTGGACAGATTGGTACTTTTAAATATAAGGAAGGGGAAATAATTGACAGACAAAAAGAGGGCAGGAGGGAGAGAAGTACGGATAAAAGTGTTATGTATATGCTTCTAAGATCTCATATACATCTTACATTTGCAAACATTCATTCATCAACGGAACTATGAACAAAGACCTTGGTCATGAATGTTTTAAATTTATTTCTATTCATCAAGCTTTGGCGATGTTTTTCAATTCATTCTAAAAGCTATTCATATTTCAGCTGCGAGAGCCGCTACCCAACCCTACTCCAGCTTTTTTTGGCTGAAGGGGGAGGTAAGCTTTTCCCAATGCTCTGACCAGCAGTGACACAATGACTGACCCACTGATTTTTACTTTTGAATGTTCACATCATTTAAAATATCCCAAGCCACAACAATGTATTCATTCCAATATGCTTCAAATCACACAAGTGGCAAAAATCTTAATTCCAGCCATGTTATCTTTACAGCCACAAGGCACAAACAACCTTAAAAAAAATTGTGCAAAGCTTCAGCTTGAAGTTTTAAAGGTGGACGGGATAGCCTAGTGGTTAAAGTTGCGCATTGCACTCATGGGTTTGAATCTCGTTCAAGAGGATTTTCCTTGTGGAGTTAACATCAGTGCTTGGCCCAGGCCAAAAGCTGTGTCAGTTATTGATGTCAGCTGATTACCAAGGCCTACACTCAAATGTTGTACGTTGTAAAATGTTTTGAGATTGCCTTCAGCCATGACAAGCTCTTAACATAACCTGCGCTCTCCTGTCAAGGAGATAAAAATTGAAGTGGGAGTATGGCCGTCTATATGGCGAGGTACTTGAAAACCGTCATGCACGCAAACTTCTCACTCAGTGTGCAATTTCAATCTCACAGTGATTCCCAGGTGGGATGAGCGAGTCAAGAGTGCATATTCTGGGTGACCCCCAGAGTTTTAAGCTGGGGAACACACAACAACAGTGTTGACTCCCCTCCCCTCCCACCCAAAAACAACAACAACAACAAAAGTCCTATAAACAAAGGTCCAGTGTGCAAACATTAACACATCTTGCACACACGTTAAAACCCATTCTGCTTTTTGGAAGAATAGGCCATTGTTGAGCCAGTGGGAATGGATGACAAGATTTACAAACTGAATACACACTAAGACTGGATGTAAAAAAAATAAGCTTATTCCTTTATCTTTGAAATAAAATAGAAATAAAAGGAGCTGCCCTAAAGCTTTCATTTCATTACAGGTTGTTTATATCAACCACAAAAAGCTTGTATTTTTCTATGAAAAAGTCAGTTGTTTAGTCTTGTGCCAGTGGTGTGTGCTCACCATTTTATAAAACATGTATAAACAATTATATCAGATATGTACACATAAAAACAGAAGCAATACTGGCTACAGGAAACATTTGTTGATCCTCTCTAGGAACATGCATATCTCCACTCCTTCAAATGAGCAATTGGATTTGATCATCAATATAGCAGCAACAAAACTGGGTTATAAAAGTACATTTCCAGTTGGAATTCTAGAACAAGTTTAACTGGGCTCGGGGCAATAACAAAAAAAAGTGTTTTTTTCTGGAATGTACAAACAGAGCAAGGAACCACCGATAATAGCAATCCGAAAAAAAAAAAATTTAAACTTCACATGCTGCTGGAAAATGGGGTTTTCAAATCGATCTTTCATGGGAGTAAATTTAATTGAAAAGCAGTGTATTTTAAAATTCACATAAAGCTAACTGGCCCTTGGGTAATGGGAAATAGGAGAAGGGGGTGGGCACAAATGAAGAGGAGGGCGTTAACTGCATAACTTTAAAAAAAAAAAAGAAAAAAAGTATATACCATGCAAAACCACTGTCTAAAAATGTCAAAGACACAAAGACATGATTTTAGCCATGTCCTTCAAGTTGTTCCGATCAAGACTTGATACACGCAACAGGCTACACACATACATTATCCCTTATTTGAAGGTGAAAATGTGGGCATTCCTTGAAATGGTTACATGCAAGTAAATCGATTACACAATTGCCCAGAGAAAGCAAAGGCATTTCAAGCCTCCTAATTGAATACTGAAACGTTAAATGAAAAAAAAAAAAATCTATTACTGATCATGTAAATTTAAAAGCATCGTGTAATTCATTAAAAAAAAAAAAAAGGGTAATGCTATATAGAAAATTTCAAAAATAGTATCAGCAATAAGCTGCTTTACTCTTTACTAAGGACTTCAAATGGAGTACATCAAAAAAGCAAGAATAAAAACAGCACTGCATTTTGGTAATAAAGTTGTTTTTTTAAATTAAACTTAAAAAAACCACAAAAAAACCTATGCCAATGTTGCTATACAAAAAAAAGCAACAAAAAATGTGGCCATTTTTCTTCTACTTGAAACTTATTTAAAGCTCAAAAAAAAAACCCCAACCAAACAGGCAAAAACCCACAAACCATAAATACAGCAGAGTATTTTGTACAACTGCTTGTAAACACAGTTCACATCCAAACACTAACAACAACAAAAATCACATTTTATACCATTTTCTAGTTGTTCGCAACCGGTTTCAAGAGAGCACAAAAATAAGAGTAAGAAGAAAGGCTGAACAAAACAACAACCTTGCACCACACAGTGTTTTCCCAGTGATCTGCTAGAATACAGAGGTCACATGGCTACATGGAATTTCACAATACACACATTTGAAGTGAAGTTCCAATACTTGCAGGGCAGAATAACAAATGGGCATAACAGACAGAGTTAAAAGGGTCCAAGGACAAATGTGAGAGCAGAAAATGAATGATGTAACTATCAGCGCTGATCCAAGTCAAATCTTTCACTTAAAGTCTTGTCAAAACCACCGATTTTTTTTTAATACTAAAAAAATTGATATTCCTGGGCACATTATACAGTTACATATATGATGTTTTGGATACATGTGAGGTAAATGTGTATTGAAACATAAATTATGAGGACAACTTGAAAAACATCCTCCCCCCAAAAAAAAAATCCCGGGTGGAGGGGGGGGGTGGGGGGATCTAACTTTTACTCCATGAATTTTTACTTTCCTTTAAAAAACAAAATCTCCATTATTCCTCAGGTTTCTTTTTACTTTTCATAAATTAGATTGTGGGGCCTCCCCCTTTTTAACTCTTTGCATTTTTTTAAAAACGACTTTTACAGAGTACATTTGTGATGACAATGGAAATCAAAGACTGTAGCGAGAGATGCAGATGGAGCAGTCTATCAATGAACTGGGAATGCTATGACCTGGTAACGGGCATGTAAATGATTTATGGCAAGGCAAAAAGTGAAAAGGAAGTAATAACAGGACACCAATACAAGATGCCTACAATCTTATACATGTAAAATGAAAAGCAAATTTTTTTATGCCAGATTGTCAAAAAAAGCCTTCTCTAGGGCAAGTGTGTAAACAAAAATATTTTTAAAAGATGTACACATAAGAAAATGTTTTATTAAAATTCTGCAATTCTTATGTGACATTCTAATACTTCCTCCACATCTGTCCTCTCCAAAATTTTTTTTTTTTTTTTTAGTCAAAACTAGTTACAGTTTGCAAAGCCAGCAAATTCGACATTTCTTTAAACCATACACACACACACACAGAACTCGTGTTTCAGCGAGTACTAGTTTGCACTTTACATCTCCCCCAACCCTCTAAAAGAAATAAGCCTCTCTCTCTCTGTAAATGCTGTGATGATGGTGATGGTGATGTAAATGTTGAAAGATGATGGTGATGTAAATGTTGAAGATGATGGTGATGTAAATGTTGATGATGGTGATGTAAATGCTGAAGATGATGGTGCTGGTGATGAAATGATGATGGTGATGTAAATGCTGATGATGATTATGGTGATGTAAATGTTGAAGATGGTGGTGATGGTGATGTAAATGTTGAAGATGATTGATGGTTGAGTGGACGAATGTTGAAGATGATGGTGATGTGTGTAAATGTTGAAAATGATGGATGATGTAAATGTTGAAGATGATGGTGATGGTGATGTAAATGTTGAAAGATGATGGTGATGTAAATGTTGAAAATGATGGTGATGTAAATGTTGAAAATGATGGTGATGGTGATGTAAATGTTGAAAATGATGGTGATGGTGATGTAAATGTTGAAAATGATGTAAATGTTGAAAATGATGGTGATGTAAATGTTGAAGACGATGGTGATGTAAATTTTAAAATGATGGTGATGTAAATGTTGAAGATGAATGGCGATGTAAATGTTGAAAGATTGATGGTAAATCGATGATTGTAAATGCTGATGTAATCGTGATGTAAATGCTGAAGATGATGATGATGTAAATGCTGAAGATGGTGATGTATGCTAAATGGTTGAAAGATGATGGTGGTGATGCAAATGATGAAGATGATGGTGGTGATGAGTAAATGTTGAGATGGTGATGGTGATGTAAATGTTGAAGATGATGGTGATGTAAATGTTGAAGATGATGGTGATGTAAATGCTGAAGATGATGGTGATGTAAATGCTGAAGATGATGGTGATGAAAATGCTGAAAGATGATGGTGATGTAAACGCTGAAGATGATGATGGTGATGTAAAATGCTGAAGATGATGGTGATGTAAATGCTGAAGATGATGGTGATGTAAATGCTGAAGATGATGGTGATGAAAATGCTGAAGATGATGGTGATGTAAATGCTGAAGATGATGGTGGCGATGTAAATGCTGAGATGATGGTGGCGATGATAAATGCTGAAGATGATTATGGTGATGTAAATGCTGAGATGATTGGTGATGTAAATGCTGGAGAGTAGATGGTGATGGTGATGTAAATGCTGAAGATGATGGTGATGTAAATGTGAAGATGATGGCGATGTAAATGTTGAAGATGATGGTGATGTAAATGCTGTAGATGGTGATGTAAATGCTGAAGATGATGTATGTAAATGCTGAAGATGGTGATGGTGATGTAAATGCTGAAGATGGTGATGGTATGTAAATGTCTGAAGATGATGTAAATGTTGAATGAATGGTGATGATGGAGGATGGATTTAGATGGTTTGATGATGTTTATCTCTAATGTGATGATGGTTATGATGATGTGATCTCTAATGGTGATGATGGTTATGATGATGTGATCTCTAATGGTGATGATGGTTATGATGATGTGATCTCTAATGGTGATGATGGTTATGATGATGTGATTCTAATGGTGATGATGATGTGATTCTGATGGTGATATGGTATGATGTGGATTAATGTGATGATGGTTATGAGATGTGATCTTAATGTGATGATGGTTATGATGATGTGGTAAAAGTGATGATGTAACGATGTGATGTTGAAGTGATAGTGGTAATGTGATTGTGATGAAGAAGTTAAAGATGATGATGAAACAGTGATGAAATTATGATCGTGATGATGATATATATACGATGAAGAGAATGATTTTGATGATGATGACATAGATATGAAAGTAATGATGGTGATGTTGATATACTTGCTGCAGCTGCAGGTATAGATAATGAAGATGCTGATGGCAGTGATTATGTACATGATGAAAATGATGATGGGTTGATGTAACTAGAGGGCATTGAGTGTGACTTATGTCTTGCAGAATTGAAATGTAAATGGATGGAAATGTTTTCGCTGTGATGTTTATCTTCCCCCTGCCTCAAACATGTTTTGTATAGTGGCTAAGGCCGATGTACAATAAAACTTTTTCAGTGTTTCATGCCTCTCCTCTCTCCTCTCTCTCTCTCTCTCCCTCACTCTACCTCACCTCACACACACACACACACACACACACACACACACACACACACACAACACACACACACACACACACACACACACACACACACACACACACACAGGGGTGACTATTTTTGTGCTCGATGCACACTACAGCCAACACAGGTGATGAGAAATGCCTGAGGTATACCATTCCTTACACTGGCCTGCAGTACAAGTCCATCTTTCCTACACACTTGCCGTCAGAACAAGGGACAAAAAAGGCACACGAGTGCTTATCCATTTTCCTAAAAAATAAATAAAATAAATGAACACACACGGAAGAGTAGGCTACAGTGTGCGATGGGGACTGATGACAAAATTTAGAAAAACACATACACATGGGGGACTGGATGTAAAAAAGCACAGAAGTGCTTATTTCATTATTCTCGAAATAAAACAAAATGAGTAACTAAACACACACACACACAAACAACAACAACAACCACCACCACCACCACCCAATACCACACCACACACACTACACACACATTCCCACTGGCATACTGAACATTCTACCCCTCCTATTTCACAATGCCCTTTTCTTCTACAATGCATCTTCACTGTCTCCCAGTACCTTTCCCCAATGACTATTTTATGATGCATTCTGAAACCAGCATCCCTCACTTCTGTTTCCTTTTTTTTTTTTTTTTTTTTGATTCGCCATCCCTTCCAAATTAGGCAATCATACATTCTTAAAACGACAACATTTTTCAATTTTTTTTCTAAAATGCTCCATGCCCCAACCATCCTGGAAATCTGACCACAAAGTTTGACTGCCTGCCCCTTATCCCTGTTCAGTACAAATACCAATACGAGTTCAACCTAAAAATACTTACATGAATACTTTACCATCTCCAAATCATCCCCATCCCGAGTCAATGTTACACCTCTTTCCCCATCCCTCTATACAAGAGCATTCTAACACCCCCTAAAATTGTAATACACTTCCTCCTACCAAACCTAACAGTAGTATTTGGTCATATCTTACCCTATGATATTCCTGAAGTTGGAATGCTACTTCCTTTAACAGTGGGCAAAAGCGGTCACATCCGCAAAATGTAACCATTGGTGAACATGGAACTCTAGCCAAGTAATGAAATAAAAATGATTCCAATTGGCATTGGATTATGATGACTGCTTTCAAATCATTTTGGTACATTTAATATGGTTCATCACTGTTCGCATATGATTTTTAAAATTTTGTTTTTGAGAGCAAGGTGTAAAGAAGCCCTGCGCTTAACCATTTACTAACAATTTAATTCAATTCAACACAAAGAAAAATTGTTCAACCATAGTGTCAGCATATACCTGTTGTCTACCTGCCTTTTGTGTCCACATGTGGGGCCAGGGTTAGGGTAAAGGTTAGTGTTAGGGTTAGTGTTAACAGTTAATAAAAGGGAAGGCTCGTCTGTCAGCTGGTCGGTTCAAGTGTTAGAATGCATGTGGACACAATAGCACACAGACAAGTGGTTATGTAGCTATAGACACAATGGTATTTGATTTAATTTATTGTTTATAGGCCTGCCAACCGTGAAGGCCATACATAGCTCACAATAGTATATAGCTTCCAGGTCTGAATCACGAATCCTAACAACAGCTAAAGCAATGCATTGGACTTCGGTGTACACAAAGTTTCAGTTTTGTATGAAAGTTGTTTCAGGTCTAAGACCTATTTTGAACAAATAGCTTTCATCTTTAAAAAAAATAAAGACCCTGAAATTAAACCATATTAGGAAAAGTTGCTTTCACTAGAAAAAAAATTGTTTAGTAAAACCCAAAATAGACCATGTAAGAAAAACCCCATCAGCCAGCCCTCTCTAGTATCGCACTGCTCTAAATGTGCATCTGCATCCCTCCTACACCTCTCCACTTTCCCTTCTTTACCTCTCTTTCCAACCCTGTATCTCCTCCCTGTACTACCCCCTTCACACACACACACTCACACTCACACACACAACACACACACACACACACACACTCACACACTCACCAACACACACACACACACACACACACACACACACACACACACTCTCTCACACACACACACACACACACACTCACACTCACACACACACACACACACACACACACACACACACAAAACAAAACAAAACAAAACAAAAGGCAAAACAAAACAAAAACCAACACTAATGCTTTGTAGAACATAAAAACTGATTATAAAATTTTAGATGTCATTCCCAAAGTTGGAATGCAACCATCTCAATGGCGGGCAAAAATGGTCACCAATGGAAACAATCCCACAATGGATGAACCTTACAGCTCTAGCCGTGGAACAGGGTGGGGGGGATTTTCAAATAATTCTAACTGTCAGTGATGGACTTGATGCCACAAACCAATTAGAAATGGTATACGACTGGAAAATCATCACACAGTACGGATGACAAAATTGACAAAACTGCATACCCACTGGGCCTTGATGTTAAAAAAAAAAGCCCATGAATGCTTAATACATTATCCTCAAAAATAAAATAAATAAAATAGATTTTTAAAAGTCCCTCCATTTACATCAAGTCCCAGTGTGAATACACACAGAGACTGGATGTAAAAAGGCACACAAGTGCCTATACAATTATCCTCAAAATAAAATTTTTCTTAGATAATTTTTTTTTAACCCAAATAAACGATTTGTTCTCAATACTGTGAAACGTTACCAGTTCTGCTAACATAAAAAAAACTATAGAGATTTGAGCTGACCTCAGATCTTGGACTGATAAAAAACTGTCAGGGAGGCCAGAGCATAGATCTGCCATAACCAGTGAACACTAAACCACTCTTGCTTTACGGCATCTCATAACCAGGTATTTTCCAATCGCCAAATTATTCAAGTGTCAAGGGGCAGATTATCATAAAAATATTTTCTTTTGCTGGATCCGATTCACTGGGTAAAAAAAGGTTGCCAGTCCTACAAGGCATATTACAACAAGATTATTTTGCGCGACTTTAAATCAATCATTCTTCTATTCATGGAATCAGCATCACAAATAATTGAAACTGCATTCTTTTAAAAATGAAAAAAAAAACATGATGAAAGCACACAGATTCTACACAATCCTTAATGAAAATTATGTCAGGAGCAACATTGGATTATTTTTTTAAAAAGAAAAAGAAAAAAAAAAAACACCACCACTCTCACTTTAAAAAAAAAATGTTACAAACTTTTTCAAAAACCTTGACTGAATTATGTCAGGAACGGATATTTTCAATGATTTGTTTTTAATCGGACCTTTCAGAAAAAAAATCAAACAAAATTTGAGCTACTTTCTGTCCCATGATTAATAGAAATTTACCTTACTTTTATATCTGACTTTTTTTTAACTTTAAATTTTTTTTCAGTTTCTGACTGAAAAACTTCAGCACCAAATATTTTTCAGCGCTGTTGCCGATTTCTTGTAAGTCTCTTCAGTCAGAAAAACATGGTCAGTTTTTCCACTTACAACTGGGCATAGGGGTGAAGGGAGATATGTCTGCTATCATGTGCATAAATCAACTGTAGGTGTAAAACCCTTTTACTGTACGAAAAACGTTACTTTCTAACATGATCTCTGTTGTCAACAAAAGTCGCCAAAAAAAAAAAAATTTCAATAATCTGAATTTTGCCACCTTCCTCAGTGTACTTTGGACATGATTTTTGTTTCCAAAGCACATTTCCAGAAGGGAATGATCTGTTAGTCTTACCACCTCACTTTTTCCTCCCTCAAAATTCTTCGACAAAAAGTCTTGAAACAAAACAAGTTACAATTGCTCCTAACATACATTCAATTTAAATTCATTTCAAATTCAACGCGAGTCAACCATGTAACAGAATAAATTCCATAAGAATGTTTAAAAAATACACATTGGGGGGGGGGGGGGATAAACAAATTGCATGTACTTTGTAAAGCACCATCTTTTCTTTGTTTACCACATTTGATTTTTTTCTTGTTTTTTCCCCTCAATTCTTTTATTTTGGTCAATTTTTTTCTTTCATGAAAAAAAATTGTATACATCTTTTCTTTATTCTTTTATGGGAACTTTTTTATATCATTTTTTTTCCCTTTTTAAAATCTTTGATATTTTGTAGTTTTCTGGTGTGCTTACACAGCTCTTCATAGGCAACTACAGCTTACGTCACACATCAGTTCACTGGTAGAGGGAGGCAGCTTTGCAGATGACTTGTCCTCCAAATGTCAGAACACCTGCAAAGAAAAAAAAAAAAGTGATTTTCCACCCTCCTGAAAAAAAATGGAGTGGGAAGGCAGAAAATGGAAAGAAAAAAAGATGTGAAAAGTTAACGGAAAATACTTTTAAAAGAGTGATAGAAAGGAAAAATTTCTCATCCCGCAGGAGAGAGAGAGAGAGCAAGAGTGAGCGAGTGAGCGAGTGAGTGAGTGAGGAGAGAGCGAGAGCAAGCAAGCAGGCAAGCAGGCAGGAAGGAGCAAGCAGGAAGTGTATTGAGTTAGTAGTGGTGAAAGGAGGATAAGTAGAGAGAGAGAGAGAGAGAGAGAGAGAGAGAGAGAGAGAGAGAGAGAGAGAGAGAGAGAGAGAGAGAGAGAGAGAGAGAAGAGAGAATCCAAGTTTTGATTTATTTGCAGTCAGTAACATTTAACGATGAATATAGGGAGCACTAAAAACTTATCTGAACCAAACATTGTTCCTTTCAATTCAAATTAATGTTGAAATGGGATTAAGTTTCAAGCAAGTTCATTTTTCTGTGTAGTTTGTTTTTGTTGTTCTCACTGTTGGTTTTATTTGCTGAAAAATTTTTTCAGTATAACAAATAGAGTAGCATTGTTAACACCTTAAGGAGTGATTAACAAGTATTCAATCTATGCTATGATGAGCCATGTTCAACTTCATAACCAAGTTTAGCAAAATAGTCACAGCAAAAAAAAAAGTCACAAGCAATGAAAGTACAATGCCACATCAAAAGTAATCTAAAAAAAAATATACTAGTAAGTTTCAAGATCTGGAAGGTATGTACTTAAAGTTCTTTTCAAGATATCAAAATCATTACTTGAATAAAATCTGATACAATAAATATTTTTCTTTTAAACTCTGGGCATTATAGATATAGGCTGGCAAAAGTGTGTGACAAATTTCAGACAGCTATCTTGTTTCTAAGAGTGTGGCTGCAAAGGATATGTTTGACATTTTTGAGCTGCAAATTCTCCATTCTTGTCACTTTTTGGAGTTAACCATTTTCAAATTGTGATAACTTTTTTTTACAGAATTTTCCAATTTTCAATCTGTTTTTCTTTAATAATAGCTTTTAAAAAAATTTATTACAGATATGACATGCTAAATTTAAAAATTGGCTTTAGATGCAAAGCGACATTGGTGGAATCATCACAAATATCTTCAACTATTTTTCAATATACAAAATATTTGATGCCTTTTTGTAACAAAATAAATTCACATTATTATTTAAAGACATTATCAAATTCTATCTTTTGTCTTGATAAAAATCAAATACTATTTTAAAATTTCATAAACCTGACAAACACTTTTGAAAAACATGACATATTATACTAATAATCAAGTGAGTTTTCTTACCTCTTCACCTCAAAATTTACATAACATTTCCTATTCTGCTTTATTAGCCAACATAAAAGTTCCATACCTGTCTAACCATTCCACTTGTCAAACCTATGCAGAACAGCCTCTCTGAGATTGTAGCAGACAGCACGGATGGCGAGTTGATGGCTTCCAATCCCATTGGATTTTGGATGTCACAGCAACAGTTCTGGCCGACATGCTGCTACCTGGCTGAAAAGAAGAAAAGGCAAACTTTAAAATAGGAGGGAAAAAATTTAACAGCAGCAAATTACTTTTTTTTTTTTTAAATGATAAAAATCAACTACCTCTCATGGTGCATCAGCCAACATTGGACTCCTAGTTGGTAATTTACAAGTTTGAATCCCATGATTGGTTGGGGGGTGGGGGGGGGGGGGGGACGGTCTTTGAAACATCTATTTTGGTTTCCCTTATAGTTCTGATTTCGTAATGTCTCAAGTTTTCCTCTTTTTTTTTTATGCCTGAGACAGGCAGACAGAAAAGGGCAAGAAGCTGAAAGAAAGAAATAACAGCAGAATATAAGCCCCAAGAATGACAGGAAAAAATGACAGAAATGCAAGCACAAGCAAAGAGACAAACCAAAGAGACAAAGACAGGCAAAGCTGAGGACTGACATGCCAACAAACATACAAAGAAAAAGACAGCTAAAAGACCAGAAAGAGGAAAGGATGACAAAATGAAAGTTACCTGATGATTTCTTTCTGCAGCCTGACATGAGAAGAGCCTGGTGCCGGTGATGTTGGACTCCAGAGGCAGGCACTCATCTCGTATGGCACCTGTTAAAACATGAACAACACAAAGTGAAAATCAGGAGGAAAATTTTTTTTTTTTAAACTACAAAGAAACAATGGTTATAGACCATAACACAAAATTACAAAATGAAATTAGAGACTTTACAAGGAGAGAGATCAGTAAGAAAATACCAAAGCAGAAGATGTTGAAGGTAAACCTTGGAGCTCTGGCTGAGTAATAAAAAAAAAAATAGGCAGAAACAAAAGGATGCCCTCCCCCCCCCCCCCCCCCCCCCAAAAAAAAAAGGGGGCAAGAAAAAGTACCGAGTCAGAAGTGAAAAGTTGAAGAAATATATAATTACTTCACTGGTTCAGATAATAATAATAAAAATTCATCCCTTCCTCAATTTAGTCAAAACCCATTCTGATCAGTTTATGGAGTTAGATATTCAAACACTTCAATGAACCATCCAGTTATTTTAATCAAATACACTATCAGTATTTTTTTTAATAATTTGCCATCAAGGAGGCATTTCTGTCAAAACAAGATACCCTCCATTGAATTCCAGATATGAAATTGCCATGTTTGCAGCAACCAAACACCACAAGCTCTGTCAGTTTAAAAAAAAAAGTGACTCATTTCAAGAGGATGTAAACTTTTGTACCTAGAGCAAAAAAAAAAAAAAAAAAAAAGCTGGTTATGAAAATCCTGAATCAAAGTCACACAGCTGCAGCTGTACAGCTGTATACTCACCCACAGAACTTGATGAAGCAGACGACAGCCCCTCTCATGGAGAAGACTCTCAGGTGATCCACAGAACTTGGCCCCACATGACTCCCCGGTGATCCACACGATGACTCACCAGGTCAGGACCCATGTTTGATAAAGGGAGGGAAGGCTAAGGAAACACAGGGACGACCGAGTTGAAACACCTCATGACCACCGCTCAAAGCTGTTGACAGTGTGCAATTCCTCGCATAAGGAAACCCGTCAATAATGCAAAGTGACGACGAATCGCAATACCTCTGCCTGCGTCTAATGCAAAGGGACACCGAATCGCAAAACCTCTGCCTGCATGTCTCATGGAAGGGACGACCGAATCGCAATACCTCTGCCTGCTGTCTAATGCAAAGGGACGACCGAATCGCAAAACTCTGCCTGCTGTCTCATGCAAAGGGACGACTGAATCGCAATACCAATGCCTGCTGTCTAATGCAAAGGGACGACTGAATCGCAATACCTCTGCCTGCTGTCTAATGCAAAGGGACGACCGAATCGCAATACCTCTGCCTGCTGTCTAATGCAAAGGGACGACCGAATCGCGATACCAATGCCTGCTGTCTCATGCAAAGGGACGACCGAATCACAATACCAATGCCTGCTGTCTCATGCAAAGGGATGACCGAATCGCAATACCAATGCCTGCTGTCTCATGGAAAGGGACGACCAAATCGCGATACCAATGCCTGCTGTCTCAAAGCGGTAGTGCTGATTCCCAAACAAAACAAACAAAGGGACGACCATGTCACAACACCTCTTCACCATCATCTCAAAGCAGTGGTGGTCATTCCCCACATCAGGAAACATCAAAAATGGAACAGAACGACCGAGTCACCACACCTCATGAGGGATGACTCCTGTTTCAAAGCCCCTGTTGTAGGTGGTGGTATCTTTGGACGAGGAGATCACTGTCACCCATGATTGCTGTCAGATTTCTTGCTTCTTCCCTATTCTAACTTTTGTGGCTAGTTTTATGACTTTTATATTTTATTTTATTTTAATTCATTATATCTTATCACTTTATTTTATTCTATTCTATCCCTAGCTTTTTAGTTTTGTTTCTCAATTTTTCTCTCATTTTATTTTTGATTTTTAATTTTATCTCTATTTTATTCAAATTTATTTTAGTCACTTTTATTTTATTTCATTCTAATTTTTTTGCAAGCAATACTGAAGCAATCGGAAGGTGCCCAGTGATCATTCGCAAGATAACACCAACACAACAGGAAGGTCCGAACACAGACTGAAGCCAAAACCAGCAACAGAACTTTGAGGCCAAACATGAGGAGAGCAGATGGAAATGTGCACTAGAGACAGGTCTGTAAACCCGACTGTTGAAGGAAGCCACCACACTGGACTGCTGCAACTGCTCATTTTTCCAGTCCACCTGAAAGGTTCAGTGCCAAATCCTGTTGACCCATTCACACAAAAAAGTCTGTGTGTGTGTGTGTGTGTGTGTGTGTGTGTGTGTGCGTGAGTGCGAGTGCGAGTGCGAGTGCAAGTGCGAGAGAGAGAGAGAGAGAGAGAGAGAGAGAGAGGCATGTGTGTGTAACTAAGAGGGAAGAGACCCATTCCCACGAAAATATGACCCTATGTTCAGACTCGGTACTTTGGGAACTGGAAGCGCACATGTAACTGCACAAAAAACTGCAGGACTGGGATAGGGATAACTCTCATTCTGAAGACTTGAAACCAACTGTTTTCCGTGTCCCAGATCCCAAGAAAACAAAGCCCTTTCAGGTTTTGTTGATTTCCTGTGTCAGCAATTCCCTACCCTCTACAAGCATGGGCCCGACAAGGCAAGGTCATGTGTGGCCTGTGTGGTGAGAACGTTGAAGATCGCTGCAAAGTTATCTGAAAATCAAGACAAAAATCATGTGTGATAAGGTGTGTGTGGTAAGGTGTGCATGCGTGCATATGTGTGGGTGGGTGGGTGGGTGTGGGGTGAGTGTTTGTGGGTGGTGCGCGAGTGTGTGTGTGTGTGTGTGTGTGTGTGTGTGTGTGTGTGTGTGTGTGTGTGTGTGTGTGTGTGTGTGTATGTATGTCACTGTGTGTGTGTGTGAATGTGTGAGTGTGTGTGTGTGTGTGTGTGTGTGTAGTCAAAGTTTTATTTCCAGATGGTACATTGAATAAGCATCTATTTGCTTTTTTTCATCAAGTCATCTATCTAGCTTTTCTATGGGGGAAAAAAGAGAAAAATAAACATTCACCAATATTGTTTAACTCTGTGTGTGTGTGTGTGTGTGTGTGTGTGTGTGTGTGTGTGTGTGTGTGTGTGTGTGTGTGTGTGTGTGTGTGTGTGTGTGTGTTCAACTACTGCTGCAAACTAATATGCCTACTTGAACTACTACGAATAATGCCAAGTATCTGAGTACAAAATAATTTAATTTATCATACTCACAATTTGATAATGAAGCTGCATGCCCCCATCACAGTGGCAATGGCACCCACAGCTGCAAGAAGCTTGCTGGCCAGAGTTTTCACTAGTGCAACGTTCCGTTTTTCTTCTGCATTGGTCAGAAGATGGCTCAGTCTCTACAACAATGAAGGCAGCAGTGTGCTGCAGGTTCAAGTTGACATGGCACTGCTTGGCCACTGGGCTGAGGTCAGGCCAGATGCTCTTTCAGAATGTCTCGTGTAGCCAGCAGGGCTGCAATGTATGTTCTGTTGTCTGGAGATCTTTGGAATGTTTTGAGTAACAGGCAGGGCGGCAGCACATGTTCTGTGGTCTGGCTGCCAGTCTTGCAAGGGCACTGCTCTATGGCTTTTGGGGCATTTCATGTACATGTCAGCATGTGATTGTGATCTGACCCGTCGTACAGACACTACTCAGTATTGACTATTGTACTAATTTGGAATCTTGCTTCAAGTTCAAAGTAACTGGTAGACCTAACCATCTGCTTTGCTTTGTGAGTTCCTTCATCAGGGAGTCAGTCGCATTACCAAGCACACTGCAATGGGAGGGGGTCCACTGCAGGAATAAAAAGGTCACTCGGGTCAGTATTGATTTCTGTTGGATTGGAAGACCTGCAAGACACCGGACTGGGCAATGGTCTAGGCGATTTTCCAGGAACAGTGTATGTCTATGATAAAGGCTGTGGCTGTTTTCATGACTGCTGTCTCGGGTTCGTAGCTCATGGAGAAGAGGCCAGAAGTGAGGTGAATCCCTTCTTTGGATTCTAGATGTGGGTTGAGAGGCTGAAGGTAGTGCATGTCGTCTTCCTTGTGCCTACCTGAAACAAAGCTTTCCGTTAGTTTTTAATATATATATTCAAAACATGTCAATCATGATGCTTTTGCTGTGCGTGCGTGTGTGTGTGTGTGTGTGTGTGTGTGTGTGTGTGTGTGTGTGTGTGTGTGTGTGTGTGTGTGTGTGCGTGTGCGTGCGCGCGCACGCGTATGTGTGTGCGTGCGTGTGTCTGAGATGTAATACGTTTTCAACACAAATACTTTTACAAGTTTTAGGCAGAACATCTGAGTTGTGTCAAACTGTCAGTGTTTGTTAAAGATGCACGAGTATGTCAGCTGGTCAGTTCATATCGCAAGTAGAACCTTCGGCTTTAACAATAACAGTAAGGAATGTTTCTACCTGAAAACGATTTGTCATCCAGTTCACTGTTCAGTGTTTTTGTTTTTTCAGAAAAAAGTGTCGGCCTGTGCAATATGTATCTAAGTTTGTGAATGTCGTCGTTCTTTACTTTGTTCCAATCGAGTGGTGTTTGGGTTTCAAAACTTGGAACTTTCTGTCACTGGCTGTTCCATCTTATCGTCTGCCTCTTGTGTACCAGTTTCCACAAAATTTGCGCTTCTTGGGCTTTAGAGGTCCACGCTTTTCACAGGGCATAGTTTTCAACAAAAGATTGAACAATGACACTAAATGCCACTAAACCTCTACACACGATAAAACGAAAGTGAAATGAAAACTAGCATTCACTATGTAAACAATCCGCCATTTGCATTAGAACGAAGGGAGGTGCGCATTACTTCCGGTTTTAAAAGGGAGCAGTCCTTGTTTAGGCATAATTTATAATAAAAAGAAAAAGGTATGTTTCTGGTTTTTGTTCTGGTTGTTTTTTTTTACAACAATCTGGATTACCCTGCTCCTTTAATGGAGGCAAAAACGGTCACATACGCAAACACTGCACTACTGGAGAAACTCGAAGCTCTAGCCAATGAACAACAAAAAAACCAAAGGCATTACTATATTAAATCTATGCCCCCAAAACAAATACCTATTTTAACAATTATTGAATAATGAATAGCATCATCACTTGTTTGTATGTTTATCTTTTTCTGGAGGTTTTGTATTTAACTTAACCTGCATAACATCCTGTTCACAAGTTTAAAAAACGATCCAAGGTTTGTCATTAAATAAAAAAAAAGGCAATGGCTGATGGCATGGATGACATAGAAAGGGAGAGTTGCACCAGTTTAAGCTTGCTCAAAACACTGTCAGTGCAGCGCCCTCAACTGCTCGTTAAGGCGTTGGGGGGGGGGGGGGGGGAGACAAGATAGCTTGGTGGTTAGAGCACGGGACAGGATAGCGTAGTGGTCAGAACAATGTGCTCGCAATTTGACAACGGGGATTCAATTCTCGTTCGAGGATATTTTTTTCCTCTGGAGTTATCAATGCTGACTTACTCTCCCCAATAGTCCTTCGGATGAGACTATAAACCGAGGCCCCGTGTGCGAACGCACGCAGAACATCTTGCGCATACGTTAAATCCTGTTCCGCTTTTCGTAAGAGTAGGCCATCAATTTACAGAACTGCATACACACGGGCGCCGCCGCTGTGGCCTAGTGGTTAGGGTGTTGTACTCGTAATCTAAAGGTTGCGGGTTCGATCCCAGCTATTCCGCTATGGCGTTGTGCCCTTGGAAAAGGCACTTTACGGCTATTTTCTCACCCCACCCAGGTGTAAAAGGGGTACCAACCTTGTGTTGGGGGTTAATCCTGCGATAGACTGGCGTCCTATCCAGGGGGGAGTCTATGACTCTCAGTCGCTTAACGCCACAGAAACCGGGATAAGCACCGGCCTGATGAGCCTTATGGCTCGGGACAGACTTTAACTTTAACTTTAACATACACACGGGCAATGGATGTAAACAAAAAAAATTTTAAAGCACATAAGTGCTTATTCCATTATCATCGATTAAAAAAAAAAAGCATTGTGCTCATGATCTGACACCCCAGTTAAGTTACCAGCCAGCCAGACGCCTGCTTTAAGGGGGTTTCTCCCGTTATCAGTGTGGATTCCACCCCCCATAAAGTCCTTCCGACGAAATTATTAAGGGAGATCCTTGTGTGTAAACACAAACAGCACATGCTTAAGTATCTTCTTATTTTGGAAGAGAATGCCATATGTGCCAAACATGTACACAGGAAAAGGATGAAAAAAGCACACGACTGTTTATTCTTTTCTTTTTTCTTTAAATACAAAAGTAAAAATTAGAAATTAAATAGAAAAGTCACCGGAGTGGGAACATACGGAAATTTTGCCCCACCGTGATAATGATCTAAGCAACTTTTTTTTTTTTTTCAACCTGCTGCTGTTAAACCTGCTATCTAACATTTTTTTCAAACATGACGATGAATAACAATGATATAAGCCCACAACACAGACACAAAAAAACAGTTAGGCCTACCTGTAGCTTCAGGTGAAAAACTGCACGATGTGGCGACGATGCATGATGTGGATTTTCTGCATGCCAATACAACACGATCTTGCGTCAGTCGTCGCCAAGTCAGAAATGAAAATGTCGACTTGGCCACACAGTTCAACACACTCTCTGGGTGAGCAGTGTTCAGTCCCACGTGCATCACGGGCATCGATGTGGACATGAATAGCTGCCCCCCCCCCCTCCCCCTGTGCTGCCTTCCGCTTTCTATTTCACCCCCCCCCCCCCCCCCCCCCCCCCCCCCTGCTAACTGACCAATTGTTGAACTCGTTATGTTTTCTTGTTCGCTACTTACTTATTTGCGTCTTTTTTTTAAAATCATAATTATTTGATTGTTTCTTGTTGATAAAAGTTCTCTCAGTGTGTACTTTCTGCTATTTTATCATTGTTTTAATGTTGTTTTGCTTTTCTCTTCATATTGTCTTCATGTTGTTCTTTTTCATTTATTTAGTTACAGGTTGTTGGTTTTTTTTTTAATATTATGTTATCCCTGATAAAGGTGGAAACTTGGTGTAAAAAAAAGCACACGAGTGCTTATTCATTATCCTCGGAATAAAAGAATTTGGTTGATTGATTGATTGATTGATTGATTGACATCTTGCCGTTAGCCTAGCATATCCCTTATTTTTTTGTCTCCATGTGCTGTTGCTTGTAGGGTGACGTTAAGCTGGTTCTGTGTGACTAATTGCGCATGAGAGTGATGCAGTTTGAAAGAAGAAAGGGTTGGTTTCAATTTTCGTTTGTTGTTGATTTTCTTTTTTTTTTTTTTTTTTGTGGGGGTGGGGGTAGGGGGGGTGTTTTTTGTTGGATTTGGGGGAAGGGGGGTTGTTTGTTGTGTTTTTGTTTTTAGGGGGTGGGGGTTGGGGCTGTTGTTTTAAGTAGAGGTAGGTACAAGCTGTCTAACTTGTTCCATTTTTACTCCTGAGAATTTTTTTTTAATAGCTTAAAAACGGTTTATGGTAAGCAGCCAGTTGAGTTACCTCTTGCTCCAGTTTCCTCGCACACTTACCACCCCCACCTCTATATCCACACACACACACACATACTCCTGACAGTAATCTCAAGACTCAGGTTTGAGTCACCATTGAACTGTTCATTTCAGGGTAAAAAAAAACAAACCCAAATTCCCCCAGAATCAACATCTGTTCCGATTCTGTTCCCCTGATGTTCCTTTTGGATAAAACTACATACAGAAGTGCATACACATTTTTTAAAAAATCATTCCATATTTCGTAGAAGATTAGACCAGCAATGGTACAGCATGTAAATGATGATGGTTGGTTGGTCTGAAAAAAAAAAAGAAAAAAAAGGTAAAGATGTCCCATAACCTTTGTGGTCGTAGGGGAGTGAGGTGTCAGAGACCTCAGCTTCTCTATTATTTATTTATTTATTTTTTGTTCTTTTACATCGAGGATAATGGAACAAGCACTCACGTGCTTTTTTCATCCAATCCCCGTGTGTATGCAGTTTTGTCAATATTGCCATCTATTCCCATAGGGGCCAGCATATTGAGGGCGGCGACCATCTCCTCTCCCTCACTGCTTTACCCTCCCTGACCCTAGAGAGGGCATGTACCCATTAACAGCTGAGTGGACTGGGGGACAGTTCTCAAGCCAAGGTGCAAAAACGGTCACCCATCCACCTGGTAACCTCGCTCGATGCTGCTTGATCTACGCTTGGGGAAAGCGAGTGCTCTGACCACTGAGCAATGGGGCAACTCCACTGGGACTCTAGCACAACAAAACTGACTCCACTCTCCCCAAAAGTCCTTCGGATGAGACTATAAACTGAGGCCCCGTGTGCAAACACACGCGGACCGCCTTGCGCACACGTTAAATCCTGTTCCGCTTTTTGTAAGAGTAGGCCATTGTGTGCCGGTGGGAACAGATGACAATATTTACAAAACTGCATACACACGGGGACTGGATGAAAAAAAGCACATGAGTGCTTATTCCATTATCCTCGATAAAAAAAGAATAAATAAATAAATAAACCCAACCAAACCAATGATGGCTGGTGTTGTGGATGAGGCATGCATCCCCCTGTAAGGCAAATAGCGACCAGAGAGGGGTGGTTGGGCTTTGCTGGCTGGAGACATGTGTACAATGTACACGGAGCTGTCTGTGCCCTAACTACTCCTCCAAGGGAGATGTCAGATAGTTTTTCACTATTTCCTTACAGGTAACCCGGTATAGGGTAGCCAACCATCTTCTAACCCTTCGGTCCATATTACCCACTAATGGGTGACGGTAGCATAGAAATCTGCAGTGCATGTGTACTGGGAAAGAAGGGTTCTTTCCCTTGATTTAGGGTCAGTGTTATAAGAGTTAATGGGAATAAACTATTGTGAATTGTGAAAGGTGTAGTTAGTTAGGCTATCAGTGGTCAGTGCTCACTTTCCCCCCAGCCAATGTTAAGCAGTGTGGTTACCAGTTGGATGGGTGACCGTTTGCACACCTTGGCTTCAGCACAGTCCCCCAGCTGTAAATGGGTACCTGCCCTTTTTAGGGTCAGGGAAGGTAAAGCAGCGAGGGAGAGGAGATGGGTGCCGCCCTCAATATGCTGGCTCCTAGAGAAGCTGAGGTCTCTGACGCCTCGCTCCCTTACGACCACATAGGTTATGGGACACCTTTACCTTTAGTTATCAGAGGTGGTCTTCCTCCTCTTTACTTTTCCCTGTGTGGTGAGAGTAGAAATGGAAGAGAAGGATTGATCACTCAATCTAGCTCAGCTGGGCAGATTTATTTTGGGTGGCGAGGTTGTCTTGTGTTTTTACTTACCCCAGCACTGTGGGTGGGTAGATGATTGGATAGGCTTGCCCAGTTTCCCTGATTAGTGAAGTAGGGTTATTAGTGCTGCACACTTCCAAACACTGACATAGTGAAACTAAAAGGTAAAGGTTTCCCATAACCTGTGTGGTCGTAAGGGAGCGAGGCAACAGAGACCTTAGCTTCTCTAAGGGCCAGCATTGTGAGGGCGGTGCCCATTTCCTCTCCCTTGCTGCTTTACCTTCCCTGACCCTAAAAGGGCAGGTACCCATTCACAGCTGGGTGAACTGTATTGAAGCCAAGGCACCCTAACGGTCACCCATTCACTTGGTAACCACGCTCGATGCTGCTTAACTTTGACTTGGGAAAGTGAGTGCTCTGGCCACTGCCCTATCCCGCTCCCAAGATCCTTTTTAAGCTGTGGGGGGGTGTGCTTGAATTGAGCCATCTGTGGTGTGTGTGTGTGTGTGTGTGTGTGTGTGTGTGTGTGTGTACTTAGAAACATACATGCATGCAGAGGAAGAAAGAGATATGGAGAGGAAAAGCATAATATTGTTTAGAAGGCTTTGATTCACTGGGAACAATTGTTTAAAATGTATTTCTGTGCGCACGCACACACACACATTCATACACATCTGCAAGAAAGAAACAAAAACACCATACACTCAAAGAGACTAGCGATGTATATAATAATTTATTGTTTGTACACAACAATCATAATAAAAATTTGATATACCATTAAAAATGTATACAGGTAACCTGATACAGCATTCAAATGGTCAATGACTCCAAAAATGCCTCTGTTGTTGCTGTCTGTCTCTTGTGTTTTTACACATGTATGCACAATGGCTACAAAGAGAGGAACACACTACTGCCTACAGAAATTAAAGAGAGAGAGTAGGTTTGGTTTTCTTTTTTTTTCCAACATAGACAAACATATTCAAATATCAGTCTTGAGGGGGCGATATGTGTTGTGTGTGTGTGTGTGTGTGTGTGTGTGTGTGTGTGGTGTGTGTGTGTGTGTGTGTGTGTTTATTAATTTTTTAAAATTCTTTTTTAGTGAAGACACTGGAATAAGCACTCATGTGATTTTTGGGTTTTTTTGTTGTTGTTTTTTTACATCCAGTCCCTGTGTGTATACAGTTTTGTAAATTTTGTCATCTGTTTCCACCAGCATGCAATGGCCTGTGTGTGTGTGTGTGTGTGTGTGTGTGTGTGTGTGTGTGTGTGTGTGTGTATGAGTGTGTGTGTGTGTGTGTGTGTGTGTGTGTGTGTGTGTGTGTGTGTGTGTGTGTGTGTGTGTGTGTGTGTGTGTGTGTGTGTGTATGAGTGTGTGTGTGTGTGCATGTGCATGTGTGTGTGCATGCATGCATGTGTGCGCACACGTGGGCCTGAGTACACATACATCAGTCCACGAACACTCACGTCTTTGCATCTACAAATGAACATGCCTGTGTGAGTTGTTTTGTTACTGTTATTGTTTTGGGGGTGTTTTTTTAGTTTCCAAGTAAATGGGCAATAAGTGTAGAGAATCTAGCAGGTCATGAGCCATCTCTTGCTAAAAAGAAAGCTACAAACATAATTCTTAAAAAAAAAAAAAAAACAACTATAGAGACGATCCCACACAGTAGATCAGTCATTTCAATAAGCGATAGCCATGCATTTTCACTACAACATTTTCAATCTATCTATCTATCTACATTAGCAGGTTGACCGCTTTTCTTTTTCTTTTGTAATAATGAATCATCTTTTCCACAACGAAAAAAATATCAATACTGGAAAAAAAAAAAAAAAAAGATGATGAAAAAAAACAGAGAGAAAAAAAAGTCAAACATATGCATATTTTTCACATAAAAATCATATATGTGCACACATACAGAATAATGATAATAATAAAAACAACAACAACATATTATTGCTTGAAAAGTAAACATCAAAACCCAACCAGTTTAAAAACCACATTGATGAAGAGAGAAGGTAAAGAGAGGAAGGAAGGGGAGGAGGAAGGGGGGTAGAAAGGGGAGGGGGAGGGGTAAGGAATGGAGAGTGACAGTCTGTGAGAGGGAGGGGGAAGATGGAGGAGAGGGGAGGGAGGGAGAGAGAGAGAGAGAGAGAGAGAGAGAGAGAGAGAGAGAGAGAGAGAGAGAGAGAGAGAGAGAGAGAGAGAGAGAGAGAGAGAATAGCAGAACCTTTTCACAGAGCCACCCAGGACCTACTAGCAACACACTTGAAACGTCATCATCATCATCATCATCATCATCATCATCATCATCATCATCATCCTCCTCCTCATCACAATATGTTTGGTGTACACAGTCAGTCTGGGTGATATAATAACACAGATTCTCAGCATCTCTGACCTGACCAGTCAAAGACCTTCATGCATAACGTGATGATTTTGTTGTTGTTGTTGTTGTTGTTGTTGTTTTGGGTTGAAAAATGTCAAAATTCAAAAGAAGTGGGTGAAAGAAAAAAAAAAGGGTAGAAAATGTGTGTGTGTGTGTGTGTGTGTGTGTGTGTGTGTAAGTGTGTGTGTGTGTTGTGTGTAAGAGTGTGAGTGTGTGTGTAAGAGTGTGTGTGTGTGTGTGTGTGTGAGTGTGTGTGTGTAAGTGTCTGTGTGTGCATGCATATGCATGTGTAGGAGTATCTGAAAGAAATAACATGTTATGCGTGTGAAAAGAAGAAAAAAAGAAATGTACACACAGAGACGAAAGAGATCTTGGCAGAAAGAACAGAGATCGCCATTGGTGATCACATCAATGTCACGTACACTAATGATAACACAAACATCACACAGTATACCATCACAACATAACACACCACATTATTCAGAAATGAGGTCTATTCAGTGACTATATGCAGACACAACTGCAACTTGTACCACCAGCTTTCTACATAGGAATCAGTGTGTGTATATATACAGGTTTGCTTCAACATTTTTTGCAAATGCTTTTTTCCTCCCCTACATTTGAATTCTTGACACAAGATACAACTGATCTGTGTTTATTATCAGAATGCATACAATTCGGATCAGTTGATAATATGTTGATAATATGGATTGATAGAAAAGAAAAACATAGAAAAACATTTTATTACTGTTTAAGTTTTGTGCGGTGACTTGACTTTCCTGCACTTTTTTTTTCTCTCCACAGAATATTAGATTCCAGATATTTTGTTATCATTTGTGAAATACATGATGTTTATCTTATTTTCATCAATCTTCCTTTTTTAAAAAGAAGATCCTAATTACATGACAGTAAATGATAAACATTTTTTTATTATTTAAAGAGAGAAAAGCAAGTCAATATTATCTAACTTCACGGCTTTTTTGATTAAACCAACAGCATTTATTTCCTTTTCAATACTCTGTAACAGGTCAAAACGAGTTCCCAACCTTACAACATTCCTTGGTGAGGCTGAAGAGCAGGGGCAGAGGAGATAGCAGGTAACCCCCCCCCCCTCCCCCATGTTGTAACCAAGCCATTACTGACAGACACTATGTACATACAGGTGCAGGCACAAACTCCCTTCACAGTCTCTTCTGACAGCAAGGGCAGTGCAGTCAGCCCCTGTCTTGCCAAGTGCTATGTACAAACTGAAAGATTCCGCCTCTTCCCCTGGAAGACGTCATCACTAAGATAAGAGCTGACAACAATTTGTTAAAAGAGAATACAGAACTGAAGTGTGGACTATCAATTTCCACCCTAATTGTTAAAAGATAATACAGCACTTAAGTGTAAACTATTAGTTTCCATCCTAACAGGTTCAAGGATAATCTGCCATCTTTTCTGGATGTGGGCTACACCTTTCAATTCCAACAGTAAAAACGCTCCGTGGATAATATGCTGCAATATTTCCTGGATGCGGTCTACAGAATCAATTCTTACAGTAAAAAAGGTTTTAGATAATCGACCGCCAACATTCATGGCTAGTCTGTTGCCATTCATTTTTTGTGTGAAAACACGAGGATGAGTCTGATCATGTTGTAGTAGACTGAGGATATTTTTTTCTATCAAGTAAAACTCACAGAATCATTTTCTTTTCATGCTGAAGTTGGATATGCTGGGCCGGACTTGTCAGGCGTTTAACGGCAGCGTGGGAACGCATTTTCACTCATATGACAGACAACAGTGGTTGCTGTCTGAGCGTTCGATAGGAAGAGAGAAGAAGAGGAAGAAGAAGAAGAAGAAGAAGAAAAGAAGAGAGAAGAAGAAGAAGAAGAAGAAGAAGAAGAAGAAGAATTTCCTCTACTTTCTCAAATCCTCTCTAAAGCCTGCATCTAGTTGTGGTCTAAAAGCAAAATTCTACTGTGCTGTGCTGTGCTGTGCTGTGCTGTGCTGTGCTGTGCTGGGTCTAACACTATATATCATTTAGCTTGTATTGATCAAACATCCATACTACCTTTTGTTTATTTTATTCCATGATGTACCTTGTTAATCTATTCCAGCCCTGAGTTAGGGTACAATCATCCTCATCATTTTTGTTACCTACGCTTTGTGCTCAGTGCATACATCTTGGCTCAAATCACACAGCACAGACTCTTTCACATGAGTATTTCACAAGCAAACCCAGTCCAGCTCACAAATGTAGTACTTCCTCCCACAAGCAATCCCCTAGGACAAAATTCACTTTTGAAAAACAACGAAACATTTCAGATAATTTTTTTTTTTTGCATGCAAGTATAAACAGTCATCTATAACACAACAATACGTAGTAATAATAATGATAATAATAATCACAACAGACATCTGTCACTATGCTAAAAAAAAAAAAAAAGAAAAAAAAAAGAAAGAGTTGACATTTACAAGTGGACAAAGGGAAATGTTTTTCAAATAAACCACCAGGATCAATCCAAAAAAATCGCCATTTTGCTGAAAACAAGATCACCCAACTTGTCAATAACACATCTTACAAAAAGACCACAAAAAAAAAAAAAATTCCCAAAAGACAAGACAAACATCCCAAATCATTACTGTTGCTGTTGAAGATACGAGGGTCCTAACTCACTGTGGCTGATCTCTCCCTCTCTCTCACAGGAGCCATCACTAGGGCCTGACCCCCCTGAGGTGACTCCTCTAACAGGCAGCCCCCAGCCCCCCCACAGACACTGACCCTGCACTGGGTGGAGGTCACTGCTGTCACAGGGATGTCCAGACCCTGACCCTGGTCACACACATCCAGCAGGTAGGGGAGTGAGGGGTCAGTTAACCTTTTCCCCTCTGACCTGTCTGTGTTAGTGAAAGTAGGTCACAGGAACAAGAGTAGAAAAAGTGTGTAAGACAGAAAAGATGTTCATGTACAAGAATCAGTAGAAAACTTGGGGTTTTGTTTTTATTAAAACCATGAAAAATGTTATCCAAAAAACCCTTTTTTTTGAGCAAGTGTGTCGTAGATAACTTGTATAGGAAGGAAAGAACAAGATGTGAATAACAAGAGAAAAAAAGACAGAATTAGTCACTGATGAGGCTTTTCAGCATTCATGTCCAAAAAAAAAAACCCAGAAGAAAGAAAGAAAGAAAGAAAGAAAGAAAGAAAGAAAGAAAGAGAGAGAAAAAGATGTTCAAAAAGAAATGGACCTATCTCTAGATGTAACAAGAAATGTATATGTGGACTGCCCACAAGCTAGGACGATAACGTCCACCACAGAGTCCCCTCACTGGGGAGGCATGCACCAGGTCAGCGGGTCAAAGGTCGCTCAGACGACCTGCCACTGCAGGATGGACGTGTCGCGACCCCCAGTGGACACCAGTCGCGAGTCGTCAAACAGGAAGTTGACGTTGGTCACGTGACTGCTGTGGCCTTTGTAGCTGTGGCAAGGGGACTGTGACAGACAGACAGACACACAGGCAAACCACATTAGAAATGTCGTTTTTTAGAGATACTCCACTTTAGAAACGTCATTTTTTAGAGATACTCCACTTTACAAACTTTGTTTTTAGAGATACTCCAAATTAGAAACGTTGTTTTTAGAGATACTCCAAATTAAAAATGTGGTTTTTAGACATATTTCACTGCATATTTAAAACTAGTTTGTTTTTTTTGTTTTTTTTATACTTAGACATTTGTCAAATGTAGACACATTAAGAAACTTAATTTTAGACAATTTTCTTATGATTTGTTTCAGATTTTCCCCACAACAGAAAATAGTCAATTTTAGACACGAACACAGAAAAATGGTCATTTTAAAGACTCACTCCTATATCTGTTTGTCTGTTTTCTTTCTTTCTTTATTTATTCATTCTTTTTTGTTTCTATCTGTCTATCTGTGTGTGTTATTCTTTAATTCAACACCTTCACAAGATGTGGTATTAGTGAGTGCGTCTGTGTGACTGTCGTTTGCATGCACATGGGCGTAAATATCCCTGTGTATGTGCTAGTGAGTGCATGTGTGTGTGTGTGTGTGGAGAGAGAGAGAGAGAGAGAGAGAGAGAGAGAGAGAGAGAGAGAGAGAGAGAGAGAGAGAGAGAGAGAGAGAGAGAGAGAGAGAGAGAGAGAGAGAGAGAGAGAGAGATGCACGCGTGCATGTGGGTATATGTGTGTGTATGCATGCGTGTGTGTGTGTGTGTGCGCATGCTGGTGGGTGCGTGCATACACTGACCCTAGGCTGAGTGCAGGGGAACTGGTAGAGGTTGACTTTGCCGAAGTCGTCAGCGGAGGCCAGCAGACTCTCCTTGTGGTTACGGTTACAGCTGTTGACGTCGGTGCCGTCCGCTCCCTCTGGCCAGATGCCTGCATCACAACCACACCAACAACAATGCAGGTACAGCTATATCTTAATACTTTTTTTTATCTTATTATTTATTATTTATTCTTTTATATCGAGGATAATGGAATAAGCACTCGCATGTTTTTTATCTCATCCAAAGGACTTTCTGAGGAGTGAAGATGGTACTGATTTCAACTCCAAGGAGAAACATCCCTTGAACCAATGCCTCGGAGCAGCTCAAACCCAGGCCTTCAGATCACGAGCTCTAACCACTCAGTTACCCCACCCTCCCTGTCCTTGAATACAAGCTGTACAGACAAAACCGGTCTAACGGTCCTATTATCTTGTATACATGTCAAAAACACCTCCCATAGCTTGAAAACTACAACCACCAGAGGCCAGGGAACTGAACCTCACGATCTGTGGCTGACAGTCACAATGGCAGAGACAGCAAAGGACATGGGCCACACCCACACATTCAGCTTAAGGCAGTCAAGGGTCCAGGGCTGAAATTTGCAGCCCCTTCTTTTTACCAAGCCCAAGTGTGGTCAGTTCCTTCTATAACTAGAACCAGCTGGGATAGGATGGACAGCCACTGAGAGGAGGTGAAAGTGGGGGGGGAGGAAACTGATAGCTGTGAAACATGACAGACAACAGTAATTGCTGTCTGAGCGTTTGACGACGACGATGATACCAAAGAAGGAAGAAAAATGCCTCATGACTTGACAACCACAGTGGCTGGAGGCTAGGATACTACAACACTGATGCCATGCTGACTGAAAGCCATGAGGGCAAAGAGACAGGACTTTCATAAGCTTACTTGTTGACCCGTCAAGATATGCTTGTATTTTTGTGACACTTCGTGAATAATATCTGTTTAATTAACCAAAGGCAGCGAGGCCATGGAAGGCATGAACTCACCGGCAGCGCTGAATCCCAGGGTGCAGCTCTGGGAGGCCCAGTGGATGTCACGCACTGCACTGGGGGAGGTCACCTGCTTACAGCTGCTGGCCGTCCCTGAAACACCATAAACACACTCTGGGATAGTTCTTTGACTACACAGTCCTTTTTTGTGTGTTTTTTTTCAACACTCTTAGTCCCGAACCAGGATTTGCTGGGATTG
>CM060320.1:69831422-69858922 GCA_030674155.1 Stramonita haemastoma | reverse complement strand
CATGTACCTAGAAGGAGGAAAAGGTGAACGAGCATGTGTGCCTGACCTGATTTCGTGATGGAATACAAAATCTAGGAGGCAATTTGTGTTCAGAGAAACTGAATGCAAGAGGGTTGATGTATATATGGGTTGTGACCACTGAATTCCTCTTTGATAAAGTGCTGGTATTGGTGTGGGTATTGTCTTGTAGTGTGTGCGAGGTGATGGTTGCATACTGTGCAGTGTTATTCCTCTGTGATTTTTCCTATTTACTTGAAAAATATTTTTTTTTTAACTTCACTTTGTCTGGATACGATTCGAATCAGATGAGACCAAACTCTACTCACAGCTGTCAGTTTCCCCCACTTTCAGCTCCTCTCAGCGGCTAATTATCCCATCCCAGCTGAGGCCAGCCCAGCTGTCGCCAGCTGGTGCTATTCATAGCAGGAACTGACCACACTTTGGACAGGGTAGAAGGAAGGAGTGCGCTAAATTTAGCACTCTTCACTAGGCCTTACTGAGTGACGTTGGATTTGTGCACTGTATACTCCTGTTGGTGTTTAAACAGGCAGGTGGGTGTCTGTCCTTAAAAACAGGACATTGTCAAGTACACATACTCCTGAAAACAATTAAAAAAAAAAAAGTTCCCATCCCCCCTGACCTCAGTCTCTCGCCCGTCTTGCTGAAGGCGCTGTCCCACTCGATGACCTTGCGATCCTTCCCGCCTCCCGACAACACGTTGCCATCTTTGGTGGTGCAAAGGGAGAACACTCCGCCTTCATGGGCTCCCACCACAGGCCTGACTGATGCGGTTGGTTCCTGCAACAGGCAAGTTGGACATTGTGGCTGTGGGCTTATTTGGGGTAATGGACAGTGGGGGAACAGTAGGGAGAAAAAAGGAAGGAATATTGCATGCACCTCAGCACTCTCTGAATGTTGTCTTGTCTATGCCTCACTCCACTACACACACAGAGTACTACATGTGGACTCCAAACAATTACTTCTCCATCCTCTCTTCACATCCAAGTGAACACACACCTCTTACAGTCCTTCGGATGAGACTATAAACCGAGATCCCGTGTGCGAACGCACGCAGAACATCTTGCGCACACGTTAAATCCTGTTCCGCTTTTTCGTAAGAGTAGGCCATCGTGTGCCGGTGGGAACAGAGGACAAGGTTTACAAAACTGCATACACATGGGGACTGGACGTAAAAAAGCACATGAGTGCTTATTCCATTATCCTCGATATAAAAGAATAAATAAATATAAAAGAATAAATAAATAAATAAAAATAAATGCAGCATTCCTACTGAAAGACACAACGAAGAACATAAAACACAGAACAAACATGCACTAACAAATATATAAAAGCTTGCATAAGAGATCTTGCAGATGCAAACAGAAAGACACAGACCAATCTGATGACGACAGCTCTCCAAGTAAGGTTGAGAACAGAAGGAAAAGAAGGGAGACCACTAACATCCTACATTACCAACATCACTGAGGTCAGTGGTCTGGGAGGGCAGCAGAGATGTAGAATCTCAGCAGAGACACAGAGAGATTGTGAACCCTGGTGCATTGTGTGGATGGAGCTTCTGTCAATGACAGTGATGATGGAGACAACTGATGTAATTGAATAGTAAAGCACACAAACACACAGACCACCAACACCAACACTACAGACAGACACACACACACAGACAAACACACAGACACAACACCCACAGCCAAACCACACACACACGACTACACACATAAACAACATCACAATTCATACACACACACACCACCAACAACTGCACACACTCACCACACTCACCACCAGCACACTACTTTTCCAGTCCATGATGTTTCCATTGATCTCCACACAGCACATCTCCACTATGCAGCAAAGCAGAACATGCACGTACTGGGCTTTGTGTATTTCTGTATGGTACAAACAGTCAACCATTTAATACAAACTCTTACATCAAGGGAATTCACTGATGCATATCACATCTCTCACAAACACACTCTCTTTCTTTCTTATCGTCTGTCAAAGAAGATACGAGAAAAATCACATCATGACTGCCCTGTTTCTTGCCTGTTCCCCCTCTGAGGTCCAGAAGGTGATCTGCCCTTGCCACAGCTGACGATGCTGCCCTTCTCGGAGGGGTGGAACTCCACTGCCAGCACCGGCTCTGTGGAACTCTGCACACACACACACCACACATCCATGATGTAAAATCCAGATTTTTTTTCTTTGTTTGTTGTTGGTCTTTTTTTTGTTCTGAGAGATTCTTTTGTTTGGGTTGATTTTTTTTGTTTGAAGTTTTTTGTGGCTATTTTTTTTTTTTTTTTCAATTTTGGGAGGTTTTTGTTGTTTTTTGTTTTTGTCTTTGGTTGTTCTTTTTTTTTTTTTAGGGGGGAAGGGACTTTATTCTGTGTGCTACACCAGTGGTGAAGCTTCCATCTTGTTGATCCTGATCACACCAAACAACCTCCTCCACCAAGGGTCATACTGCTGGCCCCACCCTCCTCTACTTCTCCCACCCTAACCCCAACTTACACCCTTCCACTTTACATCTCTCCTTCTAAAACTATTCAAGAGAAAAAACAACAACAATGAATATCAACACACAAATGAACAATAGACAGATGGAGTTAAAATATCGAAGTGATGAAAGTAGAGCAAGCAAAAATGGAAGTGATGCGGACATTTATCGAAGAATCTGCATAATCAAATGAACGATGCAAAATGGAACGATCTGCTGGCTTTACAGAACAGAAAGTACTGACTTAATAGTAGAACTTGAAGAATGATGATTATGATGATGATGATGACAATGGTGATATCGATGATGATATTGATGATGACAATGATGATAATAAAAAGACGTACCTTGGTCTCGGTAATCTTGTGGGGCTTGTCACGGCTGAGGTCCCACACAGAAATGGCGTGTTCGTTGGCTTCATCCACCGCCACAGGTGAAGGCCACTGTCCTGAAGAAGACAACAGCACAGAATAACACACACTTTCTCCTTCAAATTCGTCCTTGATATTATGATGATCTGTAAACTACACTACCTTTTGGATACAATATTCATGTATACACAGACAGTTCCCACCACACATGGTTACGCATAAGTAAACCTCAGTCTGAGCAATGTCATAACAATGTCTATTCTTTCTTGCTCAACAAGCCCAAATACATGATGGCAAAGTGAGGCTCCAGCACATTTTCACATAAGTAGCCATGGAACAAGAAAGGTATAACCTTACATGTTCAGCAAAAGACACACACGCACCACAGACACGCACACACACACACACACACACACACACACAATACACACACGACACAACACACACACACACACACACAACACACCACACACACAACACACACACACTACACACACACACTAACACACACAATACACACACACACAACAATACACATACACCAACACACAACTACAACACATGAATCCCCAATAAAAGACTCACACACCTCACACACAGATACACACATGAAAAACCCAAAGTGAAAGTGGAGGAGTGCAGCAGACGGCCCTGTCAAAGTCCCCCAGCCCCAGCACATGCAGTGTGTGCAGACTGACAGAGTCCCAGATCCGGATGTGAGGCTGCACACCACGATTACACAATTCAAGCCTTCTCTCTCTTTGTTTTTTGTTCCTTTGGCTAGAGCTCCGAGGTTCACCGATAGTAGAATTTTGCATTTGTGATTATTTTTGCCCACTATGAAGGCAATTTCCTTTTTTTTTTTTTTGCATCTGACTTCAGGGATGTATGCTGAGTTTGTTTGTGTATCAGTAACCCATCGAACGCTGAATTACTAATCTTTAACATTCTTATTGATCTTCTGCATGTGTTTATACACAAGGGAATTAAGACACTGGCAGGTCTGCACTTGAATTGACCTGGGAGATAGTAAATTCAATCCCCACTCTTCATTCACCAGACACCGCCACTGAGATTTGAACCCCCGACTTCATGGACCTACAGGATTGAAGTGGAATGCTCTCAATGACTTGGCCATGGTGTCTGTCATTCTCGATCTGAATCGTCTCCCTCACTGTCACCATCATTATTCCTGTGTCATGATCATGTTTGTTATCATAATGACTGTCATCTTATTACCATAATCTTCATCACCCTCATGTCACCATCATGCTACCTCTGTCATCATCGCAATCTGTATCATTGTCGTCATCATTATTGAAGTGCAACTGTCAATTCTGTTGTCTCATTTGAAAACGATTCATCCAGGCGAATGTCATACATGCTCTAGCATGTTAATGATGACTAACAATGCATCACAACTTTGAAAAAGAACAGTAAACACTTAATCCAATATTAGATAAAACCGTTGATGCTTTCCGTCTAAGGGAAGACACTTGGCTTTTCCTTGAAATGCTGGCTGCATTTTGATGAAATGTGTAAATCCTGATATGTTCAAGCAAGATCATTTTGAATTGCATGTATCAAAGAAAGAAATAACAATACTGTAAGTATGATTGGCACCTCTTCAATATCCTTTCATTATCTTCATCTTGGTTTTTTTTTCACATTTTTTTTTATTTACAAAGGTGGAGTTTTATTTCCACCTGCAACATTGTGATGCTCACAGCACACACACTGAAGTACTCTGTCCGCTGTGAGTCAGCCATAGCATGGCAGTCCTCTGTCCACCCGATACCAGTTACTACCTGCACTTAATTTCTTTCTCACCTAAAATGTCCCTTTTGCCCCAGTAAAAAAAAAACAACCCAAAAAACCCACAAACTTGCTTTTAGGGGAAAAAAAATTACTTGTTAGCAAACCAAAATTTCTGAGTTGATTAGTAAACATTTCAAAACTGATTAGTAAACCATTCAATTATCTTGTTATGAAATGAGGAGTAAAACCCAATATCTTTAAATAAAAAAGAAGAAAAAGTTATATACAGACAGAGCACAGATATATTTAATAATACTTCGAATAAAACTCCACGGGTCACATTCACTGTCTCCCTCTTACTCCCTCACTCTTTGAGTAGTTGCTGGGAGGATAGCCCCATGACATTTTCAGGCAGTGTGTTTTGGATATGTTGAACCTGGTCTAGTGGAGCCTATCCCTCCTCAGGTTGTGGTTTTGCATGCTGGGTATGTTTGGTGCCAGCCATACCACCAGCAACACCTAGCCTACTTTTTTTTATACAAAAAGTAGGGTTTTAAAAAAACAAAACATTTTGCACAAGCTTTAACGTATGTGTTTAGATATGGGACCTCAGTTTATCATCTCACTTGGAGCATATGCAAGGTAAATGAACTGGAACCACCCTAAATTCCAGGGGAAAATCCCAGAAACAGACAGCTCAGAGGGTTTTTTTTCTGACTACAAGGAAACAGAAAGCTTCTTTTTTTCAAGCTTATTATATCATAATCCAAACAGGACCTCTGCAAAAAATCCTAACTTTCCAACCCCCATCCTCCCACACCCACCTGTCCAACTTTTCAAAACTCCCTCCACCCCCATCTCCTTCCAAAACTGAAGATGAGCTGAATAAAATGTAATTTTATATTGCATATTTTTCGCGACTATCATCTTCATGTTTACCTGGACATTAAGGATGACATATGCCTGACTTTAATCAGTTAAATACAAAAAATCCCCCCCAAACAAAACAGATTAAAACATCCCATAACAAAACAAAACAAATTCCTGCACATTAATTAACATCAGGGACACCTTCCCTACATTTCTTCATAATTCAAGACAACACCACAAAATGCCACAACAGTCAAGAAAAACATGACGCTTTTAAAGCATCACTGGAAAAGGGAATAGTAGTTAATATCCAATCCCAAATCTTCACACATACACAGTGAATCAAAGAAAATATTTTTTGAAAAATGAACATGGTATGATATGCAAATCAAGTGTTTTCAACACAGCAGAAACTCAAAAAAGCTTCATTCCTCATCAGCAACCCAAAGTCCCAAAACACACACAAACACACCCAAAAAAAGGGAAGCCCACAACAAGAAAAGCCACACCACACCACACGCATCACACCACACCACATGACACACACCCACACAGGACCCAAGCCTACAGGAATCACTCACCAAGGACTCGCTCAATTCCTCCGCCTTGTCATTGGCACTACCTGCCCGCTTTCGCTAAAAAAAACCAAGTGCACAACAAAACCACAGATAGAAAGAAAGAAAGAAAGAAAGAAGCCATTCAATGAAGCACACCCCCAGCCAGTAACAACCAAAAACAACAACGACGCATCAACAACACAGCCACGATTCTTCAGAGGAAGCCTCAGTAAAAGACATCGCAACTGTCCAAGCAAGCACATAAAATATATATATGTACAACTTTGTTTTCATTTTTTTTGTTTTATTCTTGGGTTTTTTTTCCATTTCTTTGTTTTATTCTTGTTTTACTGTCTACATATCTACCAGTCCTGACTTGGGATGACTTTAGGGGTAAGTATATTCAATATCTGATAATAAACTATACCTGCGAAATGTGGTAAACACACACACATACTGCACAGAACTTGCTTTATATAGTTTGTGTTGTTTCCGTTAACCCTACATGTGGGGCTAAAAGCTCCTCTGTGTGAATTTGAACAATTCAAAGATACAAATGTCATGAATAGGATGCATATGGGTGTTTTGGTAAGTTTAAAAAAAAAAATCAAATATCAAAATGAAGAATCCCATGCAGACAGAATGCAGAACAGTCCAGCACAGTGAGCACACAGGACTGTGAGCTGGCAGTGGTCTTAGCTGATGTCACGATACATTGGAACATTTTATGATGTCTTTCTTTCTCTCTCCTCTTCAGCTCTGTTTGCCTCTCCAATTCTGTCTCAGACAACGATTTGTCTCTTCTTTTCTGTTTGTTTGTTTCGATATGAAAACAATTGTGGAGAAAGTTAACAGTGAAATGCATGGCCTTACCCCCCCCCCCCCCCTTTTGGCCAGTCAATTGTTACATCATTCTCTTGTGTATTTCAGGGACTTTGCATCATTGAGGATCTATCTCTGTCTGAGTGTGTGTGTACCTGTGTGGTTGTAAACTTTATTCAACACTCTGTTCCTTGGAATGTACTTTCTCTACTTCAACTAAACCTAGCTTGAAAACAGATATTGCCTTACCATTAGTCTTCATCATCATAATAATAATAATACATGGAATTTATATAGCGCTATATCTTGTAAAAACAAAGCGCTTGCATTCGACCTATACAACACACAATCAATCAATAACCATTTATAGCTTTAGCAAATTCGAATGTACACACGCACGCACACACACACGCATGCACACACACTCACGCGCACCTATAAAGGTTATACACTTTGGCAGGTAGACGTTGAAGGAAGGGACAGATAAGAGATGGAAACAGAAGGAGAAAAATCTTAGGTTTGAAATAAGTGTGTCTTTAGGTTAGATTTAAAAGTGTCATAAGAAGGCTTTTGCCAGAGGGAGAGAGGGAGGTCATTCCAGATCGAGGGACCAGAAACTGAGAAAGAGCAGTGGCCAACGGTAGATAGGTTGAATCTGGGTATTCTTAAGGACAAAGTATCTGCGGCCGAGCGGAGAGAGCGAGAAGGTGTGTACAAGTGAAGACATTCACAGAGGTAAGAGGGTGCAGTTTTGTGGAGACATTTGTAACAGAGGGTACTGATCTTGTAGATTACTCTTGGTCATGAATTACTCTTACTTACTTACTCATGATGAATATTCAACAGCAGATATTTCTAGTAGGCAATTACTGTATAATGGGAGGCATGCTAACATTTACAAAATGAAACCCAGAAAATTACATTCCATTAAAAAATGTCAAAGTTGCCTTGGACAACTGCGAAGCCTAAGCCAACACATAGCACAACAGTCCATGTAGTACACTGAATCATCATTCTGTCCATACTAAGAAATGACATGTACACATTACATAGTGTAATGCATAGTGTAATGCACTCTATCCTTCTGCATGGTAGAGCATTATTATGCTATAATGGCAGGTTTCTTGGCATCAAACTCTGAGAAAGTAATGTGATAGAGAACCTTAAATCTCAATACTAATGTGTCATCTTTGTTTATTCCTTTGCCAATGTCTGTGTGCAATATTTCTCTGATTTAGAGATAATAAAGTGTTTTGAATTTGAATACGTCTGACTATGAAAGAAATGATTAAGAACAAGATTGATGACAACAAAGACACTACTAACAGTGTATAATTACATTATTCAAAATAGGCATGTGGCCTAATATCATATTTTGCACTGCAGTGAACATTTCATATTCTAATAAATTAGAGATGGAGCACCAGCACATCAAGTATGCACACATGTGTGAGCCATGCATGTAAGTATGCATGTTTATCATGTAAGTTTGCGTACATACAATGCTCTATGCCTCCTAAGTGCATATTTGATCGTGGGTTTGATTATTACATCATGTTCACTACAACGAAACCTGATAGCTAACAATAAGGTACATCAAAGAACACAAAATCCATGGAACAATATATCAGTTAAAAAATAATAAAGCAACAGAACTTGCAAATAAAAACACCTTTCAAACAAACTGTAAAGCAGTACAACAGAAAACTGCTGTTGATAATCATCAACCACAACACACTGCAGGGAAAATTGCTTTAGATTTTTTTTTTTTTAAGTCAAAAAAAATTCTGATGTAACAGTTTAGAGAAAAACATTATTCTGATGATATATCTTCAATGGAATTATTTTATACACACACACACACACACACACACACACACACACACACACACACACACACACACACACATACACACACACACACACACCCCCTACCAACACACACACAACACACACACACACACACACACCACGCATGCACACACTCATGTCTGCAAACATCATTAAAAGGTAATTTTTTTTTAAAACTGACTTTTACTTTGAAATAAACTCCTCACATAGAATAACAAAACTGAACCCCCCCCCAGATCATTTTGCTGTCTTTGCTCATTTCAACTCATATTATATCCTATTTTTACTAAAACCCCCACCCACCCCCAAAACAACAAGTCCCTATATTTAAAGATTGTGCTCTTGAAATGATGTTCATGCAGGATGACAAGAGCCATGATTCTCTATGTCAGTCAAGCATTATCTGTACCCCAAGCTTAGAAAGACACTTCACAGTCTCCATGCAGTGTGTGTGTGGTGTGTGTGTGTGTGTGTGTTGTGTGTGTGTGTGTGGTGTGTGTGTGTGTGTGTGTGTGTGTGTGTTGCATGTGTGTGTTGTGTGTGTATGTGTATGTGTTGTGTGTGCGTGTGTGCATGATTGCGTGTGTATGTATGGGGCCTATGTATATATATATATACACAATAATGCAAACAAAAGAAAACACCAATCCAGCTTCACATAATCACATTCATAAAAAAATAAAGACATTCAAACTAAAAATAAATAATACCTCAAAATAAAAAACAAGGAAAAGAATCAAAACAAACGAAAAAAATAATAACACACAAAGTCATATTCCCCACAAAAATAAAAAACATTCAAATGAAAATGAATAATAATTAAAAAAAACCCACAAAAACAACAAGAATTTAAAACAAATTCACAAAACAATAATACTTTTCAAAAGTATTCAACCTGGCTACTTCTTACCAAACTTATGCAGCATGAAAAACGACTCAAGACATACCAATACACCAATACTCTCGTGTCTAAACAAGGGCGACATGAAAAGGGAGACAACTTACCCGTCCCTCTTTGCGGTCATGGCCGGCCACCTGACCTGTGGCGATGCGAATTCTGTCAGGATGCACCGCCAAGCTGCACACACACACACACACACACACACACACACACACACATGTGTGCGCACGCACACACACACACACATATGTCTATATCACCAATTAAGAAAATAATGATACATGTAATTTATATAGCACTAGTTATTTCTTGCAAAAACATATCAAAATGCTTGCATTCGACCTATACAATACACAAGCAATCAATAACAATTAATGGTTTTAGCAAACTCAAATGTACACACACGCGTGTGTGTGCACGCACGTGCACACACACACTACACACACACACACTACACACACACACACACACACACGGTACACAGTACACACACACACACACCACACTCCCCCCCCCCTCCCCACACACACACCCTTGTTACTACTCACCACTTGACATCATCGTTGTGCCCCAGGTAGTGTCTCTGTGTCTGCTCCTCCGTGTTGTACAGCACCACCACGGCAGCAGTGAAGTAGACCAGCTCTCCTGTGGGCAGGTAGTACAGGTTGGAGCGACAGTCACGCCCCGGTACCCGTACCTGCGCTCCAGTTAAGGTCAGACACAGGTCCAAAATGGGCCAAACTCATGTCCAAAATGGGCCAAACTCATGTCAAAAATGGGCCAAATCATGTCCAAAATAGGCCAAATCATGTCCAAAATGGGCCAAATGTCCATAATGGACCAAAATCATGTCCAAAATGGGCCAAATTATGTCCAAAATGGGCCAAAATCATGTGTTTTTTTTAGAATTAAAAATTGTTGGGTACATTTATGGTGATCTTCCTGTGTGGATATAAAGAATTCAGGTTGTGAAAGCCTGTCTGTAGAAACAGGTTTCTTTGACTTGTTATAGATAAAAAAAAAAGGTTTAGGAGTTTGAAACATCTAATTTTGGCAGCCATGTTGGATTGTTTCCATGGTAACAGAGCATGAAACTGAGTAATCCTTAGTTTGTTAGGCTTTACAAGGGATGCCCTTTCATTACATGGCATAACTTTGAACATGGGCTTGTAAACAAAATTTCATCAGTTTTGACCTTAAGGTTGCCTAAAGCTTTCACTGCTGTCATTTTCCCCTACTTTCAGCTGCTCTCTCAGCTATTATCCATCCCATCCCATCCCAGTCCAGCTGGTGCTAATTATAGCAGGAACTGACCACACTTGGACTCGGTAAAAGGAAGGGCATCTATTTATTTTTAAAATTTTATTTATTCCTTTATTTCAAGGATAATGGAATAAGCACTCATGGGCTTTTTTTTTTTTACATCCAGTTCCCATGTGTATTCAGTTTTGTCAATTTTGTCATCCGTTCCCACCGGCACACAATGGCCTACTCTTCCGAAAAGCGGAATGGGTTTTAACGTGTGCTTAAGATGTTCTGCGTGCGTTCGCACATGGGGGCTCAGTTTCTAGTCTCATCCGAAGGACTTTTGCTGACTCCACTCTCCCCAGACTTCGATCTCACAGTGACGATTCCCAGGTGGGATGAGTGAGTCAGAATGCACACTCTGGGTACCGGTAGGGGAAAGGTTAACGAATGAACAGGTGCAGCATCATCATCAGTATGAAGGATACACCCACTCCACCTGCAGCTTTTCCCCGGGCTGTTCCCCCGGCCTGGCGATGTTGTAGTCGGTGACTGAGGACGGGGCGTACATGTTCACTGCCCTGCCCTTCAGGTAGATCTTCAGGGAGGCCTCCTCTGCACACAGCAGCATCATCATGGCCGTTGTTACACGCTTTGAATATAATGAATGAATGTCAATGAATCAACATGGCCATTACATGCTTTGAATTGAACGGTTGGTCAATGAATCCAATCAACATGGCCGTTTAATGCTTTGAATGATCTGTCAGTGAGTCAATATGGCCGTTATTAAACACTTTGAATAATCTGTCAGTGAGTCAATATGGCCGTTATTAAACACTTTGAATAATCTGTCAGTGAGTCAATATGGCCGTTTTTCAACGCTTTGCAGTATCAGTCAGTGAGTCAATGAAACAACATGGCCACTACATGCTTTGAATAATCAGTTAGTCAATGAATCCAATCAACATGGCCATTTAATGCTTCGAATAATCAGTCAGTCAATCAGTTAGTAAATGAATACAAGAATAAATAAAATATGTTGTGAATAAATTGAAAGACAAAGTATCAAACTAAAACAGACTAGTTAGTTACAAACAGACATCACAAAATCTAAAGCTATGAAACAAAAAAATCAATCATGAAACAATCGAAATGAGATAAAACAGTTATATATAACAAATAGGAATAATAGGAAAGTGGCTAATAAAGTTAGAAACATTCGGCATCAAATCAGCAGCTATGTTATAACAAATCAAAACATAAGAAACTAGCACATGAATCAAGAAAAACATTCAATATTAACTGAACAGTTCTGTTTCGATTATCACAAACATTATATAAGTGTTAAAGGACGTACAGCTGTGTCTACCCTTTTCCAAAATTATTAGACCCTTCCCAGCCCACCCACTCCCCTTACACACACACACACACACACACACACACGCACACACGCGCACACACACACACACACACACACACACACACACACACACACACACACACACACACACACATATTCACTTGTCTTCCCCCCGATAAACTCTCTCTCTAGGAGAAAAGCCATAGGAACACCTCACCTCACCTCACCTCATTGAAACCTTCAGGCAGTATGTCTACTCTTGGCCAGTATGTATTATATCTGACCTGCTCTTCTATTATGAAAGATGGATGGGGTTTTCACATGTCCCTAAGGTCTTTTCTATGCATTGATATACATACAGGTCTGGGTTTTCAGGCTCATCTTAATGGCATACTGGGGAATGGCGTTAAAAAAACCAAAAGCAAACACCAGGGTAGAACATAGCTGACAGATCAAACCATGACATCCTTGGGGGGGGGGGGGGGGGGGGGAGTCCCTTTGACAGCTCAACAACAACTCACACCAACACTCTCTGATTACTTCAAATGCTCTTGCTCTTGGTATTTGGATCATTATTATTGTTGTTGTTGTTCAGTTAGAGGTTTTTTTTCTTGATCTTATCCATGATACGGGTGGGAACTGGGTGTAAAAAAGCACACGAGTGCTTATTCATTATCCTCGAAATAAAAGAATTTGCCTTGCCTTGCCTTGCAAATGCCTACTTTGGTATTCTTATCACTGAACTATTACTGAGTGAACTATAACCAATCTGTTAGCACCCAAAGAACCATCCTAGCTGTTACTATTTTCATCTTGGTTTAAAACAATATCCTGCTAACACACTGATCAGCAACTGCTTTGTGGTAAGGGACTAGGTCTACAGATCACAACAATGACATCACTATTGCTACAATTATTACCATCATCATCATTACTACTATTACTATCATTATCATTACTATCGTTATTATCATTATAATTATGCCACCCAATCTTGCAAAGCAACACAAAATCTACAACGTGCCCGCTCTCCTCTGGCTGTGGAAGGAACACCTTAACTTTTTTCTAAATCATACATGTATACGTATATTCCAGTGTACCTGTAACACCATTACCAAACAGTGCCACTACCAGTGAACAAGGCAAAATGTGTGTGTGTGTACTGATCTCAGCAGTTACAAACAAAACGTATCCAAATTTGCTCTTGAGCATGAATGTTGCTAGCTCTATTTTTCATAATAACTGCTAAGGAAAACAAAATTCAACAAAATCGTCCAGAAGCTGATAAATTCTTACTTTTGATTATGATCATAACAGCATATCCTATTTACTTTTTATGTATGGCTTGTAACCCACATGAATTTCTCTGTTTTTGAATAATAAAATGTTTGAAATTAATTGAATTGAAAATAGGAAACTACTTGAAAAAAAACTAAGCATTACAAAATGCACAGGTCTCAGTTTTATCTTAAGCTCTGAAGAGCAAAGAAACATTTTATTTCTGACGATCAGAAAAAAGATTGTCTCTCAGAGGCCCATGATTACCAAATGATGTCAACACTCATATCTGTCCCTGCTTTCAACAGCCCAAATCTCCATCACCCTGCCAAAGTGTATCACCTTTACGTGTGTGCCCATGGGTGTTTACACTTTGTGTGCGTGCGTGCTGCTCAACATGCTGGCCCCTAGAGAAGCTGAGGTCTTTTGATGTCTCACTCCCCTACAACCACATTGGTTACTGGACACTTTACCTTTTTCACTGAGATCTAAACACTGGAACTGCACGCATTTTTGTGTGTTTTCAAAGTTCACACTAAATACTCACAAGACTGAAACACAAGCAAAAATCCCAGAGTTGGCTTTCTTGACCTACTGGTGCCCTACAGCCAGAGCATAGGTCACAATGGAAACTGTGTCATTTCTGCAGAGACAGATGAACCCACCCCTCTAGTACCACTGAGAGTGAACAGATGTAAAACTGAAGAAGAGGAACCCACACACCCACATCACCACATGCACATGGGTTCACAGGTTTCAGAGAAATCCTGACACCACAGCAGAGGGACTACTCAACACTCCAACAGTGATGACTGTCACGATGCAGACACTCAGACGCATGCATGTTCGAAGGAGGAAATGAGCACGAAGAATTTATGTAATCTTTGGAGCCTTGAGGGTCATCAGGATGTCCACTAGCAATGCAAGAAATCATGAACTTGTTCACATTCAGTTTAACCCACTGACAAATTTTCCAGAATCAGTGATCTGCAAATCTGGTTATGTGATATATCATTTCCTCATCTCTTCAAGTTTATTGAATTCAGTCAATTTCAAACACATTTCCCTTCGTGCTGTTACACAAAATCACAGAAATCAAAAACTTATCCCGGTTTCAAATATATTTTTAAAATGGGAAAAATTTGTTTCCGATGATTTCTGAACTTCAGAGGTTTCATTTGAAATCAAATTCATTTTCCATGACATCTATGTCACAGTTCCACAGACACAACTCAGGAATGATGGTATATAAACCAGTTTCAATAGGCAACTTGTGATTGCTACACCTACACTGTGATAGAGACAAAATGCATGTATGTATCTGGTAAGCAAAATTTGTAATTTTCCCTTCCAGAGTAAGTCTGAAATCTGTCTGTCTGTCTATCTCTGTCTCTGTCTCTCACACACACACCCCACACACACACACACACACACACACACACACACACACACACACACACACACACACACCAATTCACTCCCTTGGCAACATTTTTTCTACTTCTTATAAAGAACAGATTAAAAAAAAAAATTAACTCTAGGAATAAATCATCGGATAAAGAGAGAGAGAAGAAAAAAAAAAGTAACTGAAAAAGTAAAACCAAGCAAACAAATCAAACCAAACAAAACAAAACCAACAAACCTCAGAAGCTCCACTCCTTATCAACTACAATCGAACAGAGCAAACACAAAAGAACAGAAAAATTACTTTAAATGGTAGTAGACCTGGAAATAATAATTCCATGCATTGAAAAATACAGATAAAAAACAAAACAAAACCCAACAACATAAAAACCCTGATAGATGACTGAATTAACAACCAAAAAAACCCAAACAAAACAAACCGAACTTGTATCTTTAGCAAAAAAGCAAAATCATAGAAAGCTATCAGACAGTCTAGCAAATTAAATCACTCTGAGTACCTTTTGCCCCTGTTCCCTTATTCCAATCTGAATTGATATCCCTCTCCTACCAAGTGAATTTTTCATTTAAAATAAACCAAAAATTTAACAAAACCAATGAAATCTTATAGGAAGCAAATATAATCTTGTGTATGCAAAATAGTTGGATTAACCACAAAAAAACCCTGGTAAACTGTGCATTCAAGTCTGCATGTGTGCTTGCATGGAAATGAACAAAAGGCATAGTAAAGATGATAATAAATCAATACTACTACACCATTAACTGAAAGAGGCCATGTTACTGTAAGTAACGAGAACCTTATCAAACTTTCTTTGTTAAACAAAATAATTTTCCTGTGTATTCTTTCAACAACATTTCTGTTTCAAAATCTCACTTTAGGAAACCGCATCCAAACCTTGTGCACACACGCAGACACACTTCATCCATCTCTTCTTTTCATATAAGCATACATGCATAACAAATACACACACGCACATGCGTGCGCGTGCGTGCCCACACACACATAGACACACGCATATTCATCAATTCATTCACACACCACACAACACACACACACACACACACCACACACACACACACACACACACACACACACACACCACACACACAACAACTCACACTTACTCTCTCTCTGAAAGTGCTCCATCTCATAAACTCTCATACATTTGAAGAGTTAGCTAGCTCAGAATTCTTCAAGAAACAGTTTTAAGAGATAATAAACTTAACAGAAAATCGTTTTCCTTTCTTTTTTTTCATTTGATGACAGAACCGAAGGCCTCCCATGCAAACTGACTTACCATGGGCAACTAAGATAGGGAGGTGGGCAGCATCACAGCAAAGACATCACGACCACACTTCAGTCAGAATGATGAGTATCAAGATAATTCAGTGCAAATCTCTCTACAAGATCTATAACTTGAACAGCTGCATTCATTTTGGGGAAATAACAACATTGTGAAGAAAAAGTACATGAGTAAGTTAAAAAAAAATATAAAAAAAAGGGGGGGGGAGGGGGGGGAGACAGATGCATCAACTTCAAAACGAAAACTCTATGGTCACAGATTAAAAAAAACAACACATCAACATTTAGTACAGGGAAAAACTGTACTTTAACAACTTTTAAAACTAAAACATCAAACAAACAAAACAAACAAAAAAACCAACAAAATGTTAAAAAAGAACACTGTTATTCACCTCCTCTGTTTCTGAAATTAGTCAAATGAATTCATACAATAATCTAAATCTATGCTTTAAAGCCTGAACAACAACAAAAAATGGATATATAAATCCAAACACATATTCATAGTAAAAAAAAACAAGAACACCACCAAAACCACACAATCAAAATCACTACACGCACACACGAGAAAATGTATCATGTAAGCAGGGACCCCAAGCAGAGGACTTGCCAAGGGCCACTACTACTGGTCAATGGAGAATTCCCCCCTCTCCCTCCCTTGCTGTCTCTCTCCTCTTCATTCCCCCTCCCCCCCCCCCCCCTCCATTTCTGACTGTATTCTCCTCACTTGCCTACCCTTCCCCAGCAAAAAAAAAAAGGGAAAAAAAAGAAGAAATTAGCATTTTGCTGTGTTTGAGTTGTGAGGATGAAGGCATTGATATTCATGGAATGGAATGGAGCGGAGCTTATCTCAATATCTGGCTTCATTAGGACATGATCCTTACAGAAAATGGAAACCGACTATACCGTCCCCTCTTTCACAAGTTGCAAATTATATACAGGAATAAAATACATGTGCACGGAATCACAGACTGGTCTACCCACACACAACTTAGATTAGAAGCTGGAACTCCAGTCCACATGAACACTAGGAGGGTAGATAGCAAAACTGGGCATTAAATGGGGAGAAAAAAAACTGTAGGGAAAAAAAAGCAGACACTTTGGGAAGAGCATTAAAGCTGGACTCTAGTAAAAGGGACTGAGAGGAGAAAAAAAAAAGGGAGGAATAATAACAAGTGAAACAAACAACTGACAGCAGACACAGGACTGTGGAATGATAAGAGAGGGGGGGGGGGACTGATACATTATACATGACATGTCGAGGGAACAAGATGGCAGGAAGGAAGGAAGGAAAAAAAAGGAAGGAAAAAAAAAGAAAGAAAGGCAGGAAGGAAGGAAGGAGGAAGGAAGGAAGGAAGGAAGGCAGGAAGGAAGGAAGGAAGGAAGGAAGAAGGAATAAAGAAGGAAGGAAAGAAGGAAGGAAGGAAGGAAGGAAGGGAAAGGAGGAGGAGGAAAGGAAGGAAGGAAGGAAGGAAGGAAGGAAGGAAGGAAGGAAGGAAGGAAGAAGGATTACTGGACCAACTGGCTCGGAGCTGAAAAAGATCAAAGAAAAATACACTTACAGTCCAACAACTGGCAATTTTCTGAGATTTATTTTTGTGCCCTCTCTCTCTTGCTCCTTGCTTGTGCGTGCGTGCGTGCGTGCGTGCATGTGTGTGTGTGTGTGTGTGTGTGTGTGTGTGTGTGTGTGTGTGTGTGTGTGTGTGTGTGTGTGTGTGTGTGTGTGTGACAGTGTGTGTGTGACAGTGTGTGTGTGTGTGACAGTGTGTTGTGTGTGTGTGTGTGTGTGTGTGTGTGTGTGTGTGTGTGTGTGTGTGTGTGTGTGTGTGTGTGCATGCAGAAACACAACACACTCACATACACACAGACACTCTCTCTCTCTCTGTCTCTCTCTGTGTCTCTGTCTGTCTGTCTGTCTCTCTCTCTCATATTAGAGGAACTTTGTTATGTTTTAAAGTTAAAGTTAAAGTCTGTCCCGAGCCTAAGGCTCATCAGGCCGGTGCTTATCCCGGTTTCTGTGGCGCTAAGCGACTGAGAGTCATAGACTCCCCCTGGATAGGACGCCAGTCTATCGCAGGGTTAACCCCCCAACACAAGGTTGGTACCCCTTTTACACCTGGGTGGGGTGAGAAAATAGCCGTAAAGTGCCTTTTCCAAGGGCACAACGCCATAGCCGACAGCTGGATCGAACCCGCAACCTTTAGATTACGAGTCCAACGCCCTAACCACTCGACTACCGCGGCGGCTTTGTTATGTTTACTCCTCCATAATTCTAAAACTTATCTTCTAAAGATTCACGACACTGATCACAATAAATCATTGTGTTCACACTAGATTTCAACTTAAAAACTGACCACACATACAGAGTACCAAAAAAAAAAAAAAAAAATTAAAAAAAAAAAAAGTCCTCGTGTTTAGTTTCCTTCCTTACTTTTCTATTCTCCTTTCCTGTCTTAAAACTACAGCACTGTTCCATGTTCACGTACCATAAATACATACTTATAGACGCAAATCTTAAACATTCCCACAAAAACAAAACAAAACAGTCTACCATTTTGCATAAAACAGTCTCAGGACTTCTACAAGCAGCTTACAGCTTTATGTGTTAATTTATCCCAGAACTTCTGTACATTTCTAACTGATAATGTTCAGCATAGAAGTCAGCATGAATTCAGTTATTCATTCCCTTTTTACGATTCTGTTTCACATCGATGTCTAGACACATCAATAATATGTGTGAACTTTTCAGGTTGTACTTGTTATGTATTGATTAGTCATCTGAGTCAATGATACACTTTCTTTCTTTTTTTCTCACCAAAGGTAAAGCTGGCTGGTCAACTTGTCTCTTTTATACATACATATTATTGTATACTATTTCAGTTTTTGTGTGCGGAAGTGTGCGCACAAGACATTACACGAGATGCATAATTGTGTGCACATGCATGCATGCACATGTGAATTCTCAGCCTCTTCCTTCAAACCAAGAAGAACCCCAAACAGCATCAGCACATCTATAGCAATGTGAAATGCACCAGCGTCATAGATCATGCCTGTATATATATACATTTATATAACTCAGTTCATGCAAAAGGAATCAAGTCCTCCAAAACAGCAAAACTGAAGTTAAAAAAAAAAATTAACGCACAACCTACCCAACTACAACAGACAACAGTGTTTCAGAAATGTACATTCCTTCCTATTATACATGTATTAAAGGCACACAAGAATGTAAGCCCCTACCCAATTTTTTTTTTTTTTAAACTTTCTCTTCTGAGCTGTGACATTACATTTTTTTCCTGATTTTTTTTTCCCGGATCACAATTCACTGATTTTCCACAAGTAATGTGAAACACACAGCACATCGCAACACTGCACCTGTAAACCACAAAGTACAAGTCCCATTTCCCCCTCACTAACCCCCTTAAGTTAGAACACACTGTTCTTCAAAACCCCTGTGAGTAAGACCGTTAAAGATTTAAAAATATACATTAAGTAAACATGTAACCAACAACAAGGCAGCTTCATTCTCAAGCCTCTCAAGCATACATTTCACATTCATGAATGCTGAAGTATCCAGCTTATCATCACTTGTTACCAGTTTAACTCTTTTACCACAAATTAACATCATTGTCAGTCTTCATTCATTAAGATTTGATACACTATACATCCCCATAAGATACAGCTGTCAGCTCTCATCCAAATTTAGTTAACCTGTGTAAGGATATCTCACAGAAACAGTGGACAAGGGTAACCAAATACTGTCATAAAGAAAGGTATGATCTGTGTGTGTGTGTGTGTGTGTGTGTGTGTGTGTGTGTGTGTGTGTGTGTGTGTGTGGTGTTGTGTGTGTGTGTGTGTGTGTGTGAGAGAGAGAGAGACAGAGAGAGAGAGAGACAGAGACAGAGAGAGACAGAGAGAGAGAGAGCATGCATGTGTGTGTGTGTATACATATGTGTGTGTGACTTTACCACAAACAGTGTCATTTTCAGTCTTCATTAAGGCACATGTAGTTGTCAGTTATCATCCCAATCAAGTTAACCAGTACAAGGATACCCCACAGAACCGGTGGACATGGGCAGTCAAATACTGCTAGAAAGAAAGGAAGGAAGGAACTGCAGACTATGTATCCTACTGTACAGCCCGCTATCATCAACTTTCCTCCCCAAAGCAGGGGAAACATGTAGCACAGAAAACTCAGGGTGGGGAGGGGGGAGTAAGCTCACTAAAAGTAAAACTACCATATATAAAATGTCTGCATCATCTCATCTACCACCGTGATGCATGGAGGACGTGATCAGAGGACAAGGGATCAGACAGACGTGTGTGAGAAGATCCAGGGACTGGAAGCTTGTGTGTGATCAGGGAGTGAAGGCTGTGAAAGCTTGGGACAGATGTACCCCACACAGAGAAAGCTGGATGGAGGTCACAGGACAGAGGTGAACTGATTGAGACTGAGAGCTGTTCTTTGAAACACCCAGCAACAATGTCATTGTGTTCTCTCACACAACTCATCCACAGAACCTACCCCCCCCCCCCCCCCTACCCCTGTGTCAACCTTTCTCCCACCCTCACACTTATCCAAAATGTTGTACACCAACAGATGATATGTTTTTACATAGTGATTGATATGAAGATAAGGACTACAAAGCAGCATACCCAATAATACATTGCTGTGTGTTGTGTGTGTGTGTGTGTGTGTGTGTGTGTGTGTGTGTGTGTGTGTGTGTGTGTGTGTGTGTGTGTGTGTGTGTGTGTGTGTGTGTGTGTGTGTGTGTGTGCATTTGCGTGTGTGAGCGCGCGCTGTGCATACGTGTGTGCATGCTGGAGTAACTAGGCTCATGTATATATGTGAATATGCACGAGCGTCATGTATTTTAGAGAAAAGAATGCGGTACACATTCATACACAGTGGAAGTATTAGCACAGTAGAAATCTGTGGCAGTACAACAGATACACCAGTTATAAATTACATCTCACTCTCGTTTGTACAGAAGACAAACCACATCACCATTATCATCAACAACAATAACTTCTGCTCCCCATTAGGGCGGGGACTGGATGTAAAAAAAACACATGTGTGTATTCATTATCCTCGAAGTAAAAGATGTTGAACTGATTTGAACTGGAACTGAATGAACCTGATACAGACACTGCTTTCAAACTTTCATTTGGCTTTCCACAGCTGATTCTTTGCAAAATTGAAAATTAATGGAACAATATCCCTGAAGTTGGAATGTGGCCACCTTTAATGGCAGGTAAAACACAGTCGCATACCCAAAATCTCATCAATCATGAACCTTGAGAGACCAGCTGATGAGATAAAGTAAAAAATGTACTGAACTCCCACCTTCCCTGATCTAGCTGAACAACATAGTGCACATTTCATAAAATAATGACAAAGATTCAAACAGAAACTTATGTGCAATACTGTCAAGGTCAAGTATTTTTGAGTAACCTGTCCCTAGCAAAAGACTTTTAATATATAATTTATAAAAGAAAAAATGATAACAAAATTTTTTTTTTATCTTTCATTACTTTGACATATGCACATTATATGTCTATTCTAGACACAGACACAGACACAGATACTCTCCACACACTCACACCACACACACACACACACACACACACACACACACACACACACACACACACACACACACACACACCACACACAACACCACACACACACACACACACACACACACACACACACACACACACACACACACACACACACACACACACACACACACACATCAATGTCAGATAAAGAGAATGTACGTGTGCAGAAATAAATTATGAATACCCATAAAATCATATAAAAAGATGGAGTAACACAAAAAAAAATATTAAGAAAAGAATACAAATGATCATAACACTGCACTCAAACATACAACTGTATTACAGTGTATGTTCCTAAAACACAATTTGTTAGCTGTAAGTTTGGTGGTTTTTTTTATTTTTTTATATATTAAAGTTTAAATCCTGATCTGTGGTAGCACCCATTTCAATTATTAATGATTGCTATCTTTGCTTCTCTCATAATAGATCATCATACTTGCACACAACAACAACAACAACATTAATCAGCGTATCAACTGGAAGTTTTGGCTATAAGTGCAATGTATACCCCAGCCAAAGTTAGACACTAGGAGTTACTTTGGTACTTTGATCTAAGTCCCATACCCTTATTATAACAGATTTTCCCAACAAAACCAAAACGAACACAGTGTTGGCCATTTCACTAGCTGAACAAAATAAAACCCTTTGTGAGAATAATTTTTCAGGAAAATAAAATCAATAACATTTGACCACATGAATAAAGTTTAAACAGTAAAATGTTTTTTTTTTTAAATTGATAATTAAATATATCAACTTGTATAAAAGAAAATAAGAACAGCTATGAAGAAATCCTTTACCCTACTACCTAGACATTTGTACAGAAAATTGCACTTTTCCAACAGATAATTTTTGTTTTTTGCGAAAATCAAAAGCTAAATCTGCAAGAAAAAACTGACAAGCTTGACTGTCATATTCTAATCATAAGAAAAAACTGACAAGCTTGACTGTCATATTCTAATCATAAGAAAAAACTTACAAGCTTGACTGTCTCTAATCATAAAAATACCTACTGTATATTCTAACATAAGAAAAAACTTACAAGCTTGACTGTCGTATTCTACTCAAAAGTTAGTGAGCAAATACAAATTGTTTACATATATGAAAAGTGTGTACATGGTATGTCAAAATAAGAGTTAATGTTTGATTTACATCATGAGAAATCTCAATCTAAGTTTAGTTAGTTTTAAAGTGACTGAAATGCTCTATCCAAACCTACATGTAGTTCTAGCTAGCAAGTCTTCAGAATATTCTATATCACATACAAGAAAAAGCATGTTCTACGCAAGAAGAAATCATAATAAACCCATAAGAAATCAAATACAAGGAGCAATACTGATCATAAAATACAAACACCCCTCCCAGAACTGCCTGCACAAACTCATAAAAAAAACAACTGCCAAAAGCCAATAACGACCACACACGCGCACAACAAAATCAAACCAAAAGTTAGGCAGCAAAATATAAATAACTCAGGTAGCAGGCAAAAACTGGGGTTTTAGAGGCCTAATCAGATAGGGAGAGAGAGAGGAGAGAGCCAATATGATGGTATGGAGACTGCCAAGGAACAGAAAAAAGAGTACCACACTAGAGAGAGACTATATGGAATAAAGATGGCGCTAGTTACCCTCGAATGGTGGGAAACCTTGTCACAAGGTTTCCGTGAGAAACGCTACGTCTGACGGGAGAACAGAGCAAGAAAATGCTGTTATTTTTTTTTGTCACGATGCGGCTCTGTACGTATACATGTATGTATGTTACATGAACAGTTGTAGTGATGATTACACACACGGTCACCATAAAACATCAAGATGATCCATGATAGAAATTTGTTAACATTGATAAGTAAGAAAAGATTTAAAAAAAAACCCAAACATCACTCTTAATACTTGTTAAAACATGAAGTGTAGTTAATTTATTTTGTTGATATACATACACAACATTTGCTGCAATTAAAAGGGAAAAGCGGTCCAATTTTATGCATGCATACATCGCAATATTTACACTTTTCATGTCAGCAATTAATTTGTTAATCAATCCTTTCATTACAATCACAGTGATTCACTACTCCCCCACCCCGTTTTTACCCCACATGATTAAGTACTACCACTTCACAACACACACGACACATGAATACATGCTATATTCTTACACCACAGGACTGTATGCTACTGACCAACGCAAAAAACAAAACAAAAAACCTCTGGTAAATTATGACTGACAGGGTTAGGCACAAAAATGTCTATCTTTACATGTAAACACATTTTTTTTTCAAAAAGTAATATATATATATAGGAAGAGCGGAGCTGCATTTCTATAACATTTTTTTTCCGAAGGACTTTAAATCAATGATGAAATATGAAGGAATGAAGTTAAAACAACAAACAATTACGACTACCTCACACATTTCTGAAAAACCAAAAGTACAAATCATCACACAAAACAAATGAACCATGCATGAAACACGAGACACACATGCACGATATATGAGAAATGCATACACAAGATGCAAAATGCGCACACACCAAACCCCAATTCTACACCAGGTCCCACAGTTAGGGAGGCCACAGAAAAAAAAACAACCTTCACATGCAATAAATGATGATTTCTTTCAGGCAGAGTCTATAACACATGAAGTCTACTGTAACTGAGTATGATAATAGAAGGAAAGAATGAGATAACCTAACAGATTTCAGGAAAAAAAACAAAAAACCCACAAACTTGTTTAAAAAAAAAAAAAAAGCAGAGAGAAAGGGTTGAGTAAGAAGAAAGCACACAACCAATCAACCAACCAAGCCAACATGATACACACACACACACTTATATAAATATATAAATATATATATATATATATATATATATATATATATATATATATATATATATAATATATATATACATACACACCAGAGAGGAACCACCACAACAGAGGTCCAGCAGAAAGGTGTTTATAGGATGCTAGGCTATCAAGATTCAGTGAGGTAAGGAAGGATGTTTTCTCTACAGTGTTATCTAAAGGCTTTAAGTATATGTCGTGAACAGGAAAAGTGCTTGATGAGCGTTTGGGTTTATGTCTGAAGAAAAAGGAAGAAATTTACTAACTTCCATTCACTCTTTTTTCACTGTAAACTTTATATTTAAGTATGTATGTATGTCCATGAACACACACACACACACACACACACACACACACACACACACACACACACACACACACACACACACACACACACACAGAGTAGTATGCCTCTGCAAAATGCATTACTAACACACCCTGTGGGCTAGCCCTCCTGCTCTCGCTCTCTCTCTCTCTCTCTCTCTCTCTCTCTCTCTCTCTCTCTCTCATGCACACGGATGCACACACACACACACACACACACACACACACGTACACACGGACGCACACACACACACCATGAATAATGAATACATTCATTCCTTTCTCTCTTTTCCCCTTCCTCTACCCTTCTCTCACAGAACACTGCAGTGAGTAAACACAGCATTCATATATCTAGTATACACACACAATGCTTTATATCCAGTTAATTAATACACTCTCAAAAACAGCACTGACTGTAGCACAGCACAGCAATATAATGTACATAGGCCATTAGCTTTTACAGTTTACACAGCTGTAACACACAATGACTAACTAACATGGGACAGTGAGTTGGGGAATGGATGGAAAACATGTGCAGAAACAGAGACCAGAGTTAACGAAATAGAGACCAAGAGAGACAGAGTCAGCACAGACTGAAACAGTCAGACACTCAACAGGCTAAAGATCCAATTTCATAATGTGTTGTTAAATCTACCTACCTTCTATCTTATAAATGGTAGCATCATTTTTTGTAAATTACAGGACTCTCTCTCTCTCTCTCTCTTGGATAGCCTAGTGGACAGATCATTGCGCTCGCAATTTGAAGACCTGAGTTCGAGTCCGGTCAAGGAAATTTTTCTCCTGGAGTTAACATCAGTGCTGACTCCACTCTCCCCAAAAGTCCTTCGGATGAGACTTTAAACCGATGCCCCGTGTGCGAACGCACGCAGAACATCTTGCGCACACGTTAAATCCTGTTCCGCTTTCCGTAAGAGTAGGCCATCGTGTGCCGGTGGGAACAGATGATAATATTTACAAAATTGCATACACACAGGGACCGGATGAAAAAAAGCACATGATTGCTTATTCTATTATCCTCGATATAGAAGAATAAATAAATAATTAAATCTCTCTCTCTCTCTCTCTCACTCACTCTCTCTCTCTTCCCCTTCTCTCTCTTCTCCCTCCTGCCCAAACTCTTTTTTCCAGACAGAAAATCAAAGCTGATCAAACTTCAAAGACAACCAAAAAATCTCAAAAAAGTTTTCAACGCACCAAGAATATATAACGTACCCTTCTCTACCACTTTTCTAGAGGGCTGACTTTGGGAACATTACGATTTATCCATCTCAACCATGCACAGTGCACACGCTTTTACACACAGTACATTTATTTCATCTTGGAGATCTAAGGGTATTCAGCTTAGAAGGAGTTCCCCAAAGGCTGAATGTGGCTACCTTAATGGTGGGCAAAAACAGTCGCATATGCAGTATCTCACCATCGGTAAACCTCAGAACTCTAGCCGAGGAACACACACGCACGCACGCACGCACGCATGCATGCACACACACACACACACACACACACACACACACACACACACACAAAATCAAGAATGAAAGACAAACAATGAAACATTCACGAATGACTGAAAATCAACACCAAACATTATCAATGAGGATGGGGGGGGAAAAAACAAAACTTTTGCAGTAATCTGCTAAAGAGCCAATGCCATACTGATCAGCAAGTAATATAGAGGTCCATGACATTTCATATCTCTTGCCTGGCATTCTAAACACACACACACACACACACACACACACACACACACACACACACACACACACACACACAGAGCATTTGTACTATAACCTTTACTCAGCCAATTAAAAAAAAAAAAAGGCCTGGACACAAGGGAGGAAGGATAGAGAAAGAAGAACAGGATGCCAACATCACCAACAATGGCAGTATCCCCAACTGACTTCTATTTCCATTCCTCCCCCCCCCTATCTCCATCCTCCCCCCCCCCCCTCCACACACACACATACACACACACACACACACACACACACACACACACACAAGCCCTGAAGGTCAGGAGGGAAAACTCGTCCATAATGAATGACTGTAATCAAAGAGCAGATCAGCATTATTCATGAAGCAGCCGTCCATTCCATTTCCAGACTTCATGCTCCATTTCTGGAACCCACGGGAAGAGTTCCAACTTACCACAACAACCTTTACCACCACCACCATTGATCCATCACAGTTGCAAATGATGTGATAATCAGCTAGCACAGCTAGGGATGAAAAAAAATATATATGGAGACTGACTTCAGCGAAAAATGGTTTGGAGAAAAATAGAGAGAGAGAAAAAAGAAAACAGAGAATGATTTGTGATGTTTATTAAATATCAGCGCTATTGCTGTGTGGATGAGACTGACTGATAGAAGACATCAAAGGGAGGAACATGGTGGTGAAATGCATAGAATACAGTTTCCAAAATACTCCTGTGATAAAGGAGA
>CM060320.1:69821422-69828922 GCA_030674155.1 Stramonita haemastoma | reverse complement strand
ATATATTACACAGACACACATAGTGACATACACACCCAAAGTTTAGCACAACTATCTCCAACTTTTCCTCAGAAATTCTTCATAGAAAGTACAGCAGGCCTGGCCTTCACCCCTCAAAAACCCCCAACTCCTTTGCTTCTCCGATAGTGATACCTCATTTCTCAGAAAAAACAATGGGGCTTGCTCACCACTGGGCCTCTGGCCTGTAATGATATATTACCTTACTTCTTGTCCTGTCGAAGTATAGTTGTAGTTTTTTGTTGGTGTGCGACACTTTTCTTCAATCAATTCTGTTTTTTAAACCAAAACACTTTCAAACAGCCCAAAGCTTGTGACAATGCACTGTGCAGTGAAAACTTTACTTCCTGCATACTTATCAGCTAGAGAGAGAGAGAGAAGAGAGAGAATGTACTCACCGCGACATGCTACACCAATGATGTACTACACAAGCCTACTGTTACAGCACTTAAATACTGGACGTGAAAGGATGTTGCTCTCAAGATTCTTGCTAAGCGAGCTAGCCTAATTCAGAACTTGGCACTGCCAAATTTGCAGGCTTCAGCCAATAATCAGACTTCTCCAAAACCGGGAGCTAGAACACACATGGACGGAGGGAGCCAGCGCGAAAAACAGGCTACACAGCACGTCTAGTCTCTCAAGATCGAGCAGCAACACCCTCCAGGGTCGTCACGCGTCTATCGGTGGGGGCGTTAGCCTGTTCGTTGGGGCGAGAGAGAGAGAGAAAGAGAAAGGGAGGAGGAGGATCTAGGAGCATGTAGGCTATGTGTGTTGGGGGGATATAAGGTCAACCTCGCAGGTCACTCTACTTGAGAGCATGGATGAGTTTTAGGTATGCAGAGTATGCCCAGTCAAGTCGCCTACACAAGCAGTCTACAGACAGACCTAAAGCTACAACAACAATAGTGTTGGGCAGAACAGAACAGACTTTGAAGCAGAGCTTTCTGTTGTGTTCCAGTTTTGAATCAAGTTGGAATTCGTCATCATCAGTATCACTGGTGGTGCACTGGCTGTTTTCTTCTGTTTCCTTGTTTTGGGGCGCGCGCGCGCGCGCCCACACACACACACACACACACACACACACACACACAAACACACACAAGCACACCCTTTAGAGTGTGTGGGGTTTTACCAAATCGTTTCCTACACAGTGCAGTACAGACAGATAAGAGGCTTGTGTTGTGCTGCATTAGTGCACAACTTGCCTGCACCTTTCTTCTTCTTGTTGACTTTATGCGTCTGCTTTCACACACACACACACACACACACACACACACACACACACAACACACAACCACACACACCACACACACACCACACACGCACACACGCACCACACACACTTGTCTGTTATTCACATAGATATGTGCGCGCGCACACACACACACACACACACGTCTAGTTATTTACACACACTGACAGACAGACAGACAGACACATAGATCTGTTATTCATACACACACACACACACACACACACACACACACACACACACACACACACACACACACACACACACACACACACACACACGAATCTAGTTGTTTACACAGACAGACAGACAGACAGACAACACACTGTCTATGATTCGCACACACACACACAAACACACACAAACAACACACAACACAACACAAACAACACACACATTCCGCATAATAAAAACACAACAAAATAATTAATCATCAACTCACTCGCCCATGCCTCTTGCTGCAACTTCCTCCAAGCTAAATTAACAACAAACTCTATAGCTCTGGCCAGACGACCTATCCTATCCTATCGAAAGCCTTCACAACCCCAAACTGAATGTTTTCAATACAAAACAGAAAAATGCTTGTGTATATATACCTGCTACATCAGCTGATATGACTCATCACCTAACACATCTGTGTCATAGTTTATATGTGCATGTGAAAAAGATGAAAAACTGCTACACGTCAGGACAGCAGCTGGATGGGGAATGGGGGGGGGGGAGGAGGAGGAGGAAGAGGTGGGTGTAATGGCATGGGGAGGAGGGGAGGAGGGAAGTAGATGAGGAAGAAGAAAAAAACTGTCGAGAGAGTCGGGAAGGGTGGGGAAGGGAGGGGAGAGAGAGAGAGAGAGAGAGAGAGAGAGAGAGAGAGAGAGAGAGAGAGAGAGAGAGAGAGAGAGAGAGAGAGAGAGAGAGAGAGAGGAGGGGGGGTTGCTGATGTATATACCAAACATCACCAGAACAGCAACAAAAAAAACTGCATCCCATGGTTTATGGCCGCAGGGTCTCTTGCTCTGCCTGCTGGTTATATATTAGTGACAGCTGGCGTTGCAAGGCCTACGAAGTTGACGAGTATGTATACATGTATACAAAATACAGGGCATGAGACTAGGAATGGAATGACTTCGCTTGTAATAAGCTTAGTTGATGATTCATACTTCTCTTCTCTCTCTCCTCTCTCTCTCTCTCTCTCTCTCCTCTCCTCTCCTCTCTCTCCTCCTCTCTCTCTCTCTCTTCTCTCCATGTTATAATTATTCCTGAGTTTTGATTATGGTATGTTTGAAATTAACATCTCCCTGTATTATTATATCCAGTTCCCTCATCTGGTTGCGTTGTGGCATAAAAGCCGAAGTACCAGTAAAACCATTTCAGAATCTATCTGTCTGTCTGTCTGTCTCTGTCTCTCTCTCCCTCCCTCCCTCCATCATCCTTCCATCCATCATTCTATTTCCTTGACAGACACCCCCCCCCCCCCCCACCCCCAACCCTCACCCCTACAGAACTGTACACGTGTCGGCAACGCCTTTTGTTTTTACTTTACTGTCCACACACGCACGCTATTGGCTCAATTCAAGAAACTGCACATGCACGGATCAGCATATCAAAGAGACTATCTAAAACCAGCCAATGGTTGTTGCCTTCGATTTGCCGTCAGTACTCGCTGAGTGATCGATACCCCACTGACCTCATAGCCTACACAGAACTTGCAGACTTTCCCACTTCAAGATGAAACCGCACTTTCCTCCACCTCCCTTCCCCACCCTTTTCTTTCCCACCACACAACCCCTCACCCTCAGATTCGCACGATCCCCTTTACCCACGCGCGACGGATCCCCATTCCCTGCAAGCAAAAGCGCGCAAGCGCATACACGCCATACACCACACACGCACACACACACGCTCGCACGACACAAACACACACACTCCACACCACACACACACACACACACACACACACACACACACACACACACACACACACACACACAACACCACACACACACACTCGGGGGAGGTATGGTCTTTTTCTTTTTGTGTGTTTGGGTTTGGCCTTTGGAAAGTTTCTCTTGTTTTTTGTTTGTAGTTGTTTGTTTGTTTGTTTTCTTCGTCATCTCTTTCTCTTCTTCTTCTTCAAGCATGTTCTCCACCACGTGTACAAGTCACGTCGAAGGTTGCGTCTTTCCTGCGACTGTTGCCCACAGGCAACAGGGACATACACCTGGTGAATCACTATCCCCTAACACTTTCACACACTTTTACACTGAAAGACTTCCTGCCGTATTAACCCCCCCCCCCAACACATACACGCGCGCGCACACACACACACACATACACGCGCGCAAGACACACACAACACAAGCACACACACAGACACAAGCACACACACAGACAAAACACACGCACGCACACACACACAAACACCACACACACAACACACACACACACACACACACACACACACACACACACACACACACACACAACACACACACACACACCTTTCATACATTGAAAAGATTTCCCAACCTTCAACCGAGACACCTGACTTAAAAAAAGCTTTTTAAGCCAATTTGCATCACAGTAGCCTATTGAAAATTGAAGATGATTCATTCATTCCGACGTGTTTCTTTCTTGTTTTTGCTTTGCTTTATTGTTAAAGGTTGTGGAAATGAGCTGTGTTTTCCCGATAAATATCGACCTCTGTGATTTTATACATTGCAAACATGTGTTTTCTTCTTCAATCGTCGACATCGAATGCTAAGACAGCGCTCAACTATGTTGTCAGTCACATGAGCGAAAAATGCGTTGCACTGCTGTTAAGCGCCTGACAAGTCAGGCCCAGCGCATCCAACTTCGGCGTGAGAGAGAGAAAATAATGCATTTTAAGTCTTTTGGGGAAGAAAAGGCAGAAAACGGATTTTTAAAAAAAGCAGAAAATAGAAAAGAAGGAGGAATAAGGTAGAATTACAGAGAGGGATAGAAAAGAAGGAATTCCGAGCACAGAATTTTCAGAAGGTGAGGACGCTATTTCTACTGACAGACCCCCGGCACCACAACAGGGGAGTGTGTTTTTCTACTCCAGTTATGTAATCTCAACTCATGAGTAGGAGGCCTCTAAGAGGGAAACACGCCTCCCTAGAATGCATAACATCGAGGATTCCATCTTCGATTGAACCCTACTTTTCTCCCATCCACTGACCTTGAGTGGTGACCTGGGTGCTTTAGCTGCCGATCTTTCGGATAAGACAGTAAATCAGTGTCCCAAGTGCGATGCACCATTTTGTGCATGTAAAAGAACCCAAGGCAACATGTGAGATGTCCCTGGCAACATTTCTGGAGAAAAAGGCAACCATCAAAAGAAAAACAAATACACTGCAAACAAACAATAAAATATTTTATTAAACAATGGGTGGCGCTGCTCCTGTGGCGACGTACCATTCTCGGAGAGAGCAACCCAGAATGTTATGCTGAAATTGGCCGTGGCTGGGAAGGGGTGTAGTATACATAGTAGGCCCTAGAGGCCTAGCTGAAAGTCGCTAATAGTTCCTTCTCCCCTGTGTGCCTATGGTAAAGAAAACCAGACAGGCGACCACATCCTTCAAGATGCACGCTATAGCCTACAGCGACCTGAGGAAGATTTTTTGCCGACAAGATGATCTATCTATCTATCCATCTACCATCTCATAGTCTGCCGACCGTGGAGGCACATCCAAAGACCTGACAACCAGTTCCCTCCATTCCTCTCACGGCCGAGAAAGATAGGCCTAATCCTGCAAGTCAAGCTGTACGGCCCAGGAGATTAGCTGGAATGGACATGCCATTATTTTCCCCAGACACATCATCTGACGGTGGAAAAAGCGAACGAGAGAAGATGGCTGAGAGGAGTATTGACTAAAATGCAATATGATTCAATACAGGAGAATATTTTTGATATACATGACGAAGAGAGGTGGATGAAAGTGGTAAAAGGGGAGCTAAGAGATGAGCGGAACTGGCTTGCTGCCACGCCTTGTGGCTTATGTATTCATGTCCCGGTTTTTTTTTGTTCCTCAATCAAGTGACCGGGACGTAGGTAAAGCACTTTTCCACACTCAGCATCCAAACATCATGGAAAGCACAAAAGATGATAAACACTGCTTGAACTCCTTGTTTGTTTTTGTCGTGTTTTTTTTTAAAATTATAGTATTTATGCTTAAGTTTGCATTGATCTTTGAACAAACGTTTTATTTCCCCCGTTGTTGGTTTCTGGCCAGTTTATATCTTATGTGAACAAATGTGATTTTTTTTTATCTGATGCCCCCCCCCCCCCCCCCCCCCCCCCCCCGCCAAAAAAAAAAAACCCCTCAAAAAACCAACTTCCCTCCCCCCACCAATTTTTCATGACCCAAACATCAACCTACCTCTTCTTTTTGGGCGCTCCGAAACTCATCTTCACTTCGCAGAAAACACAAGAACAGAACAAGGGGTCACAACTTCTTCACGACCAACGCAACACGAATCACTTACACACACAGACAAAACTCAATCTGAAAGCAAGGCTATTCGACCAACAAACTGGTGGCACCAGCAGAATATAACTCCGTGAATTTATAATCACCCAGAGGCAGCAGAAAATCAGCATAAAACGTCCTTCCTGCGATAGAGTAGGCTATAGCAGCTCTGCTTCAGTCCATTCGCTGGCCAGCTTCGCTAGGCTATACGGCGAGCACACACAGACGCTGGAGACGAGATGGGCGCATAAATTTTGTCCAGTTACATGCACTGCACAGAAATATATGAAGAGAGTCCAACTCGACTATTTTACAATGCAAATATGTATATATTGCAGTCTGCGCTAGTGTTCTGCAACAGAACAGAAAATCTTGCAGACAAACAAAACTGGCTGAGGCCAAACGAAACTGACTGTGCTCAGTAGACTGGGGTAAAGAGACGCCTGCCTGCTTCCTTGTCACCAGCTAGATTCAGCCTGGTGAAGCAACGCCCTCTTTCTCACAGTCTTTCCTCTATTTTTGGGGCGGCATGCTACTCGCCACCACAGCTACTACTACTACTACTACACCACCATCATCATCAACCATCCCCCCTCTCCTTCACTAGATCACACGTTGCCGCAGCTCGTGTTACACTTCACAGAACTGAATGAAGGATGGAGCAAAAACTTGACTCTAAGTGTAAAGACTGGGTTTATTCTGAATGCTTGAAGAAAGGAAAAAAATGAATGCACATATTGCAGATTTATAAACAGTAGTGAAATACGAGTTTTGCTCATGGCCAAAAAAATCTTCCATTTTTGTCTGCTCAACTCATAATGATATTCATCGATTAATTGATCCAAACATGGTGCACACAAATTTTTGTCAAGAAGTGAATGGTTACACAATATACTATAATCCTTCAGCAAACCTTTATCTTCTGACTTATTTTCCAATAAACAATTTCTTTTAAACACATTTTCTTATAAACACACTCTTTTCTCATGACAAAAACTTTTTTCCCTTAAAAACAAACAAAAATAGAAATACTACTCCCCGCCCCCCACAAATCTTGAGCAAACTGGGATCTAGTCACAACGCACTAAGTTTTTGTAACCGCTTGAGCTTATCGACTTACGATTATGCTGATTTCTAACACTTTTTTTCTCTCATAAATTCGTTAAGGTCGTTTTTTTCCCCCAGTCTCTCACTAACTAGCTGTACATCCTGATTTCTAATACTTTTTCCCCCATAAATTCGCTTCTACTTCCAGTCTCTCACCCACTGAGTAAGGCCTATCTATCGTTTCCACATCTGCACCAAACGTCCCCACTAGCTGGCAGCACTAAAGACTTCATACATACATAGCCTACATACATCTGCAGCAGAGAGCAGAGACAGCTAGAGAACTACTAGTAGCTTAGGCCTAGCCTAGCCTGAAGTGCCGCCCGCCACTGTTGAGGTGAAAGAGGACAGAAGTGAAGAGGGAAAGGTATCGTCCATCTGTCACAGGCCGGTAGTATAGGGCTAGGCTAGCTACAGCCACATACTATACACTATACCATCCTTGTGGTGTGTGGTGTGGTGTCCGCTAAGATGATTATTGACCAGTACGGCGTGGACACGGTCAGAATCAGCACGGCCAATGGTCATTTTCTCTCTCTACTATCTGGAAGCTAAGGCGACTGCTCCCTCGGTCTCTTAGTCCTTCAGTCTGTCTGTCTGTTTACTGTCAGTCAGTCAGTCAGTCGTCAGCCT
>CM060320.1:69811422-69816422 GCA_030674155.1 Stramonita haemastoma | reverse complement strand
ACACACACACACACACACACACACACACACACACACACACACACACACACACACACACACACACACACACAACACACACACACACACACAACACACACACCCTGCAACCCAAAGAGCAGCTAAACCCACACTGTCTGTTAGTACAGCATGCAATACATTCCCATCACTGGACAGCATCAGAATTGTCCACTTTTTTTTTTTTTTGGGGGGGAGGTGCAAATTTTGAAGTCGCACTTTGCTCTCTCTCTCTTCTCTTTCCTTTCTATTGTTTTCACTATTGTTCTTTCTTTTGTGGTTGTTTCTCTGCCTCTAGCTGAATTTTCGATTTTTTAATATATTTATTATTTATTTATTTATTCTTTTATATCAAGGATAACGGAATAAGCACTCATGTGCTTTTTTACATCCAGTCCCCGTATGTATGCAGTTTTGTAAATCTTGTCATCTGTTCCCACCGGCACACAACGGCCTACTTCTGACAAAAAGCAGAACAGGATTTAACGTGTGTGCAAGATTTATATGTGCGTTGGCACACGGGGCCTCTGTTTATAGTCTCATCCGAAGGACTTGTGGAGAGGGTGGAGTCAGCAGCACTGATGTTAACTTGATCAGATTGTAAATACAGGTGTGCCTTCTCTTCCTCCTACCAGTGAGCAATGCTGCTCCTTTATAATTCTCTGTCAGGTGTACTGCATCAGGTAAATGTGTCACCTGAGAGCCCCAGACCACCCACAGTGAAACACGCACTACTGTTACTCGCTAAGGTGCTATCACTTACCTCCCTTATCATACAGGGCCGCAAACTGAGGTTTGAGTGCTTATCTAAACTGTTGGCGTTATCAAGCGAATTTAGAAACTTTCAAAAACAAATGAATGAAATTTCAGTTAAAACCTCTCTCCTCAGTTTCACTCCTTTCCTAGTAACTGACTGAACAGAGTCTGTAATGGATGGAGTGGACAGAATGTGTAGACATGACCACACCACTTTTCAATGCAAACACTTGTTTTTTCTCTGCCTCAGGACTGGGTAACACTCCACCTGGTTCAATTTTGTCTACGCCACACCCGCTTAAAAAAATTCAGCAATTATATGCTCTAACAACTCCTCAAGGAGTTAAGAGGAAAAGATGAATCAAGTCAAGGAGTTCGAGGCAAAGATGAATCAAGTCAAGTTAATTTTTCAGAAATTGGCAGGACCAGGGAACGCTTTGAAAACATTGGAATTCCTGGCCTGTGTTTCTCACAATTTGCTGCTGTCCAAAGTGACAGGGGAGTTAGGATTTCAGAGTCACCCAGAAAGAAGGCGGAGCAAGACAAAGAGAGAGAGGGGGTGGGGGGAGACACACACACCTAAATGGTTTGCGCCGAGGGGTCAGCGACCTGCAAGAACAGCAGCCACACACACCGACAGCCACACCAACACCAACGTCAGCACATCAGCACCACCAACACGGCTCCCAATCCACACACACTGACACCATGCAACACTAGGGGACTGGGCAGGTAGACAACACCCACTTCAGCTAGCATAGGCTACTCAACCAACCACCCACTAGCTAACCAAAAAGTGGGATGAGCGGAAACAAAGACAGGTTGACAAATGTACCAATGATTAAAAAACAACAAAAAAAGATTCTTGACAAAACAACAAAACTTCCTAAAGTTAAAATGAAACAGAAATATTCTAGAAGACAAAAAACAACTGAGGAGGGATAGCCAATGGTTGAGCAATGTATAGATGAATTCATCATCTTATGACAAATGAGAAATGATGTCCGAGTCTCCCAAATTTTCCTCTGTCAGGTATTGATTGGTGCGAAATTCACTTCCCTTACTTATATTCCTTTCAATGAGACTATAAACTAAGGTTTCATGCGCAAACATAGCACAACATTTTGCACACACATACAGTCAAAACATTGCACAAAGTTAAAACCCCATCGACAATGATTCACAAAACTGGCAAAGGCCTTTTTTATATTTTTTCTCTCTCTTTTTCCTCGGCTAGAGCTCCAAGGTTTACAAATGGTAAAATTTTGCCATATGCGACCATTTTTGCCTACCATGAAGGCACTCAAGGACTGACAAGAGCACACTAGCATGCACCCTGCTGCCTGGATGGGGTGGGTTTGATAACTTGCCTGTGAGTGACACACTGCCTACATTCAGTGCAGACAGTGCCTGAATCGACTCCTTTGCAAAGTTAGGAAAGAAGTCAAGTCAAAAAAGAGAGGTCCCAAAGCGACTTGCTTCAAGTCCTGTTTGATTGCTGAGGTAACAGAAACAGAAAGGGATTCCAAGAAAAATGAAAACTGCAACAGCAGTGGCGACAAGATGATCTTAAGATATTTGTTTTGTTTACAGGACACCAAAAGAAAAGATGAAAAAGAAAATATATAATGATGATAACAGGTGACGATGACAATTACTGATGATGATAAACGAAAAGGAGGATGAGGAGGTGAAAATGACGATGACAACAACAACACCATAACAACTCTTTCTTTTTTCAAACATCTGAGACAAAACAGCCTCAACACAAAGAAGAATAACAATCTCTACAACATTGATTAACAGCAAAATAACAAACTGACACTTTTTTTTCATTTTTTAATGAGACAGGTGTCAAGATATGAATCTAGGCAACAAAAACAAAGACATTTATGATCATTTTAAAATCAAATTTACAATCTGAACTTAAAAAATTAAATTACTTATAAACAACAATATAATAATGATGATAATAATAATATAAAAAACAAACTACAAGTGAAGAAACAGTTACCTGAAAAGAGACAGCAAGAGAGCGTTTCAGTTACCATTTCAGGAGGGCAACAAAAAACAAAATAAAACAAATATGATACTCTGGACATTTTTCCTTTTTAAAGCTTCAAGAAAACTATTAAACTTAGAAAATAAAGGACCAATCAGAATGAAAAGTCTGAACAAATAGGTCCTACAGACAGCATCATGGGGCCTGCTTTGGTTTGTTGTTGTTGCTGATATTTTCACTTGTTGTTGACATTGTTTTTTTTGGGGGAGTGGGTTTGGTTTGGGCTTTTTTGAAGGGGGAGGAGGGGGTCGGGGGTCAGGGAGAGTGAAAAAAGAGGGGAGAGGGGGGGGGGGGGTTCTTGGAGAGCAGTTTTTTTTTTTTTTTTAGATATGCGGTGACATCTAAGCTTTCTGAGGAGGGAGAAAGAGTAATATAAGGATGAAACTATTTCTGGCATGCTTCTCAACAAGCCACAAAATCATGAAAGAAACACACCGTATCACCTTTGAGACTACCAATCTATCTACACACTACACACACCATCATCACAACAATCCACCAACAACAAAAAGACATTAAATTATATGAAACCATCCACAACAGAACAGGGTAGAAAAACTATATATAATTCAGAAATTATGAGACAAATCATTCAAAAGATTACGAAGACAAGAAGTACAAAAAAAAACATGGAAATAAATGGCGACTATAAATCTAGCCATTCCATCCTTCCCTGAAATCAAATTTGTTAGTAAGTAACACCACCAACTGAACATTGCCTGGTAACCAAAGGGAGAAATACACAGGTTTAATATAAAACATAACAACATAGATCACAAAACAGAATCAAAGTGTACAAAACTCTAATAACAATTCTACGTTTAGCATGGCAAAAATAAGTCATTCCATAACTAAACATAAGTAAAACTGGCACACTCTACAACAAAAATCTTACTACATAGTTGCAACATTCAAAAACAACAACAAAAATCAAAGACAATCCATGCTAAGCCAATCAATTCAAAATCAATAACGATCAACACCCACACAAGCTAAAGAAAAACACAGAAACATTTAAAAATAAAAACTCAACACAGAGAAATTTAAACATGTTTAGATGCTGTATGCAAACGAATGAAAAACTTACAATAAAACAACATTCAAAAGTGATTAAAGAAAATTAAGAAAAGATAAATGTGAGCTGAGACCACATCACTTTAAAGACAGCTTAATTTTTAATGAGCTGAGCCACTATTAAGAACCAAGAAAAAACCCAACTTGTTTTCATAATTATCCCCCTTTTTCTACTACTTACCATCAGTATGAGAAAGGGGAGACAATCACACTATTTGCAATACCAGCACTGACAAATTAAAAAAAAAAAAAAACCAGACCGAAAAAATGATTGAAAGTGAAGCAAACACCAAACATAATGTTTATCCCCTTTTTACTGCTTACCATCAATATGAGAAAGAAAAAAACTAATATATCACTACACACATCAACAAACCATAAAAACAGACCAAAAAAATCAATCAACTGAAACACACATCATAACTCTACAGCAACAACACAAAACACAACACCAACAACAACAAGTGCATTAGTAACACATGAACAATACAACAACTCAACAATAAAACACAAACTAAAAAAAAAAAAATTCCATAAAAATCTCAAATGACCAATTCCAACAAAACTTACAAACAAAAAAAACCCCAGTAACTAGGCATTAGATAATTCTGCCATCACCGCAGAAATGATGAACACCACGATAACAACAACATCAGCAACAATAACACTACTAAACACACACACACACATTCCATTATCCTCGAGTCGATATAAAGAATTTTTTAAAAAACATTAAAAAAACCAACAAACACACAAGTGAGTAGATGTGAAATTGAAGACAACAACAACAACACCACACACACACAATGACAAGATTGACGAAAACTGCATACACACAGGGACTGAAAGAAAAAAAAAAAAGCAACTCTGCTTATTGCATTATCCTCGATATAAAAGAATAAATAAATAAATAAATAAATAAATAAATAAATAAATAAATAAAAATACACACACACTGAAAGTAAAAAAAAAAAAGCCTGCTTATTGCATATCCTCGATATAAAAATAAATAAATAAAAAATAATAAATAAACACACACACAAACACATCCCACACAAGACACCCCCCCCCTTCCCCACCCACCAACACAACC
>CM060320.1:69798922-69806422 GCA_030674155.1 Stramonita haemastoma | reverse complement strand
AGGCCCTCCTGCACGAGAGGTCAGAGGGTCACCATAGACAGTAATGACCTTACCTGAAGCAAAGTGCACACTACAGGATGTCTTCAAACACATGGGAAATGTGCACAGAGAAGTGCCTGCAGCCTATACCATATTCCAATGGCAATGAAAAGGTGTAAGTTAAACTGTATCATGTTTTTGTTACAAGACTACTGCTATGCTGCAAGAAAATTCGTAGATTTTTTGGGTGTTTTTTTTTGTTGGTTTGGGTTTTTTTTGGGGGTTACTGGGGTACATTATACCTAAGCTGCAAGATCTCTGCAGACTCTGCTTTCTTGTGGCGATATCCTCATCCTTTTCATCCAAGACCCACAAAGAAACAAACAATGTCACTGAATGATTGATGATTGATAATGAAGAAATAACCTAACAATTGTCTTTCCAAGAATTTCTGGGAACAACTTGACAAACGCTTAAAATTTAAGAACTGTTTGGTAAAGTGATACCTACATGACTTCATGACAGTACAGACCAGCTGACAGCACAGTACAGCAGAGTACAGTGCAATACAGCACAAAAACAACGCACTACAAATACAATACTACACAACAGATAATCATATATATCCGTTTTATCCTGTTATTTGAGAAAGGCTACTAGAGACAGTAAATACTTCACTAAATTACAAAAAATGCTCTTACACTGTTAGCCCCTGCCCTGACATAATACACAAGACCTTTTGCACACTTTTGTCAAACTACAATTCTGGGCAAAACGCAAAAAAAGGTCTGCTCCAAATTAACCCCGATTCCTAAAATGCACACAACCATCAGAAATAATAATCTGACCAGGCCTCTTTCAACCAGAACCACAAAACCAGCACCATAACAGCTAACATACCTGTGACAACTTCGTCTCTAAAAAAAAACGTCCTTGACAATTCAATGAATAAAATCAGCAACTATTATAAAAAAACCCACACCACACAGCACATCCACAGTCCTCCCTGCATGTGCCACAGATCCGTGCCAAGTCACCACAAACAAATCCGATCATGAAATTTCACAACTCCAAAGCACAACCACACAGGACATCACATCCACAGGCAGGCAATCTGTGCGAGAGAGAGTGTCACAGATTGTCTGTCCACAGACTCAAATCCCGGTGAAACATCAGACCACAGAAGCAGAAAATTGCTGCTGCCACGGTCAAGCTGACAGCCAGAGCTGGCCTCAACATCACACATCTGCTCTCTTGTACAACACTTGCCAGGCGCAGCTGTCAGCAGCAGCAGCAGCAGCATCATGAACACACATCTATAGGTATGCGTCAGCCTTCATGTCCTGTGCTGTACTGCCCGGCACTCCGCAGCAAACAGCTGTGTGTGTTTTAGCTATAGTGACAGCTATTAGTGGCTGGAGCATCCAACTCGTGATCTGAGGGAACAGAGACTTGTCTGAGGATGCAGGTGATTTAACGTCTCCACTGAGGAGTCTGTTTTGGGAGAGATTGTTGTTGTTGTTGTTGTTGTTGTGTTGTTGTTGTTGTTGTTGTTGTTCATTGCTAGAGCTCGAGGTTTACAAATGATGTTTTTGTGTATGCGACCTATAGGCTTGACTTGCACCGTCCGTTATGTGCTGCAGCCCAGGGGGCTGTTGGCCTTTGGAGAACATATCCAACGCTGACTGTCCTTATGCCCTCTTGGCCAAGAGAGTGGGGGTGTGACTGTGAGCAAGGCATCTCCACTATCATCAAATTTCTACCCAGTTTCCGAAACAGCAGCGGCCTCCTCTGCTGTTGTAGGGGTCATCGTCGAACACGACGGACAAACAATCTTTTTTCTTCAGGACAACACTTCAGTTCAGTGCAGAGCCCGGCCCACTGACTCCTCAGCTCTGAGAACTAAGGGAGAAGATGACTGTCAGTCAGTCTGTGAACACGACCGAACACAGAATCACTGCAGGGTCGTCTCCAGTAAGCCGTCTCACAGAAGGGGAGAGTCTGGGGAGGGGGGGGGGGGGGGGTTAGTCTGAACCTGTGACAGGAGGAGCAGGAGTGTATGCAGTGTGTTTGATGGAGTGAGGGTTGGGCAGTCAGAGAAAGAAACCTAAACGGTATAAAATATATATGGGCACTAGTAGGCCTATACCTCGCACGCACGCACGCCTGCGCGCGCGCGCGCGCACACACACATACGTAGGTGTACACATACACACACACACACACACACACACACACACACACACACACACACACACACACACACACACCAATACACAACACAACACATACTTTTGGCCCTTCTTTCTGCACTTTTCTCTTGATTGATTTCTATGCAGTCTCTTATAAGCCTGTTTTACGGTGGTTTCCCCCCCTCCCCCCCCCCCCAGTAATTCAGTATTTAAAAAAAATTAAATAATCTAGCCCGTGCCTTAACCGTTTGCAGCAACACTTATACAATACAGCATGTTCTCCTCTCTCTCTCTCTCTCTCTCTCTCTCTCTCTCTCTCTCTCTCTCTCTCTCTCTCTCTCTCTCTCTCTCTCTCCAGTATATGTATGTATGCTGCGTGTGTCAACACTGCCATACTCTGGACAGATGGTTAAATCGCTGTGACAGTATTTTATTGTCCATAGCAACAGATGCTACATACACATAATATATCCAACACACCTTACACGCCATCGCCATTACTGTCTGTCTGTCTGTCTGTCTGTCTGTATGTATGTATCACAACAACAAGTATGTAGTATGTATGATGTATGTATGTATGTATGTATGTATGTATGTATGTATGTAGTGTATGTATGTATGTATGTAGTATGTATGTATGTATGTACATCCCGGAATTCGATACCACTAGCTGCGGGAGCTGTGAACTAATCTCATGTATCAATACATCATGTTTGTGTCACACAAACATGTGTCCGTCGTCATTTTGTTCAGGTGCCAATACAAATTGTGCTTGTCATTCATTCACACAGCTATGTCTGGAATCAAATGTCCAGGAGCATAACATAAAAAGATCTAATATGTGTGTGAACATGTGTGCGCGTACTAACAATGTAATTATACAGACAATTTGATGCACATATGAAAGCAAGCGCGCACGCATACACGTAAGCACGCACGCGCACGCACACACACACACACACACACACACACACACACACACACACACACACACACACACACACACACACACACACACACACACACACACGTACGTACGTACGTACGGAACCATTCCCATAATCAATCGCTTTCACGATCTTCCCCTTCACCAGAACTGAAAACCTCAGCCTTAGAATGTTATCTGAACTAATCAATGAACCAAACCCTGAATCGCTGGCTCACTGTCCACTCTCTGTGACGGGCAAACGGTTTGTCTGTGACCATAGGAGCATAACCGATTTTCTCTCTCTCTGTCTCTATTTGAATAAAAAAGGTTATCCAAAAAAAAAGTTTCTCTCTCTCTCTCTCTCTCTCTCTCTCTCTCTCTCTCTCTCTCTCTCTCTCTCTCTCTCTCTCTCTCTCTCTCTCTCTGTTGCCGACCCAATTCCTTTGCACACACACCCCCACCCCCACGCCCCACCTCGAAAAATCCACGATAAAAAAAGAATCAGCGTTAAAAGCATACCTGGCAACACTAAAAGAACAAAAAATACAGAAATGGTAAACTACACCAATACAATAACATGATCATCATCGCAGCTGTCACAAGGAAAATAAGAGTGTTTGACATCAATGTATGTCCACATTGACTATAAGTATAGCACGCACATATTAACAAGCACACATACATATGCGTGCTCGCGTGCAAGAGAGGGAGGCGAGAGGATGGGGGTAAACTGTCAAAAGGATGTGTCGGCAAAATGAAATATAGTGAAGAGGGGAAAGGGAGAGGCTTGTTGTCAGACAGGAGCGAATAAATATTTCAGAAAGACAGACTTCGACAAGAAAGAAGAAGAAGAAGAAGAAGAAGAAGAAGAAGAAGAAGAAGAAGAAGAAGAAGAAGAAGAAGAAGAAGAAGAAGAAAACGCAGACCGGGTCACCAAAAAAAAAGACCACCAAACTGAGGATGTTTAACAACTTTTTCGTGAACATTGCGCACAACGCTTACATAGACAACTGGAGACTGCAGGAACACACACACACACACACACACACACACACACACACACACACACACACACACACACACACACACACACACCACACACACTGCGCACGCGCGTGCACACGCACGTACTTACTCCAGAGAGAGAGAGAGAGAGAGAGAGAGAGAGAGAGAGAGAGAGAGAGAGAGAGAGAGAGAGAGAGAGAGAGAGAGAGAGAGAGAGAGAGAGAGAGACAGACAGACAGACAGACAGACAGACAGACAGACAGAGACAGACAGAGACAGAGACAGAAGACAAAGACAGACAGACAACAGACAGACAGACAAGACAGACAGACAGACAGGCAGGGCAGACAGACATACAGTAAGGGAGAGAGTGATTTGATTGATTGATCGATAATCTTTACTTCCAAGGGTTAGAGATAAGTATTGATATATTTTTTATTCGGCCCTTGCCGGGAAGAGAGAGAGAGAGAGAGGGGGGGGGGGGAGAAGACACAGACAGACAGAGAGTCAGACAGAGACAGTCAGAGAGAGGAGGAAAAACAGAGAGACAGACAGACAAGAAGACGTAGATACGCCCATATATACACACTGACGCCAAGCAGACAAAAAATGCTGAATTTCAGCGAGGGTGGAATGTAGAGAGCGGGACACAGGGCTGTATTTTATAATAATTATTACTCGGCACAACGCCATTTCCTTGCTCTTAGTTATGACCACGTTTTAATTAAAATGCACACCTCGCACACCCGGCATGTAGCGTTATTATTCCACTACTACACCTTTCAGCTAACAACACGATGCTAGCACTACTGTAGGCCTAATCCATCTCTCTCTCTCTCTCTCTCTCTCTCTCTCTCTCTCTCTCTCTCTCACCCACCTTTCTGTGCAGACGACTGGTTAGGGGAGAGGGGGGAGAGTCCCCTTCATCCTCCTCCTCCTGCCCCCCTCCGTTCAGCTGGTGACTGGCCCGCAGTGGTTCCGCCATAGCTCTCTCTCTCTCTCCCTGAGGATCGCTGGTTCCAGTCCCTCTCCTCTACACGGTCTTTGCTAGTTTGCACTTTGAACGATCTTCGGTAAGTGTCGATGTTACGGAGTGAAAGTATAACGGTGTCTCAAAACCACAATGTCTTTCTTTCCTTCTTTCTGGGATGTTTTATCTTAGACTGATTTTATTGTTCTGTCTTTTATAATCCGTGAATGATGGGATTAATCGCTTTGATCTCCAGATTTCTGATGATGAATTCCTTGGTTACTGCAAGCGTCAGAATAGTCCAGAAGAATCCGAAGGTCTCTCATTTAGTGAAACGCTGTCTTTGGGTCATTTATTTATTTCACTAATGCGTTCTTATTATTTTCCCACTAGGCTACACTCCCAGATCAGCCCTGAAACTGAAACACAGTGTTTTTGTGCACTTCAGTAGCTCGATGGATGTAGAGCCTTGGAGGCATTCCTTTTACTAGTTTAGGCTGAACAACGTCTAACACAGGTAGGCTAATCAACATACTTAGGCAAAGTCACAGAAAAAGGGAAGATGAGACAAGAAGGAGAGGGTAAATCCAGTCTAACCTCACACCCACTTGCAAAATCAACGCTTGTTTGATCAACAGGAAACCCACACCAAGCGTTTCAAATACTGGTCTTCACACTGACCGCTTTCATCGTATCATTCTCTATAATTATGTATGTACATACTCTCTGTAGAGAGAACGAATGAATATCAACCAAAGCTTTTCTTCATGGTTTCTGAATACAGTATGATTCCTACCTACCTGTATGCCTGTCACTGTTGTAACTGCCCTTAATGGGAGGATTAAAGTATTTTTTTGAAAACTCTTTTGATATAATCATAGAAATACTTCAATATACAATCCGACTTCATCAGCAAAAGCTGTTCGTTACGTAGACAAGCAAAAAAAATCAATATTTCCACGGCAAAATTAGCACTTCAAAAACTTAATTACTTAGACAAGCCAAAATCAATATTTCAACGGCAAAATTGGCACTTCAAACCTTTACTCAGACAGGCCAAAATCAATACTTCATTTAACGGCAAAATTAGCACTTTAAAAATTACTTAGACAAGCCAAAATCAATATTTCAACAACAAAATTGGCACTTCAAACCTTCATTACTCAGACAGGCCAAAATCAATACTTCATTCAACGGCTAATTTAGCACTTCCAACCCTTTACCTTCCTGCAGTAATTAGTTAAATCTTGCTCTCCCCGATTTAATTAACAGACTTCATCTTCCTAACAATTAATACAACCGATTTCCAAAACGTTCTACCGTTACTTCAGTGCTCCCTGCTGGGTCACATCAAAGATAGTACAGTACGCCCTTCGGATCTTTGGTCACATTCACCTTCAACTGTTCCTGCTGTTACCCCCAGCCCTATACCCCTGTGGACAGCTGATCAAAAAGACACACATTTCTTCCATAGGCCCACAGGGGACGCGTGACTAAAAAAAAACCCTGTTCAAAACTTCTTTCCCCCCTATTGTACAACCCTGTAACACGCAACCTTGGAGCGGTGTAGCAGTCAGTCAGCGTTTCGGATGAGAAAACAAACCGGTGGTCTCCTGAGTTAGCCTGCGTTTGGCGCACTGGAAATAGCCCATGGCATCAAGAGAGGTGGTTGTTCCTGGCAAACTTTAGGGGGGGGGGGGGGGGGGAAACACCACTCTGGCAGCAGACAAATGAACACTTTACTCGGACAGGAAGGAAAGTGCACAAGTGGCGCTACGCCACGGAGATACTTGAAGGACGGGAGGGAGGGAACGAGAAGGAACATGTTATCAAGGACAAAAAAAAATATTGTATATTATATAATATTAGAATAACAGCAAAAGGCTTGTTCTGCTTTTCTTCTGTTCTTCTGTGTAAAAATGGGAAGAAGAAGAAGGAGAATGTAAGAAGGAGAGTGCAAAGAAAAGAAGAAGAAGAAGAAGAAGAAGAGAAGAAGAAGAAGAAGAAGAAGAGAAGAAGAAGAAGAAGAAGAAGAAGAAGAAGAAGAACAACAACAACAACAACAACAACAACAACAACAACAACAACAACAACAGAAAAAGAAAACGGCTTTCTATTTCTGCTTCTTTCGTTAGTTTTTATTTCGTTTGGTCATTGTTTCTTTCCTTTTTCCCCTCCTTTTTCTATGTTGCTCCTACATTGATTCTGCAATGTAGTGTTTTTGCTCGATCATAGCTTTTTATTCTTCCCCATTTCTGCATTGTTCTGCATTGTTTCTGCATTGTTCCTGCAATCCTACCGTCTCCTCTACTGGACTCTTGCAGCTTCACCCCTACTCAACAAGTTTTCTCACCTGTTGCTCTCTGAACAGGTAGTAGACCTGCAGGCTACATCTGCGTTTTACACTAGTAATACTTGCCTTCACT
>CM060320.1:69791422-69793922 GCA_030674155.1 Stramonita haemastoma | reverse complement strand
TACCTCCGAACCCAACCCACCACCCCTTTACTACCTACATATCCTTCTATCCCACCTCCTCCACCACCATAGTAGTGGTAGTAGTAGTAGTTAGCTGTACACCTTACGTTCCATAAGTCACTAGGCTAAGGTAAGACATTCTGAGACAGGTATTGGCAGGAACACCGGGGAAGCGGGAGCAAGCAGACAAGAGGCAGAAAAAGAAAAAAGAAAAGAAAAAAAGAGGAGGGGGGGGGGGGGGGGGGGGGGGGGTGAAGGCAGACTTGAAAGGGAGGAAAAGGGGGTGAGGAAGAGAGGAAGAGGAGGAAAAGGAGGAGGAAACACCATCATCCGTGAACCCTGTACAACTTTTGCCGTTCGCCAAATTAGTCAGCTTAATTAACTGTCATAGGAGAGAGAGAGAGAGAGAGAGAGAGAGAGAGAGAGAGAGAGAGAGAGAGAGAGAGAGAGAGAGAGAGAGAGAGAGAGAGAGAGAGAGAGAGAGAGAAGAGAGAGAGAGAAGAGAGACAGCAGACAGACAGACAGAGCAGACAGACAGACAGGCAGGCAGACAAAACAGAGAGGGGGAAGTGAGGGGGGTGGGGGTGAGGTTAAGGGGGAAACGTAACAGAACAACATACTGGGAAGAGGCCAGTGGAAAATGTATACAGACCATAGTAAAAAGAAAAAGACAAGACCAGAAAAACATGCATACAAGCAGACAGACAAACCACGAACAGAAAGAAGACAAGACAGACAGAAGGGAAAGACATGAAGTACGAAAAGGAGGGAAGAGACGAAAGAACGAAAGGAAGCGATAAAGAACGAACGAGGGAAAGAAAGATTCGATTTGATTTGATTTGATTTGATTTATTCTTTTATATCGAGGATAATGGAATAAGCACTCTTGTGCTTTTTTCATCCAGTCCCCGTGTGTATGCATTTTGAAAATGTCATCTGAAAGAAAGAAAGAAAGAAAGAAAGAAAGAAAGAAAGAAGAAAGAAAGAAAGAACAAGAACGAGAGAAACAAAGAGAGAAAGAAATAAAGAAAGAGATGAACGAAGAAAAACCAACAATAAAAACCATGAAAAAAAAGGGAAAAAAAAGACAGGAAAAAGAAGGAAAGACAACCACAAAAAACCTATCTAAAAACCATATGAAAAAAAGAAAGAAAAATAAAGCACCCCAAACCTCACTCTGCCAAAAGACACGGAGGCCTCAGTCAGTCCCTTCCAGCCCCGACAAGCACAACAAACTGCCCGGTACTTCAGCCAAAGAGAGCACACACACACACACACACACACACACACACACACACACACACACACACACACACACACACACACACACACACGACACACACGCGCGCACACTAACATACACACACAAATACACACACAATAACACACACTCACACACACACACACACACACACACACACACACACACACACACACACACACACACACACACACACAACACACACACACACACACACACACACACACACACACACAACCACACACACACACACACACACACACACACACACACACACACACTTACACACACACACACACACACATACACACACACACACACACACACACCACACACACACACACACACACACACACACACACACACCACCTCGCTAGCCTACACCACGGGTGTCTGGTAGGTGTGAAACCCTACAGCCAATGGCCGGCCACTGACAGGTAGCCTATAGCACCAAAGTGCCAATCCTCCCAAACCATCCATCCACCTCTCACCTTACTCGAGTCACCGAACCAGCAGCGCAGGGCTAACTTCAGCTGGGTGACCTCAGAGCGACCTAAAGGTTAGACAGACTGTGAGTGCGGGACAGAGGGAATCGGATCAAAGATAGGGTGTACTATCTTTGATCTGATGTGGATGTGGATGTGGAGTTTGGATTGAAAAAGGCACTGGGGGTGGGGTGGGATGGGGGGGGGATGGGTTCAGGTAGTTCTGGCCATGTTACAGAAGATCAGTGGAAATACAGCACGGCCAGTCATGTTGGTACTGGATAGCTTATACTTGTATGTCAGTTCTGTACCTTCTGTCTCTCATCACTCTCTCCTCTCTTCTCTCTCTCTCTCTCTCTCCTCTCTCTCTCTCCCCCTCTCCTCTCCTCTCCTCCTCCTTATCTCTCCTTCCGCCCCTCTCTCTCTGCTTCCCTCAACCCCCCCCCCCACCCCCCTTAGTCTCAGTGCTTGTCCTTCATGAACTTCCACTACAAAGTATCAGTAATTGTGTGTTGCCCATTATACAGGTTGTTCACCCAATGAAGGGTAGTTTTGGTTTTCCCCCCTAAACTGTATCATGTAACACACACCACACACACACACACACACACACACGCGCGCGCGCGCGCCGCGCGCGCAGCGCATGCCAACACACACACACACACAACAAACACACACATTATGTACGTCTATAAGTACCCTTTGCACAAAATGAATGTGCACATAAACACACATGTGCACACTTGATACACAT
>CM060320.1:69781422-69783922 GCA_030674155.1 Stramonita haemastoma | reverse complement strand
CCTGACTAGATCTATACTTTCCTTTCTCTAGCAATTATGAATGTGTCTATTTGTGGACATGAGGATTCCTGTTTTGCTTTTGTGGTGGTTGGTGGGGGGGGGGGGTGGTTGGTGTGTGTGTGGAGGAGGAGGGGGGGGGGGCGTTGTTTTCTTCATTTTTTGGCTAAAGATCAGAGTATCGTCAAGGAAAGACTTATCCTCAATATAAAAGAATAGATAAATAAATAAAGTAAATACTGTACCCTTCCTTTCTCTATATTATGATTGTGTCTATTTGTGGACATGAGGATTCCTGTTTTGCTTTTGGTGGTGGTGGTGGTTGTGATATCAGACGGGAGAGTTTTCTGTATTTGAGTTTGCGCTTGCTTGCGTGCTGCGTGCGTACATGCTGTGTGTGTGTGTGTTTGTGTGTGTGTGTGGTGTGTGTGAGGTGGTAGTGTGTGGGGAGAGGGTGCACACGCGCGTACTTGCGAGCAAGCTGACCTCTCTCTCTCTCTCTCTCTCTCTCTCTCTCTCTCTCTCTCTCTCTCAGCTAATTTCAGTGGCTGAACCAATAAAAAAGTCTTAGCGGATGAATCATCTTCACCCACCGACCCCTAAACTAAGCTATACCATACACTCCCTTCACTTCACCACCCACCCAAAGCTTTCTTCCATTTCACTGAGCAGTCCAATCTAGTAGTATATATAGTCAGTCACACATCCTTGCAGAAATAAGTCTACCATCACACACACACACACACACACACCACACACACACACACACACACAACACACACACACACAATATATATAAACTAATATATATATATATAATACATATACTATAATATATATATATACAATATATATATAATATATATATATATGAGTCAGGTCAGCCCAAAGCATGGTCCTTACTCAGTAATTCCCCAACGCTGCTTTGACAACATCATTTTGTGAGTGCAATGTAATGGTTACTCTGCACTTGTTTTTTCTCCACTCTATTTCGTCATTTATATATATAGAGAGAGAGGAACGGGATAGCCTTGTGGTTAGAACATTGCTCTTGCAATCTGATGACAAGGGTCCGAATCCCGTTCAAGGGGGTTTTCCCCCTGGAGTTTACGTCAGTGCAGACTCCATTCTCCCCCAAAGTCCTTCGGATGAGACTATAAACCGAGGCCCTGTGTGTGAACGCATGTCGAACATCTTGCTCACACGTTAAATCCTGTTCCGCTTTTCGAAAGAGTAGGCCACTGTACGCCGGTGGGAACAAATGACAAAATGGACAAAACTGCAAACACATGGAGACTGGATGTAAAATAAATATATTAAAAAAGGGGGGGGGGGGCACATGAGTGCTTATTCCATTATCGTCGATATAAAAGAATGCTTTAAAATATAAATAAATAGATAAATGTAAAATCATACTGAATGTTGCCTCTAAGGTTATCCAGTCTTGCCTCATCTTCTCCAGTTCATTTTTTTCTGTTGTTTTCAGTGCTTGGTGTTTTTATTCATTCATTCACTCAACCTATCTAAACGCTTTTGTTTCGAGAATCAAGGAAAAGCACTCGGTGTTTTTTTTTTTTATTTTTCACATCTAGCCCTCGTGATCATACGGTGTGTGTGTGTGTGTGTGCGGCGCGTGTGTGTGGTGTGGTGTATGTCTGAGTGTAGGGCTTTTTTTTAGTTGTTTGGTCATTCGTTCCCATCGGCACACAATGACCTACTCTTTCGAAAGGAGGAACAGGTGTTTGCAAGATGTATGTTTATAGTCTCATCGAGGGACTGACTCTCTCCAGAGTGGCACAGTGTGAAGACCAGTCCATAAAGGCTAAACTCACCTGCCCAGTGGCAGTCTTAGAAAGTGGGGAAGTGAAGGAGAAAAAAAGTCTGTGTGTGTGTGTGTGTGTGTGTGTGTGTGTGTGTGTGTGTGTGTGTGTGTGTGTGTGTGTGTGTGTGTGTGTGAGGCAGAGAGGGGGGAGAGAGGGGGGCAGAGGGAAAGAGAGAGACAAAGAGAGACAGACAGACAGACAACACTTGAGAGAGAGAGAGAGAGAGAGAGAGAGAGAGAGAGAGAGAGAGAGAGAGAGAGAGAGAGAGAGAGAGAGAGAGAGAGAGAGAGAGAGAGAGAGAGAGATGTAGGGGAGGAGCCTTGAGAATTCCACATAGCAATAATGCCTGGTCAGCATCTAAGCCAGTGCGCTGACAGCCTTGCTCTGCATACAATTCAGTTGGTGTGTACGGACGTGTGTGCCTTTATATCATTATATTCATGCGCGTGCACATGTATGTTCATGTTTGTACGCACACGCAAACGTAAAAGTGTATGTGTTGTGTTCGAGTATGTTCTCGAGAGCATTGGGTGTGTGTGTGTGTGTGTGTGTGTGTGTGTGTGTGTGTGTGTTGTGTGTGTGTGTGGTGTGTGTGTGTGTGTGTGCGTGCGTGTGCGTGCGTGCGTGTGTGTGTGTGTGTGTGTGTGTGTGTGTGTTGGGGGGGAAGGGGTGGAGGTAGG
>CM060320.1:69773922-69776422 GCA_030674155.1 Stramonita haemastoma | reverse complement strand
CTTTTAAAAAACACACTCTCTCCTCCCCTCCCTCTCTCACACCTCATCACGCTCCCCTCCTCATCCTCTCTCTCTCTCTCTCTCTCCCCTCCCTTTCTCTCTTCTCCCCTCTCCTCCCTCCTCTCCTCCTCCCATCCTTCCCCTCTTCCCGACCTTCTCTTTGTCACTGATTAAAACTGTACCTACAAACCAAAGTCGCTAGCGCTGGTAGCCCCTTAGAGAGCCGATGAAAGTGGCAATGTACATAAGAATGATCAAGGAGGTTTTAAAATACAGGACTGAGTCTTCAAAATTATTTTCTGAAACCAAAAGTAACAAAAAGGGTCCACATTCTTCGGCAAACCCCCCCCCCCCCCACCTCCACCGTCCCCCAAAATGTCAACTGGAGTTTGTCAAAGAAAGCTTCACTGGGTAAAAAAAACACAATCGATGTGAGATTGACGAAAGCAAACAAACTGAACGCCTCACTCGATCATCACAAAGACCCAAAGAATTCACATGGTCAGTTAAGCCCCTATCGCCATCCAAATGAGAAGGATCTCAAAGACAAATGGTAGACACAACATTCGATGGATGCAAATACTCAACACAGATATTTGATGAAAGCAAATGATACATTAGATGAAAGCAAATGATAAACACACATGTACGATAAAAATAAATAAGACAGACATTTGATGAAAGCAAATGATAAACACACACGTACGATAAAAATAAATAAGACAGACATTTGATGAAAGTAAATGATAAACACAAACATTTGATGAAAGCAAATGGTAAACACAAACATTTAATGAATGAAATGGTTAACACAAACATTACAAACATCTGATAAAAGCACAACCGATCCTAAACTTTCAACCAATAAAACAGTCTACCGATGAAAGCAGCAAAGCCAAATGCCAGACTTTGAACTCATAAAACAGTCTTTTCACGAAAGCAGCAAAATCGATTCTAGACTTTGAACTAATAAAACACTGCGTCTCTCTCTACCAGCGGGAGCTATCTGCCCAGCCACGTTAATTGATCAGACTGAAGCTAAGCCAGTCTGAGTAATGGAACCGAGCCGAACTGCTACCATCAAGGTCTGTCTCCACAGGGCGATGGCCATTTCTATGGGCCGACAGAGGGTCCTGTGATCCTGTGCCGGTAATTCCTCTGTGGATGGTGGTCGTTGATTTGGTGTGGTGGTGCTGCTGAATTTAGCTTTGGTGGTGGTGACCGTTTCTCTGGTTTGTTTAGGCTGGTACGTGCGTGCAGTGATGAGCCGTGTTGAATTGTGTGTGGTGGTCTGTTGCGGTTAGAAGGGCAGCATCATTGGTGTGTGTGTGTGGGAGACGGGGGGGGGGGGGGGGATGTTGTGTGGTGTGTGTTGTGTTGTGTTGTGTGTTGTGTTGTGTTGTGTGTGTGTGCGTGTGTGGTTGTGTGTGTGTGTGTGTGTGTGTGTGTGTGTGTGTGGTGTGTGTGTGTGTGTGTGTGTGTGTGTGTGTGTGTGTGTTGTGTGTGTTTTGTGTTGTGATGTGTTGTGTTGTGTTGTGTTGTTGCGTGCGTGCATATGCGTGAGTGAATGTGTGTGTGCTCTTTTTAATTATGTATCACATTGTATCGTTTTGTATTGCATTTTATAATAAATACATCGTTTTCTATCTATTGTATTGATAGTATTGTATTGTACTAAAAAATTACTATTCTGCACAGCACTGCAGGGCAATGGCTCCTGTGTGTAACACTGTTTTGTTACGTAGTGTGTTGCGTTATCCTGTGTTCTCTATTGTTTCTTTGTCTACTGTCGAAACAAGTGCCCGGAGTGCTTTGCATTACAAAGATTGCTCGCCCTCTCTCTCTCTCTCTCTCTCTCTCTCTCTCTCTCTCTCTCTCTCTCTCTCTCTCTGATCATGATATTATGTAATCCATGCCATCATAACTATTCAGGGTCTAACAGACCTTTTCTTCTTTTTCTTTGTTTAATATATGTTTTGTGCCCAGTCCAGTCCCCTTCCCGCTGTCCCCTTAAAAATGGGCTGGCTCTCTCTTGACTCTGTGTGTGTGTGTGTGTGTGTGTGTGTGTGTGTCTGTCTGTCTGTCTGTCTCTCCCTCCCTCCCTCCCTCCCTCCCTCTCTCCTCTCCCCTGACCCCCACCCAACAATGCCTGTCCGCCTATCTGTCTGGCACAACACAATACCCACACCCCCACCCTCTCCTCTCCACACAGTGGCCTGACTCAACCCCATACCAGTACAGCCTGCCTGGAACAGACAGACAGTGTCTGGAACCCAGTGTAGTAGGGGTTAGGCTAGCTAGCAGTCAGGCTAGCACAGATGGAAACGTCTTTGAACTTCTCTCAGCCAGAGATAGCAGCAGTCAGACCCAGAGACCTTGGACATCGATTTGGGTTTGGATGGAGAGGAGAGAGAGGAGAGAGGGAACTACCCCTCCGCTCCCTCCTCCTTGTCATAACTGACGGGTAATGATCAAGCGTTGGAGATTGTTAGATCACACG
>CM060320.1:69758922-69768922 GCA_030674155.1 Stramonita haemastoma | reverse complement strand
CTTTAAACCGAGGCCCCGTGTGCGAACGCACGCAGAACACCTTGCGCACACGTTAAATCCTGTTCCGCTTTTCGTAAGAGTAGGCCATCGTGTGCCGGTGGGAACAGATGACATTTACAATACTGCATACACACGGGGACTGGATGAAAAAAAGCACAAGAGTGCTTATTCCATTATCCTCGATATAAAAGAATAAATCAATAAATCCCTCTTTAATATAATATCTTACTTTGAGGATAATGGATTAAGCACACATTCCTTTTTTTTTTCTATACATCCAGTCCCCCGTCTGTATATTGTCAATTTTGTCATCCGTTCCCACCAGCACACAATGGCCTACTCTTCCGAAAAGCGGAACGGGTTTGAACGTTGCGCAAGATGTTCTGCATGCCTTCGCACTAACACGGGGGACCGGGGACTTCAGTTTTAAGTCTCATCCGAAAAGTATCATCATCAAACGCAGGCTGATTCACATCTCTAGCTCTGCAACTCAGCTTATTTTTTCGCTTAGTTCGACTGTAGCTCTATCCGCGTGCTACGCTATTCCATGTACCCTCAACACATGTGACATATTGTGTTATGGAGGGGGGGGGGGGGGATGGGTTAGGGCCGGGCCTGCTGAGTCAGATCGATGAGTGGAATGTAGAAGGCTGGGACAGGAGCTTGAACAGATCGATGTTGCTATTGTGCTGTACGTAAGATTATTACGATCACTGTGTAGGCACAGGCCATATTTAAAATGCTGGCTTGCATATAGATATATGTGTACTGTAGGCGCAAGATGCTTGAGTTTGCAAAAACAAAAAATTGTGATAGAATGTAGACGGGGGGGGTGCGCTAGTGTATCGTTTGTGTGATTATATAATATGATCAAAAGAGTTTACAGATGTGATCTTTTGTGTGTGTGTGTGTGTGTGTGTGTGTGTGTGTTGTGTGTGTGTGTGTGTGTGTGTGTGTGTGTGTGTGGTGTGTGTGTGTGTGCTTTTTGTTGTTTCGTTTATTATTTCCCTATAGTTGCTCCTTAAATGCTGAACACCTGTTTTCCAGTTTTTGATGGTACTGATGATATATTAAAGTCAATTGCTCTTAGGTTTATTCTCCTGTTAAATATATGCTTGTAATCCTACATACCCCCAAAAGGGTTAAGAGTGTGTGTGTGTGTGTGTGTGTGTGTGTGTGTGTGTGTGTGTGTGTGTGTGTGTGTGTGTGTGTGTGTGTGTGTGGTATGGTGTGGTATGGTATGGTGTGGTGTGGTGTAGTGTGGTGTGGTGTGGGTGTGGTGTGTATAATGTGGCGTGGCGTGGTGTGGTGTGGTGTGGTGTGGTGTAGTGTGGTGTGGTGTGGTGTATAATGTGGTGTGGTGTGGTGTGGTGTGGTGTGGTGTGGTGTGGTGTGGTGTGTGGGTGTGGTGTATGGTTGAGTTTGTGACAGGTCCTCTAGTACCTCGTACCATCCTGAGCTGATTGCCCCATTCTCTAAATCACAACACATACAGTAGGTTATCAAAGATTAACTCTAAATACACGGGGAGGGGGGGAAACGATTCAATACTTTTCTTTTTTTTCTTCTTTTTGTTGTTGTTCATGCATAAAAACGTGCCGGTCTAACGTGTGCAATAACCAGAAAGCGCCTCTCTCTCTCTCTCTCTCTCTCTCTCCTCTCTCTCTCTCTCTCTCTCTCTCTCTCTCTCTCTCTCTCTCTCTTCTCTCTCTCCTCCCTCTCTCTCTCCCCATCACCACCCTCACATAACCCAATCGACCATAACGAAGCACACCATCCTGTGTTACTTACACCTAAGCAGCCCTCAGCAGATGGTGTAAGCAGTGTTTCGTAAATTTATACATGGAATGAGGCAAAAAGGCTGGACTCCAGCAGAATCCCTGAGATACTTAGGGCTTTTCTTCTGATGGAATTACGTTGCGTTGTACTGCGTAACATTGCATTGTATTGTGTCTTACTGTTTTGTGTTGTACTGTATTGCATTGTCTTGTGTTGTGCTGTTTTGTGTTGTGTTGTATTGTATTGTATTGTAATTGTGATGTGTTGTGATGTGATGTGAAGCGACGTGATGTGCTGTGCTGTGCTATGTTGTGCTGTTTTCTATCATTTCTTTATAAATATCTCGCGTCGTATTGTTTTGTATTTCATTACATTGTGTTTATTACCAATTTCAGCCAGCAGCTTTTTGTGCATGAAATTCGGAATGCTCTACCCGAGGAGGAAGCGTGGCTTCAAGAGTAGCCCCACCTCACCTTTTTCCGGTCTGCAGGATTGAGTTTTTCTTTCCTTATGACACTGAACATTTTCTACGAAATTTTCCCCAAGTATAACTCTTACTGCAATGAGTTTTTATACGCACGCTGAATACCTGTTGCACACACCACCTCGATTCATCGTCTGATCCAGCACACAGACCGCCACTCAAGGTCTGATGGATGGGGAGAAAGTTCGGAATCAAACGGGGCTCGAACCTGAGACTTCTCGTTTTATAGACGTAGACGCATTATCTCATGACCACCAACCCCAAGGCTTCTTCTAACGGCCATGGGATCAAGATAAATGAATATAATGGATATGTTTACACACACCCGCGTGCGCACGAGCACACAAACACACAACAACAACACAAAACAACAAAACAACAACACACACACACGACAAGAAGAAGAAGAAGAAGAAGAAGAAGAAGAAGAAGAAGAAGAAAGAAGACAACGACAACGACAACGACAACACACACACACACACACACACACACACACACACACACACACACACACACACACACACACACAGAGCCTAAATAACAAGCCCACAACTATCTCAATGACCATACCCTAATGGTCAGTAAACCCAAGCACGTATGGTGTGTATGCACAACGTAGCTCTAGATTAAGAAATGACCGGAGGTTCACATCATCACCACAGCTGGCATATTTTATGTTTATGACCAGATCAGACGGACTTGGAACAACGTGTGGGTCAGAGAGTATATATGTATGTACGTATGTATGCACAAACTGCACTTGACCATAAATCGGGCACAGATGACTGTGAGATATACAATATGTTCTGTATACTACACGTACTACAAAAGTGACCTGTATCTATGGTCAATGTATGTGTGTGTGTGTTTGGGGGGAGGGGAGGGGGGATGAGTCAGTGAGAGAGAGAGAGATAGAGGAGAGAGAGAGAGAGTGTTGTGTGTGTGTGTGTGTGTGTGTGTGTGTGTGTGTGTGTGTGTGTGTGTGTGTGTGTGTGTGTGTGTGTGTGTGTGTGTAAGTGTGTTGTGTGTGTGTGCTTACGCGTGCACACGCGCGAGTGCATGTGCATGCGTGTGCGCGTGAGTGCGTGCATGCGTGTGCGCGCATGTGTGATTGCACATGCATTCACGCGTGCCTGCGTGTGTGTGGCGGGGGGGAGGGGGTTTCAAGGTGTGCACATGAGGAAATAGACGGTTGATTAAGGCCTACTACATACATATACTGCGGCAAATCTGCAGCAAATTGACAGCAGAACAAGGCACGGTGTAGTCCACACAGCTGGTGCTGGTCATACAACGCTGCCAGGTATAAACTGTTTACCGTCTCTTTACTGCACTGCCTCTGTCTGTCTGTCTGTCTGTCTGTCTGTCTGTCTGCATGTCTGTCTGTCTGTTCTGTCTGTCTGTCTGTCTGTGAGAAAGAGAGAGAGCGAGATAGAGTGAGAGAGAGACAGAGACAGAAAGAAATAGAGAGAAAGATAGAGGTAGTCAGAGAGAGAGATAGAGACAGAGAAACAGAGTCAGAGACAGATTGAGACAGAGACAGACAGAGAGACAGAGGGAGAGAGACAGAGAGAGACACAGAGACACAGAGAGAGAGAGGCAGACAGACAGACAGACAGACAGACAGACAGACAGAGACAAACTGAGAGACAAACAGAGATAGTTACAGACAGAACAAATTAAATACACACAACAAAAAAATTAAAGAAAGAGACATACATTAAATCCTGATACACACAGACAAAAAGGCAAAACCTCAATCAATCGAGACTGACGGACAGAAACAGACAGTCTGCGACATGACGGTGTATATGTCTCTACCTGTGAAAAAAAACAACAACTATATACTACAGTCTTTAGACACAAACATTTCTCTCTTTTTTTCTAAACCTTTTTTTTTCTCCCCAGCACACTAAACAAGCAAGCACTGCCACAGGCACAGCACATCACAGACGACAGACAAGCAAAGATTAACAATCCGCGCGGTAAACAAAGGCTAGAATAAAAAGTATCTCTCTCCACTGTTCACTTCCAAGGCAATAAATAACAACAGCGCAGTCACGATATAATGCCACCTGTCTCCCTCAATATTCTTGGAATATGCCGTTTTCTGTTCAGTTTTCGCTTTAGAGGAAGTATTCTCGGTATATGCTGTTCGTTTTCGTTTCGCTTTAGAACACTTGAGGTAAACGGTCAAGGTGTCCCATAACCTTTGTGGTCGTAGGGGGAGCGAAGGGTCAGAGACCTCAGCTTCTCTAATTGCCAGCATATTGAGGGTGGCGTCCATCTCTTCCTCGCTGCTTTACCTTCCCTGACCCTAAAGAGGGCAGGTACCCATTAACAGCTGGGTGAACTGGGGGACCCTACAGAAACCAAGTCGGGCAAACGGTCATCCATTCCAATTGGTAACCACGCTCGATGCCGCTTAAACCCTAGCTTGGGGAAAAGCGAGGTCTCTGACCACTGAGCTGACCTGTCCCCTTCAGAGCACTTAGCTAGCTGGGCCAATACCTGGTCCATCGACCTGCCGATGAGGGATGAACACTCTGGAACCACTGAGGGCCTTCAGTGCACGGCAGCATTCGTCAGGGTCTCCGGGGTTGCTGTCTGAGGGTTCGAAGAAGAACACTTAGCTCTGACTGAAAGCAATCCGGAGCGTTCGAGCAGTCTAGGTTTTACATGGGGAAGATTCGGTGATTTATAATTCCAGTTCTGTGGCAGGCTAGTAAACTGACTGGTCGACAGCAGAACCAAGTTCAAATTCTGAACTGCTGACTGAAACACGTATTGGCAAGGTAGAGAACATAGGCAAATCACAGTATTCGTGTTTAAACTTTTACCTTAATACACCACACATAATTACACACACACGAACGCACGCACGCACGCACGCACGCACGCACGCACGCACCACACACACACACACACACACACACACACACACACAACACCACACACACACAGGTAGAAAACTATACATGCTCATATACCAAATCAATTTTTCACTTTGAAAGATGTCAGCTTGCCATGCATACGGGCATTGTGTGCGGGCTGCGAAAGAGAGAAAACTGATAGAGTTTGATTTATGGTAATATAACCTTAATGCAAACACATTGACGCCTACAGTAAAGTGATATGTGACACTGGGGTAGGATGAGGGGGAAGGAAGGCAGAAGTGGTAAGGGCTGCAGTGATAATATTTATAAATCACGTCCCTGCAAACATGTCCGATTTAGGGGCTGTGTGATAAAGGATAGGGTGCAACAAATACAGGAATAAGACAGGTATTGGGAAAGGGATGAACAGGGGAATAATATGAACTCAACGAAAGAGACCTACCCATAAATCCACAAAAGAAAAACAAATTTAAGGGACATAATTAAAATTTTCACTTAAGATCAGTGTGGTGGTGGTGGTGGCAGAGGGGAGAGTAGCGGTTGAAATAAACATAAACTCAAAGAAACATACCTATCCACAAACGAAAAAAAAAGAAATTTTCAAGGGAGAGAATAACAAATTTACTAAAGAATAGAGTGGGGGGGGGGGGGGATTATAAGCATAAACTTAATGGACATATCCACAAACGAAAAAAACAAAATTTCAAAGGACAAAATAACAAATTTCACTGACAAACAGTGTGGTGGTTGGAGGGGGGGTTAGGGAGAAGAGTAGAGGCTGATTACAAATATTAACTTGAAAAAAAAAAAACGCTTAACCTATCCACAAACCAAAAAAACACAAAATTTCAAGGGACAAATTAATTTTCACTTAAGAATGGTATGGTAGGGGAAACAGCAGTTGACATAAACATAAACTTAAATAGACCAATCCACAAACTAAAAACGGTTGACAAAATTTACCACAAAAAACTGCATACACACAGGGATTGGATGTACAAAAGCACATGGGTGCTTATACAACTATCCTCGAAATAAAAATATAAAAAAACCACACACACACACACAAAACAAAATTTAAAGGAACAAAGTAACAAAATTTCACTTTAAAAAATACACCTATCCAACAAACAAACAAAATTTTTAAGGGACAAAAACAAACAAATGTTTCAAGAATAGAGTTGTGAGGGAAGCACCGGTTGACAGTCCTGAGAGGAGGAGACCAAAGGCGCGAAAAGACCGAACGAACGAACACACACACTGAAGCCGATGCATCGCTGGGAAGGTCCCAGGGCCCCCCGTTCCCACGTCAACAGCCCAACTGGTCTTAACGGTTCGCTACAATGCACAACCCCAAACAGACCAAACCATCGATCCGCCAACCCGCCAACACCAGGGGGACGATAGCCTACAAGGCGCGCGTCCCACTAATTCATCATAAAACTTTGTCCGGGCATGCTGGAATACAGGATCAGAAGAGAGAGGAGAAGGGGGAAGGAGGGAAAAAAGGGGGAGAAAAAGTACTGAGGGGGAGGAGGGCAAAAGGGATTCGTTTACTTCCCCCGCTTTCTCACAATGTCATTTTTTAAGGAAGCCACTTTTCCCGAGCGTTCGAAGATGATGAAAAAAAGAAGGGAGAAGACACAACAAAGAAGAAAAAGAAGAAGAAGAAGAAGAAGATAAGAAGAAGAAAAGAAAAAAGAAGAACAAGAAGAAGAGGAAGAAGAAGAACTAAGAAGAAGAAGAAGAAAAAGAAGAAGAAGAAGAAGAAGAAGAAGAAGAAGAAGAAAAAAGAAGAAAGAAGAAGAAGAAGAAAAACAAGAACAAAAGAAGAAGAAGAACAAGAAACAAGATAATATGATGATGATGATGCTGAGATGATGACGATGAGACGAGATGAAGGAGGAGAAAAGAAGAAAAGGGGGGGAGGAGAGAACAACAACAAGAAAAAAGAAGGAAGCCAAATTTTTATCATGTCACCCCAGTGCATGTAGAAAAGCAAAAATCACAGGTATGTCAGCCAGCAAATAATGAAAAAGGCATATCCGATGATAATCACATGAAAATGGATAGGCAGTATTTGTTTTTCCGTTGTCTTGTCCCCACTGTCCAAAACAAACAAACAAAGACTTCTATTTCATGACATAACACCGCAGCGTGCCACCTTACCAAAACAACACACACACCAAAAACCACACAAAAACCCAACACACACACACACCACCAAAAACACACACCCACACACAACACACCACAACACCACACAACAAAAACCAAAACCACACACCCAAAAAAACCCACACACAAAAAACCAAAAACACTCTCTCAAAAACCAAACCAAAAAAACCCCCAAAAACAAACACACACAAAAACACAAAACACACCAAACCCCAAAACCCCAAAACCAATCACAAAAAACAAAAACCCCACTTTCCTCCCGCACAAGCAAGGGCCCAAGCTGTTTCTTTTATTGACAATGTGCAGGGGACTATGATTGAAACACCACGCACGACCACCCCCACCCCCACACACACACACACACACACACCACACACACACACCCACACCAGGAAAAACACAAAGTGGAACAAACCACACAAAAAACACACACCACCCACACACAACACACAAAAACCAACCACCAAAACACAACAAAACAACACAAAATTTATCAATTCCAAATATGAAAAAAATTCACAGGGAAAAAATTTAAAAACAAGGATAACAAGGGAAACGTGGTTTTTTTTCACTAATTTAATCGACAATCGCTTCAGGGAAAACCCAAACGGTAGTTTTTGTGGTGGTGTGTGTGTGTTTGTGTGTTTGGGGTTGGTGGGGGGGTGGGGGGTGGTTTGGTGTGTGTTTGTGGTGTTTGTATGTATGTAGTATGTATGTATGTATGTATGTATTAGTAGTATGAGTATGTATGTTCTTTTGTGTGTGTGGGGGTGTGTATGTTGGGCTGTGTGTTGTGTTTGTTGGTTGTGTGTGGTGTTGTGTGTGTGTTTGTGAACGGGGGACGGGGTTTTTTTTTTATGTAACAAAACGGGAAATGGGGGTGCAAAACATCCATTTTCTTTTTTTTTTTTCAACAGCATCAAAATTTAGACAAAGGCAGGGGGGTTTGGGAAAAATCAGAACAATTTAAATTTTCCGTGCAAAAATACCGCAACTTCTTCGCACACTCACTCATCTGTTACACCTTTTTTTCATCACACAACAACAGTGAAGGGGTTAATTTAAAGGGCCCCACTGTCGCCTTTTTATTTTTATCCAACTGCCCCACCCCCAAAAAAAACTTGGCATCAAGCAAGACACGAAACCCCCCCTTTTTTTACCGTAATCCTCTCCGTGACAAAGGAAACCAACGTTTTTACGTACCACGCGCGGAAACTACTTGACGTATTTTGTTTAAAATTTTATAGCAAATTCTGAATATTTTTCTTCCCCCTCGCGGCAAACCCTTTTGGGGGCATTTTTTATAATTTATTAGAAAAAGGCGTTGCGGGTCATCCTACCCCTTCTTTTCGAGGCTTGTTTGGGGTTATTCCCCCCTCCTCTCTCTTCCCCCTTTTCTCCCTTTTTCCCCTCTTTTTCCCCCCCCTCCTCCCTTTCCCCTCCTCTCCCCTCTCCCTCCCCTCTTTTCTCATTTTCACATGTAAAGGGTTCCTTTTTTTTTTTTTTTTTTTAATTTTACAACCCCCCCTCCTGCCCATTTTTCATTGCATCCCCCTTTTTAACCCATTCCCCTTATATAATACAAATAGGGTTTATCTATGTTCGTTTTCAAACGACCAACAACCATACCCAAAATAACATATAGGTTTTACTATGACTTGGCATCTGCCAAACTTGTAAAAACGTCCGTGCTCCGTGTGACAAGCAAAATGAAATGTTTTGCTGACACATTTTGACACCGTTTCTGTTCCATCATCACGAAACTAATGGGTTTAAAAGGGTTCTTACCCCTTTTGACAATAACTTATAGATCAGGGGTTTTTTACAAAACTTGAAGATTATGTTTTGACTAGATACTTATGAAGAAAATGTTTTTAACAATATGAACAAGGGGAAAATAATTTAGAAGATACTTTGGAACGTTTTGCACGATATGATTATGGATACCTTTTTTTGTTTGTATTTTTTTTTCACATTATTTTCAAATTTGGGGGGTTGGGGGGGGGGTTTTTTTTTGTTTTTTTTAAAAAACAAGAATTTTTTAGATCAATTTTTACACGAGATGCTGGAGACATGTTTTTACACAAGAGAAATTTCGGGGAAAAAGATTTTAAAAAGAATGATTAAAAGGGTCGGTTTGAAATTTTTTCATCCCTTCCCAAAACCGGGGGCGAGGTTTAGGCACAAGATTTCAGCTGCTTTGCCCACGGGCCCCCCTTTTATTCATCAAAAGAAAATTTGGGCTTCATTCGATTTTTTACGTCAAAAGGGGAAAAAAAGGCCCAAAGGTGGATTCAACCCAAACCCCACAGTTGTCTTTTTGGGGGTGAAAAATCTTGACCACCCGCCACTTCCTCTCGTTTTTTTAGTTTTTGTTGTTTCCCTTTTTTTCGTTAAAATTATTTTTTTTTGTTTTTTGTTTTTTGTGCTGTTTTGTTTAGGTTGGTTTTTTGTGTTTTTTTTTTCCCTTTGGGGTGGGGGGGTGTTTTTGGGGGTTTTTTGTTTTTTTTATGTCTTTTGGGGTGGGGTTGGTTTTTTTTTTTTGCAAACCCCCCAGAGTAAACGCCTCAGTTTCTAAAGGAAAGAAAACTGAACAGGGTTTAGGTACTATACGACAACTATAAGTGGTTCCCCCCTGAAGCTTGAACACTTGTGTACGTTC
>CM060320.1:69753053-69758822 GCA_030674155.1 Stramonita haemastoma | reverse complement strand
GTGTGTGTGGTGGTGGTTTTTTTTGGGGGGGGGTGTGGGGTTTTTTTTTTTGTTTTTTTGGGGGGGGGGGGGTTCCTTTTTTTTTTGGGGGGGTTTTAAAAATTTTGTGGAAAAGGGTTTTTTTTTTCTTTCCCCGGGGGGGGTTTTTTTTTTTTTTGGGGGGTTTTTTTTTGGGGGGGGTTTTTGGGCCCCTTTTTTCCCCCCAAAACCCCCCCCCCCCCGGGGGCCCCCCGGTTTTTTTTCCCCCCCCCCCCCCCCCCCCCAAAAAAAGGGGGGGGCCCCCCCAAAAAAGGGCCCCCCCCCTTTTTGGGGCCCCCAAAAAAAAGGGGGGGGGGAAAAAAAAAAAAAGTTGGGGAAAAACCCCGAAGGGGAAAAAAGGGGAAAATTTTTTTTGGGGGTTTTTTTTTCCCCCTTTTTTCCCCCCCCCCCCCCCAAAACCCCCCAAAAAAAAAAAAAACCCCAGGAAAAGGGGGGGGGCCCCCCTTTAAAAAAAAAAAAAAACCCCCCCCCCTCCCCCTTTTCCCCCCCGGGCCCCCCCCCCTTTTTTTTTTTCCCCCCCCCCCCCCCAAAACTTCCCCCCCCTTCCCCCCAAAACCCAAAAAAAAAGAAACCCCCAAAAAACCCCCCCCCCCCAAAAACAGGGGGTTTTTAAAAACCCCCAAAAAAACCCAAATTTTTTTTCCCCCCCCAAAACCCCCCCCTTTTTTTTAAAAAATGGCCCCAAAAAAAAAAAAAAAAAAAAAAAACCCCCAAAAATTAAAAAAATTTTTTTTTCCCCCCCAAAAAAAACCCCCGGCCCGGGTTTTTTCCCCCCCCCCCGGGGAAAGGGGGGGTTTTTTTGGGTTTTAAATTTTTTTTTTTTTTTTTTTTTTTTTTAAACCCCTTTTTTCCAAAAATTTTTTGGCCCTTTTTTTTTGGGGGCCCCCCTTTTTTTTTTGGGGGGTTTTCCCCCTTTTCTTCTTTTTCTCTTTTTTCCCCCCCCCTTTTTTCTTTCTTTTCCCTTTTTTTCCCCCCCCCCCCCTTTTCCCCCCCCCCTTATTCCCCCCTTTTTTAAAAAAAAAAAAAAAAAACCAAAGCAAAAACAAAAAAAAAACCCCCCCCCCCCCCCCCCCCCCCCTTTTTTTTTCCCCCCCCCCTTTTTCCCCCTTTTAATTTTTTTTCCCCTTTTTTTTAAACCTTTTTTTTTTTTCCCCCCCCCTTTCCCCCCCCCCCCCCCCCCGGGGGGGAAAAATTTTTTTTTTTTTTCCCCCTTTTTTTTTTTTTGGGGGGGGGGTTTTTTTTGGGGGGGCCCCCTTTTCCCCCCCCCCCCCCTTTTTTTTTTTCCCCCCCCCCCCAAAAAAAAACCCCCCCCCCCACCCCCCCCCCCTTTTTTTTCCCCCCCCCCCTTTTTTTTTTTCCCCCCCCCCTTCCCCCCTTTTTTTCCCCCCCCCCCCTTTTCCCCCCCCCCCCCCCCACCCCCCCCCCAAAAATTCCCCCCCCCCCCCCCCCCCCCCTAAAACCCCCTTTTTTCCGGGGGGAAAAAATTTTTTTTTTAATCAAACCCCCCCCCTTTTTTTAAAAAATTTTTTAAAAATTTTTAAAAAACCCCAAAATTTAAAAAACCCCCCCCCTTTCCCCCCAAAAAATGCCCCCTTGGGAAAAAATTTTTGGGGGGGAAAAAAAAAAATTTTTTCCCCCCAAAAAAAAGGGAAAAAGGGCCCAAAAATTCCGGGTTTTTTTTTTTAAAAAAAAAAAATTTTTTAAAAATTTTTTTTTTGGGGGGGTTTGGGGGGTTTTTTTTTTTTTTTTTTGGGGGGGGGGTTTTTTTGTTTTTTTCCCCCCCCTTTTTTTTTTTTTAAAAGGGGGGGGGTTTTTCCCCCCAAAAACCCCCCCCAAAAAAAAAAATTTTTTTTTTTTTTTTTTAAAAAATTTTTAAAAAAATGGAAAATCTTCCCAAAAAAAAATTTTTTTTTTTCCCCTTTTCCCCCCCCCAAAGGGTTTTTTTTCCCCAAAAAAGGGGGTTTGGGTTTTTAAGGGGGGGTTTTTGGGGTTTTTAAAAATTTTTTTTTTTTGGGGGGGGGAAAAAAAAAAAAGGGGGGGGAGGGGGGCCTTTTAAAATTTTTTTCCCCCCCCAAAAAGGGTTTTTTAAAAAAAAAAAAAAATTTTTTTTTTTTTTTATTTAAGGAAAAAAAATTTTTAAAAAAACCCCCAAAAAAAAATTTTTTAAAAAAAAAAACCCGGGGGGGGGGGGGGGAGGGGGGGGGGGGGGAAGGGGGGGAGGGGGGGGGGGGGGGGCCGGGGTTTTTTTTTGGGGGGGGGGGGCCCCCGGGGGGGGGTTTTTTTCCCCCCCCGGGGGGGGTTTTAAAAAAACCCCTTTTCCTTTTTAAAAAAAAAGGGGTTTAAAAAAATTTTTTTTTTTTTTGGGGGGAAATTTTCCCCGGCCCTTTGAAAAACCCCCGGGGTTTTTTCCCGGAAAGGAATCGTTCTCATTATACAAAAGAAAATTCAGGTTCATCCCCCTTTAAAGTTTTCCCCATCCTCAATTTTTAGTTGTGGTCTTATTTTTGTTGGTTTGCGTTTGAGGGGGTTGTGAAGGGGTTTATTTATGTATTAAAAGGGGAATTTGGGGAAAAGTTTAATTCTTGAAAAATTTGGTAGAAAAAGTTTTCCCGTTGGGTAAGGGGAAAAAAAAAATTAAACCTTTTTAACCGGCATTTGGGGGGGCTCTTGTAGCCACCTTTTTTTCCTTCCCGGGGGACATTGAAATTTTAAAAAACACAAAAAAATTCCATATAAAATATATATATAAAAATTATAATAATATATTAAAAATATATATATTATTTTTCGGGCCCGCAGTTTTTTTTTTTGTATAAATTTTGAATGCTCTAAAACCCAGGGGGAAAACTTTGGGTACCAAAACAGCGCCACCTCACCCCCGTTTCCCCGGGCTGGGAAAGGGTTGAGTTTTTTTTTCCCCCTTTTGGCCCCCTGAACATTTTCTAAAAAGGAAAATTTTTCCCAAATAAAAAACTTATTGCAAAGGGTTTTTTTTACGAAACCAAATGAATACCCTTTTGGGACAAAACCCCCCGATTTATCCCTGATCCTGCACATAACCACCACTCAAGCTGATGGGTGGGGAGAAAAGTTTTTGGGGGAATTTAAAAGGGATCCCAAAAACCCGAGACTTTTTTGTTTTTTATAGATGTAGACGCCAAATTTCCCCCCCTGACCCACCAAAAACCCCCAAGGGGCTTTTTCTAACGGGCCCGGGGATCAAAAATAAAAAGAAAAATAAAGCACAAAGTTTTTCACACCGGGTGTTTTTGGCGCGAAACACACAAAAAAAACCACGCACGTAAACCCCCAAAAAACACAAACAAAACACACCCCCCCCAAAACCCCCAACACCCACACACACCACACACACACTAAAACCCCACACACGAAACCCCAAAAAAACACACACACACACACACAGCCCCACCACAAAACCCCCAAACCAAAAAAAACAAGCCCCACCCCAAAAATTTTAAAAACCTACCAAAAAGGTCAGTAAACCCAAGCAATTTTGGTTGTATGCACCAAAGTAGCCCCCGAATTAAAAATAAAGACCCGGGTTTTTAACCCTCCCCCACAGTTGGGATAAATTTTATTTTTATTTTACCGATCAGAGGGACTTGGAAAAACGTGTGGGGCAGAGTGGTTAAAATGCAAAGTAAAGGTTTTTGTTTTAAAGTATTAAAGTATGTAAAGTTTAAGGTAATGTGGGGGGGGGGGGGGGGGGGTGGGGTCAGTGAGAGAGAGAGAGTGTGCGTGTGTGTGTTTGTGTGTGTGCGTGCGAGGGTGCGTGCGTGCGTGCGTGCGTACCGTGTGTATGAGTGTATGAGTCCGCGCGCGCGCATGTGTGTGTGTATGAGAGAGAGAGAAAGTGTGTGTGTGTGTGTGTGTGTGTGTGTGTGTGTGTGTGTGTGTGTGTGTGTGTGTGTGTGTGTGTGTGTGTGTGTGTGTGTGTGTGTGTGTGGTGTGTGTGTGTGTGTGTGTGTGTAAGTGTGTGTGTGTGTGCTTACGCGTGCACACGCGCGAGTGCATGTGCATGCGTGTGCGCGTGAGTGCGTGCATGCGTGTGCGCGCATGTGTGATTGCACATGCATTCACGCGTGCCTGCGTGTGTGTGGCGGGGGGAGGGGGTTCAAGGTGTGCACATGAGGAAATAGACGGTTGATTAAGGCCTACTACATACATATACTGCGGCAAATCTGCAGCAAATTGACAGCAGAACAAGGCACGGTGTAGTCCACACAGCTGGTGCTGGTCATACAACGCTGCCAGGTATAAACTGTTTACCGTCTCTTTACTGCACTGCCTCTGTCTGTCTGTCTGTCTGTCTGTCTGTCCTGTCTGTCTGCATGTCTGTCTGTCTGTGAGAAAGAGAGAGAGCGAGATAGAGTGAGAGAGAGACAGAGACAGAAAGAAATAGAGAGAAAGATAGAGGTAGTCAGAGAGAGAGATAGAGACAGAGAAACAGAGTCAGAGACAGATTGAGACAGAGACAGACAGAGAGACAGAGGGAGAGAGACACACAGAGACAGAGAGACAGAGAGAGAGGCAGACAGACAGACAGACAGAGACAAACTGAGAGACAAACAGAGATAGTTACAGACAGAACAAATTGAATACACACAACAAAAAAATGAAAGAAAGAGACATACATTAAATCCTGATACACACAGACAGACAGGCAAAACCTCAATCAATCGAGACTGACGGACAGAAACAGACAGTCTGCGACATGACGGTGCTATATTTCTCTACCTGTGAAAAAAAAACAACAACTATGTACTACAGTCTTTAGACACAAACGTCTCTCTCTTTTTTTTTCTAAACCTTTTTTTTTTCTCCCCAGCACACTAAACAAGCAAGCACTGCCACAGGAACAGCACATCACAGACGACAGACAAGCAAAGATTAACAATCCGCGTGGTAAACAAAGGCTAGAATAAAAGTATCTCTCTCCACCTGTTCGCTTCAAAGGCAATAAATAACAACAGCGCAGTCACGATATAATGCCACCTGTCTCCCTCAATATTCTTGGAATATGCCGTTTTCTGTTCAGTTTTCGCTTTAGAGGAAGATTCTCGGTATATGCTGTTCGTTTTCGTTTCGCTTTAGAACACTTGAGGTAAAAGGTCAAGGTGTCCCATTACCGAGGGGAGGGTGGAGCGAGGCGTCAGAGACCTCAGCTTCTCTAGGGGCTGGCATAATGAGGTCGGCGCCCATCTCCTCTCCCTCGCTGCTTTCCTTCCCTGACCCTAAAGAGGGCAGGTACCCATTTACAGCTGGGTGAACTGGGGGACTATACAAAAACCAAATCGAGCAAACGGTCATCCATCCAGTTGGTAACCACGCTCGATGCCGCTTAACCCTAGCTTGGGGAAAGCGAGGTCTCTGACCACTGAGCTGACCTGTCCCCTTCAGAGCACTTAGCTGGGCCAATACCTGGTCCATTGACCTGTCGATGAGGGATGAACACTCTGGAACCACAGAGGGCCTTTAGTGCACGGCAGCATTCGTCAGGGTCTCCGGGGTTGCTGTCTGAGGGTTCGAAGAAGAACACTTAGCTCTGACTGAAAGCAATCCGGAGCGTTCGAGCAGTCTAGGTTTTACATGGGGAAGATTCGGTGATTTATAATTCTAGTTCTGTGGCAGGCTAGTAAACTGACTGGTCGACAGCAGAACCAAGTTCAAATTCTGAACTGCTGACTGAACACGTATTGGCAAGGTAGA
>CM060320.1:69745553-69748053 GCA_030674155.1 Stramonita haemastoma | reverse complement strand
TCTATCTATCTTTCTATCTATCTTTCTTCCAGTCACTGAAGAGGCTGAAAACCTGTTGCACGTTGGGTGACATCAGACCCTGGTATGCATCTATTCACATGCAGAGTTCTCTCTCTCTCTCTCTCTCTCTCTCTCTCTCTCTCTCTCTTCTCTCTCTCTCTCTCTCTCTCTCTCTCTAGCTGCTGCAGTTTCAATAATGGCTCTGGTTATGTGTGTGTGTCGCTTGGTGACAACACTGGTCTTGAGGTAATAGACCGTTTTGTTGTTGTTTGTTGTGTGTGTGTGTTGTGTGTGTTGTGTGTGTGTTGTGTGTAGTGTGTATTGTGTGGTGTGGTGTGTGTGTGAGTGTGATGTGTGTGTGGTGTGTGTGTGTGTTGTGTGTGTGTGTGTGTGTATGTGTGTGTGTGTGTGTGTGTGTGTGTGTGTGTGTGTTGTGTGTTGTGTGTGTGTTTGTGTGTGTGTGTGTGTGTGTGTGTGTGTTGTGTGTGTGTGTGTAGTGAGAATGTGTGTGTTGTGCATGTGTTGTGCATGTGTGTGTGTTGTGTGTGTGTGTGTGTGTGTGTGTGTAGTGTGTGTGTGTGTGTGTAGTGTGTGTGTGTGTGTGTGTGTGTGTGTGTGTGTGTGTGTAGTGTGTGTGTGTGTGTGTGTGTTGTGTGTGTGTGTGTGTGTGTGTAGTGTGTGGTGTGTGTGTGTTAGTGAGTGTGTGTTGTGCATGTGGTGTGTGTTGTGTGTGTGTGTGTGTGTGTGTGTGTGTGTGTGTGTGTGTGTGTGTGTGGTGTGTGTGTGTATTGTGCATGTGGTGTGTGTGTGTGTGTGTGCATGCGCGCGTGCGTGTGGGTGTGTGTGTGTGTGTGTGTGTGTGCGTGTGTGGTGTGTGTGCGCATGCGCGCGTGCGTTGTGCGCGTGTTGTGTGTGTGGGGTGTGTGTGTGTGTGTGTGTTGCGTGTGTTGTGTGTGTGCGTGTGTGTTGGGGGAGAGGGAGGAGAGGGACGTACGCCAATGGCTCGCGTCAGGTTGTTACTGGGTATTAGGTTTACCTGTAGAAGGAGACAGATGCAAGCCATACTGCTGGGTTGCTGTTCAGGTTGATCTCTTTTTCCCCGTTCCCCGGCTACAGGTCCTAGGTTCACCCCTGGTGAGATGTTGCGTATGCGACCGTTTTTACCCACCATTGCAAGTGAATGTCATGAACTTGCCTATGCACAGCTTTAGGAAACATTCAAAGAAAAAGTGACAAAACAACAATATCTAGGCAGACACCAATTTGTATAAAATCGTTTGGTTTCAGAGGCGACTAAACAGTAAATTTTGATACAAGCTGGAAATCTCATTTGAATACACAGTAGGGGGGGGGGGGGGGGGGGGGAGGGGAGAGGGGTATCCCTGCTTTTCTACCTTCCCCCTTTATAAAAAAAAAAAAAAGTTTGACAAAAGGTAGTCTTTGTTTTCGTTCCCGGATTACAGCTCTGACTTTAAAAAAAAAAAAAAGCTAGACAAAAGGTAGTCTTTTTTTCCATCCTCCATTAGAGCTTTGAGGTTCAGCAATGGTGAGAGTTTTTGCCCACGTGACGGTTTTGCCCACCATCAATTAAGGTAGCCACATTCAGGGACACGGACACACACACACACACACACACAGATATATAATATATATATTTTTTTTATTACACACACACACAGATATATATGTGTGTGTGTGTAATAAAAAAAAAATATATATTATATAGCCTATATGTATATAAAACCACACACAACACACAGACAGACAAAAAGTGGTCTAAACGTGGGGAGGTATTAACGAAATGTGTACCACAAGGGCACGCATTCCTGCGACTTTCGATAACCCTCTGTACCACAACGGACCACCTACCCTACACCATTTTCAATGTTTATATATACCCCAATATCCACTCTGTTTTTAGCAAACAACTTGTCTCAAATTCACTGTTGAGTTAACCAACAATACCAGATGCACTGAAGTCACTACTTCTTCAGCTTCTGCCGTTACACTGGAAATCAGACGATGCATTTTGTCCTAAAAATGACACGTCTTACAGTTGCTGGGTTTGGGCAAAATTCGTTGATTTTTAGCTCCCATTACAGTCTTCTCTGAGCTCATGAAGTGATTCTCTTATTTTTATTCAGCGCTGTGGGTATGACGACGTCTGGGAATTCCCCCTTGACAAGAAGACCAGGAAGATTATAGTTCAGTCAGTGGCCGGTTTATTTTCATCCTCTTACGTACCACCTCCTTGTCTATTTTCTGTCTTCTTGGTCCATTCTCTCTCTCTCTCTCTCTCTCTCTCTCTCTCTCTCTCTCTCTCTCTCTCTCTCTCTCTCTCTCCTCTCTCTCTCTCTCTCTCTGTGGTTTCCTGCTCTTGGTATTTGGATCATTATTAATGGTTGTTGTTTAGTTGAGGCTATCTTTTATCTTCATGTTATCCCTGAAACGGGCGGGGATTGGATGTAAAAAAGCACACGAGTGCTTATCTATTATCATC
>CM060320.1:69738053-69743053 GCA_030674155.1 Stramonita haemastoma | reverse complement strand
ACACAAACACACACATTTTATATATATTATTATATATATTTATATATATAATATATATATATATAAACATATATATCACATATATATATAATACACATTATATATATATATATATATTGTGTGTGTGTTGTGTAAAAAAAAAAGAATAAAAATATAGCCTATATGTATATAAAACCAAACACCCAGACAGACAAAAAGTGTCTAACGTGGGGAGGTATTAACGAATGTTTACACAAGGGACGACTGCGACTTCGATAACCCTCTGTACCACAACGGACCACCTGCCTACGCCACTGTCAATGTGTTATATATACGCCAAGATCCGCTCTGTTTTTAGCAAACAACTTGTTTCAAATTCACTGTTGAGTTAACCAACAATACTAGATGCACTGAAGTCACTGCTTCTTCAGCTTCTGCCGTTACACTGGAAATCAGACGATGGGCTTTGTCCTAAAAATGACATGTCTTACAGTTGCTGGGTTTGGCCAAAATTCGTTGATTTTAGCTCCCATTACAGTCTTCTCTGAGCTCATGGAGTGATTCTCTTATTTTTATTCAGCGCTGTGGGTATGACGACGTCTGGGAATTCCCCCTTGACAAGAAGACCAGGAAGATTATAGTTCAGTCAGTGGCTTGTTTATTTTCATCCTCTTACGTACCACCTCCTTGTCTATTTTCTGTCTTCTTGGTCCATTCTCTCTCTCTCTCTCTCTCTCTCTCTCTCTCTCTCTCTCTCTCTCTCTCTCTCTCTCTCTCTCTCTCTGGTTTCCTGCTCTTGGTATTTGGATCATTGTAATCGTTGTTGTTTAGTTGAGGCTATCTTTTATCTTCATGTTATCCCTGAAAAGGGCAGGGACTGGATGTAAAAAAAAAGTACACGAATGCTTATCTATTATCATGGAATACAAGAATTTTGCCTTGCCTTGCCTTGCCTTGCCTTGCCTTGCCTTGCCTTGCCTTCTCTTCTCTCTCTCTCTCTCTCTCTCTCTCTCTCTCTCTCTCTCTCTCTCTCTCTCTCTCTCTCTCTCTCCTCCCTCTCTCTCTCTCACACACACACACACATACAACACACACACACTCTATCTCTCTCTCTCTCTCAAACAAACACACACACACACACACACACACACACACACACACACACACACACACACACACACACACACACACACACTCACACACACACACAAAGTCCTTCGGATGAGACTTTAAACCGAGGCCCCGTGTGTGAACGCATGCAGAACATCTTGTGCACACGTTAAATCCTGTTCCGCTTTTCGTAAGAGTAGGCCATCGTGTGCCGGTGGGAAACAGATGACAATATTTACAAAAACTGCATACACACGGGGACCGGATGAAAAAAAAGCACATGATTGCTTATTCTGTTATCCTCGATATTAAAGAATATAAAAGAATAAACAAAATTAAAATTAAAAAACACATCTGCATGGCTTACACAGGATTGTATAATCATCAGTTTGAGAGACGACTAAACAGTAAACTTTGATACAAGCTGGAAATGTCACCTGAATACAGGGGGAAGGGGAGGGGAGGCGGACAGGGGTTCCTGATTCTCAAACTTTCCCCTTTATTTTAAAAAAAAAAAGAAAAAAAAGTAGTCTTTGTTTTCATTCCTGGATTACAGCTCTGAGGTTCACCAATGGTGAGACTTTTTCACATGGATGGCTTTGCCCACCATCAATTAAGGTAGCCACATTCAGGGACATATATATATATATCTGTGTGTGTGTGTGTGTGTGTTGTGTGTTAATAAAAGATAATAATTTAAAAAATATAGCCTATATGTATATAAAACCACACACACACACACACACACACCACACCACACACACACACACACACACACACACACACACACACATATACTGTATAGATCTATATACCCACAACACACAGAGACAAAAAGTGGTCTAAACGTGGGGAGGTATTAACGAAATGTGTACCACAAGGGCACGCATTTCTGCGACTTTCGATAACCCTCTGTACCACAACGGACCACCTACCCTACACCATTTTCAATGTTTATATATACCCCAAGATCCACTCTCTTTGTTCAAAACAACTTGTCTCAAATTCACTGTTGAGTTAACCAACAATACCAGATGCACTGAAGTCACTACTTCTTCAGCTTCTGCCGTTATACTGGAAATCAGATGATACATTTTGTCCTAAAAATGACACGTCTTACAGTTGCTGGGTTTGGGCAAAATTCGTTGATTTTTAGCTTCAATTAAAGTTTTCTCTGAGCTCATGAAGTGATTCTCTTATTTCTATTCAGCGCTGTGGGTATGACGACCTCTGGAAATTCCCCTTGACAAGAAGACCAGGAAGATTATAGTTCAGTCAGTGGCTGGTTTATTTTCATCCTGTTACGTACCACCTCCTTGTCTATTTTCTTCTGGGTCCATTGGCGCTCTCTCTCTCTCTCTCTCTCTCTCTCTCTCTCTCTCTCTCTCTTGGTTTCCTGCTCTTGGTATTTGGATCATTATAATCGTTGTTGTTTAGTTGAGGCTATCTTTTATCTTGATGTTATCCCTGAAAAGGGCAGGGACTGGATGTAAAAAAGCACACGAGTGCTTATTATCATCGAATAAAAGAATTTTGCCTTGCCTTGCCTTGCTTTGCCTTGCCTCTCTTCTCTCTCTCTCTCTCTCTCTCTCTCTCTCTCTCTCTCTCTCTCTCTCTCTCTCTCTCTCTCTCTCCACACACACACACACACACTCTCTCTCTCTCTCTCTCTCTCTCCTCTCTCTCTCATCTCTCACACCACACACACACACACACACACACACACACACACACACACACACACACACACACACACACACACCACACACACAAAAATCCTTCGGATGAGACTTTAAACCGAGGCCCCGTGTGTGAACGCATGCAGAACATCTTGTGCACACGTTCAATCCTGTTCCGCTTTTCGTAAGAGTAGGCCATCATGTGCCGGTGGGAACAGGTGACAATATTTACAAAAACTGCATACACACGGGGACCGGATGAAAAAAAGCACATGATTGCTTATTCTGTTATCCTCGATATAAAAGAATATTAAAGAATTTTTTTTTAAAAACCACACACATCTGCATGGCATACACCGGATTGTATAATCATCAGTTTGAGAGGCGACTAAACAGTAAATTTTGATACAAGCTGGAAATGTCATTTGAATACAAGGGGGATGGGGAGGGGAGGCGGAGACAAGTTCCTGATTCTCAAACTTCCCCTTTATTAAATTTTTTTTTTTTTAAGTAAAACAAAAGGTAGTCTTTGTTTTCGTTCCTGGATTACAGCTCTGAGGTTCACCAATGGTGAGACTTTTTCACATGCGATGGTTTTGCCCACCATCAATTAAGGTATCTAGATTCTGGGGGACACACACACACACACACACACACACACACACACACACACACACACACCACACACACATATAATATATATATATATATATATATATATATATATATATATATATACACACACATATATATATATATATATATATAATATATATACATATATATATGTATATGTGTGTGTAATAAAAAATAAAAAAAAAGAATAAAAGATATAGCCTATATGTATATAAAACCACACACCCAGACAGACAAAAAGTAGTCTAAGCGTGGGGAGATATTAACGAAATGTTTACCGCAGGGGGGACGAACTGCGACCTTCGATAACCCTCTGAACCACAACGGACCACCTACCATGCACCACTGTCAATGTGTATATATATACGCCAAGATCCGCTCTGTTTTTAGCAAACAGCTTGTCTCAAATTCACTATTGAGTTAACCAACAATACTAGATGCACTGAAGTCACTACTTCTTCAGCTTCTGCCGTTACACTGGAAATCAGACGATGGGCTTTGTCCTAAAAATTACATGTCTTACAGTTGCTGGGTTTGGCCAAAATTCGTTGATTTTAGCTCCCACTAAAGTCTTCTTTCATGGAGTGATTCTCTTATTTTTATTCAGCGCTGTGGGTATGACGACGTCTGGGAATTCCCCCTTGACAAGAAGAACAGGAAGATTATAGTTCAGTCAGTGGCTTGTTTATTTTCATCCTGTTACGTACCACTTTCTTGTCTATTTTCTGTCTTCTTATATCCTTGATATAGCTTAATATTGAACACTGTATATGTCTTAAGTACACAGATCCATCAGAAAAATATGAATGATAGTGCTCACTCAGCTAACTCTCTCTGTCTCTGTCTCTCACACACACACACACACACACACACACACACACATCTCTCTCTCTCTCTCTCTCTTCTCTCTCTCTCTCTCTCTCTCTCTCTCTCTCTCTCTCTCTCTCTCTCTCTCTCTCTTTCTCACTCAAATTTTAAAGGTAAAGAAATACATGAGAAAATATATACATCATCAAAATCGAGCATCGTGACTACTGGCATCAATACAAGGGAGGATCTTTCTTCGTGAAAATATTCACGTTTCAAAAAGAAAAATGTGCGCATATTTTAAAACAAAAATGCCAGCAATATCATTGGAGCTCCAACAAAACAAACCCCAAAGAGTTAAAAGAGAGTATTCGTTTCAGCAAAGAACCTTCTACAGGTCTGATTACTGTATCACTTATTTACTGTTACAGAGACTGCAACTGCACCGTGTGAAATAGACCTATGCAAGCATTTACACAAGTGTGCAACACACACAAACACACAGACGCATGCGCGTGTGCGCCCCCCCCCCCCCCCCCCCCCCCCCACCACACACACACAACATATCTGCACGGCATATACCGTATTGTATAATCATCAGTTTCAGAGGCGACTAAACAGTAAATTTTGATACAAGCTGGAAATGTCATTTGAATACAAGGGGGATGGGGAGGGGAGGCGGAGACAAGTTCCTGATTCTCAAATTTCCCCCTTTATTAAAAAAAAAACAAAGTTAAGCAAAAGGCAGTTGTCTTTTTTCGTTGCTCTATTAGAGCTCTGTGGTTCACC
>CM060320.1:69723053-69730553 GCA_030674155.1 Stramonita haemastoma | reverse complement strand
CCACCTACACATTCTACTTTCTATCAGAAAGGACGTCTGTGCAACCATGATATAGGCCTACTGGAAAAGGAAGGAAAAGAGGAGAGGGGGGGGGGAGGGGAGTAAGTGTAAAAAGGTAAAGGAAAGGGTGTCCCATAAGCTTTGTGGTCGTAGGGGAGCGAGGCATCAGAGACCTCAGCTTCTCTAGGGGCCAGAATATTGAGGGCGGTGCCCATTTCCTCTCTCTCGCTACTTTACCTTCCCTGATCCTAAAGAGGGCAGGTACCCATTAACAACTAGGCGAACTGGAGGGAACTGTACTGAAACCAAGGCGCGCAAACGGTTACCCATCCAACAGGTAACCACGCTCGACGCTGCTTTACTTGACTTAGGGACAGCGAGTGCTCTGACCACTGAGCTATCCCGTCCCCCGAGTAAGTGTAGACCTGTACTTCGTAGCCAAGGGATGGGATGGCATGAGGAAAGACAGTGGATGGAGAGGAGAGGGGAGATTGGGTGTAATTATCCCAATATTTTCCATCCACGCAGGTGGTTAGTTAGGCCTACCTACCTGCAGAACTGCCAGTGCTGAAGCTGAATGAAAGTGTCAGGTAGAGAACACTGATCAACGCAAAGAGGGCAGGGTATGAGAGGGTAGGGTTGGGAAGGGCAGGTATGGCGTGGTGTAGTGAAGCAGGGATGGGTAAGGTCGAGTAGGTATGGTGTGGTGTTGCAAAATAGGGTAAGGTAAGGTAAGGTAGGGTAGGGCAGGTATGGCGTGGTGTAGTGGAGTAGGGATGGGTAAGGTAGAGTAGGTATGGTGTGGTGTTGCAAAATAGGGTAAGGTAAGGTAAGGTAGGGCAGGTATGGCGTGGTGTAAAGCAGTAGGGTAAGGTAGGATAAAACAAAGAATGAAATAGTAGGGTAGGATATGGTTTGGTAAAATAGGATTCGGTACGGTATATACCTTAGGGTACAATGTAGTACGGTAGAGGAGGGAATGTTGTGGTATGCTATACTATGAATGATGTGCTGTGTCAGGCTATGCTTTGTTGTGCTATATTATGCTTTATGCTACGTCAAGGTGCACTATGTTATGCTATGCTACTCTATGCTTTATGTTATCTTCTGCTATGCTACGTCATGCTATGTTATGCTACGCTTTATGTTATGTTATGCTATGCTACGCTATGTTATGCTATGCTACGCTATGCTTTGTTATGTTATGCTATACAACGCTATGTCTTGTTATGTAATGCTATGCTACGTTATGTTATGCTACGCTACGCTACGCTTTGCTACGTTATGTTATGCTACGCTATGTTTCGTTATGTTATATTATTATTATGCTATGTGATGCTATGTTATGCTTTGCTATGCTACGTTCTGCTATGCTCCGTTATGTTCTGCTATGTTATTTTGTGTTAGGTTATGCTATGCTATGCTATGCTTTGTTATGTTATGCAATGCTATAGCTGTGGCCACGGCGGACTGACAACAATTCGGACTTCTCCCTTTCTGAGAAGACGTAACAAATGGCCGGCGTCACATATTTTCCCCCTAATTACGTACATGTACTTATGTGTGTTTCAAGCTGTTCGTCTATAGAAGACACAAAGAGCATGTCACACTTGAGCTATTTGAGACTAGCATCCAGACAATGCCCTAGTCATGGAGCTAGGGACAGGGGGGAGCTTTGAACAGAAATCGAACCCGACGCCTCTCACGTTTTGACACCAGACAACCGATCCACCACCACTGTAAATGAGTAAGTTCTACGTGTGTGCACTTTCCGCGCATGTGTGTAAATTTGTGTCAACTTCGGCTGTCAAAGAGTGCGAGTACAGAGGCTTGAATGTCGTCAGCCAGAGACAACCAGTCAAGCAGCAGGCTAAGAAATGTGATGTAGTCAGTAGTCACAGGCAGAGATCAGCAGCATTCAGTGTACAACGTTAGGGGTCAACGTGGCCTGACCTTACCTGACCTAACCCACTGAGGTCGCGATAATTATCAGGGCTAGCTGTCCTTGACACAACATCCCACGCAGCGCTACATTCGGCCGCCAATTTGTTTTCCCCCTTCAGCCTGTTACAGTTTTTTTTTTCTTCCCCAAGGTGTTAGTTTCATCACCTTTGCTAAGCCACAGAAAGTAAGTGACAAAGTGGATTGGGACAGAGGGGGGGAGGGGGACGTTAGGGATAAGATTAATATGTTCTAGAACCTCTTAAGCTTTTTTTTTTTAACCCATATTATCACCTCCACTACGCTATAAAACGCAGAAGAGAAAGTAGACTGGGACAGAAGGGGAGGGGTGGGGTGGGGGTGGGGGGGACGTTAGTGATGAGGTTAAAGTGTTCTAGAACTCATTGATTAAACATTGACTTTGACCCACATCACCTCCGTAAGTTACAGTTCAAAGCAAAAGTGGATTTGAGGGAGGTGGGCAGGGGGAAAGAGGGATGAGACTAAATGTCTAGACAATTAAAAGGATTAATTTCGATCCACGTTATAATCTGGTGTGCTGGTTAAGTTTGGAGTTCTTATCGGAAATATGAATAGTACTTTATTACAAGTTTATTTCATCTATTTCATTCTTTTGCTTTGATGATATTGATAATGGAAAAAACTACCCCCCCCCCCCCCCACCCCTCTCTTCTCTACCTTTGGCAAAAGTTGCTTCGCCTGATGACGTGTCCAGTACAATCAATTCTGGCTTTCAAGGTGAATAAAAATGTGGGTGCCAGACAATCAAAATACCACCTTTGTCTTTATTAAAAGGTGTTTCCCATTTAGTGTCCGTTTGCATGTTTGTTTGTTTTTCTTGCCAGTTTATTGTCTCTTTCGGTGTTTCCAGCTATCCCCCCACCCCACCCCCAACCTTCTACTTCCCCCACACTCTCCCTCCCTACCCAACCACCCCCCCCCCCCTCTTTCATTATCTTGTTTTATAAAATTTTGTTTTTCCTATGTGTAAAAAAAATTGTGTGGTCGCAACAATCAACAAGAGTAAAGGTGTTATTACCATGATGTGTTGTATGACTCTTCCATTTTGGCGGACAATGACGGTAGTAGTCTCTACAGCAGCAGCAACAACAGAATCCCATCGCCACCACCGCTACCACCACCACCACCACCACCACCACCACCACCACACCACCACACCATCAGGGAGTAAACAACATCGGATGATTTCCGCAGAGCGAATTAAAGCCAACAGATTTATGACCCCGTGTCTGGCACGGTAGCGAACTCTGACCTCTTTAGATGCTTCGTATTAAATAGGCCTGGAGGTGTGTGGTGTGTGTGTTGTGTGTGTGTGTGTGTGTGTGTGTTGTGTGTGTGTGTGTGTGTGTGTGTGTGTGTGTGTGTGTGTGTGTGGTGTGTGCTGTGTTGGTGTGTGTGTGTGTGTGTGTGTGTGTGTGTTGTGTGGTGTGGTAGAGTGGGGGGGGTGTGGTGTGTGTGTGTGGGTGTGTGTGTGTGTGTGTGTGTGTTGTGTGTGCGTGTGCGTGTGTGTGTGCTTTCGATTTTCCATTATACATTCTCAATGTCGGATCAAAAGATTTGATGTTAGTTAAAATAGAAACTGGTATAGCTATTTTGTCAGAAGTCTTGTCAAAGTTTGTTCAATGTTTAGGTGTTGTTTTAGTTTGGGTTTTTTGTTTTTTTGTTTTATCAACTTGGTTGTGTTGGTTGGTTTTGGTTGGTTAGTTGGTTGGTTGATTTATTGGTTGGTTGGTTGGTTGTGTGTTGGTTGGGTTGTTTGGGTTGGTTGGTAGGTAAGTGGGTGGTTGGTGGGTTGGGTTGGTTGTTCGTGGGAGGAAAGAGTTATTTGTTTAAAAAACGAAGGAGGGAAAACGGGGGGGGGGGGGGGGGGGGGCGAGGGGAGGTGAGCACTATACAGAAATGTGAGGGAGGGGGGTTCATTTTTTCCCCTCTGAAAGTGAAATCAGTACATGGAAATAGAACACACACAAAAAACTTTCGCTTCCAACCCCCTATACCCCCCCACCCCCCCCCCCCCCCCTCTTTCATTCTTAAGAGTCGTAAATCTGGCTCTTTTTTTTTTTTCTCAATCGAAGCCAAGGCAATGTATTTCATTGTGCAATCCTAGCCAACAGTATAATTCATTTCTGCAACACACTGACAGTTTGAGAGGGAGCTGAGGGGGGGGGGGGGGGGGGGGGGAGGGTGTTAGAATAGGTGTGCAGAAATGTGATTACACCTGAGGGTCATAAAAAGCATAGCTAGCTAGCTCCTAGAATGCAGCATGCTGTACCGCCGACAAACTACCTAGATCAACAGCCTGCATGATTAGGCTCAACCAGCTGCTTGCATGTACATGTGTATAATTATTATCATGCACGCGTGTACATGCACAGAATTGTTCACCACTCATACATTCGCGAGAGCGCGGCGCGCGTGCGTGCGTGCGTGCGTGCGTGCGTGCGTGCGTGCGTGCGTGCGTGCGTGCGTGCGTGCGTGCGTGCGTGCGTGTGCGTGCGTGCGTGCGTGCGTGTGTGTGGTGTGTGTGTGTGTGTGTGTGTGTGTGTAGTATTCTTCAGTTTAACGTCCTTCACTAAATAGTGATATCAGACGGAAAATGTGTGTGTGTGTGTGTGTGTGTGTGTGTGTGTGTGTGTGTGTGTGTGTGTGTGTGTGTGTGTGTGTGTGTGTGTGTGTGTGTGTGTGTGTGTGTGTGCGTGCGTGCGTGCGTGCGTGCAAGTGCGTGGGTGTAAGCATGGGTTTTGGGGGGGGTTTCTTTTTTTATTTTTTATTAATTACTATTTTATTAATTTTCTGTATTCAACTTGTAGGAAAATAACTGCATACATGTGTAACGCATAGCGCTTAACGAGAATTAAAAATAACGATTAAAAAAAAAACACAGAGATGCAGCAGATTGGAATCCTATTCCCTGTTTCAGTGTTTGGAGGGCGGGATAGTTCAGTGGTCAGAGCGCTCACTTTCCCCAGCCAAGGTTAAAATTAAGCAGCATCGGGTGTGGTTACCAAGTGGATGGGTGACCGTTTGCGCGCCTTGGTTTCAGCACAGTCCCCCAGTTCACCTAGCTGAAAATGGGTACCTGCCCTTATTAGGGTCAGGGAAGGTAAAGCAGCGAGGGAGAGAAGATGGGCGCCGCCCTCAATATGCTGGCCCTAGAGGTCTCTGATGCCTCGCTCCCCTAGGACCATATAGGTTATAGGACACCTTTTACCTTCTTTTTTTTCTTTTTCTTTTTTTCCCCTTAACCGCAAGCGTAACCTTACAATTGTTAAGGGGTTGTTGGTGGTTTTTCTTGCTTTTTAGGTCATTTTTGTGTAGGTTCACTTTCTTTTTTTTGTTTTGTTGGTTGTTTCTGTGCGGTTTCTTTTTGGGGGAGAGGGAAGGGGGGGGGGGGGGGGGTTCTTTGTTTTTGCTCTGTTTTGGGGGTTTTGCTTTTTGGTCTTCGTTTTCTTTTTTTTTGGGGGGGGGGGATTTATTTTAGGGGATTTTTGTTGTTGTTGTTGTTGTATTATTCTTGTCGGTAACCTACTTGAGAAGCAGTTCTCTGTCAAAAACACAACACACACTCCCACACACAAACACAACAAACCAACACACACACACACACACACACACACACACAACACACACACACAAACACAACAAACAACAAACCAAAACATCTACCACTACAACACACACACACACACACACACACACACCACAGCACACACACACACACACACACACACACACACACCCTTCTCTGACCAACCAAGTCACCTCACCATGCCAAACACACACACACAAAGGAATTGGCAGTGAGAAACAATGAAAGAAAACAAACATCGACCGACACCCCCCCCCCCCCCCCCAACCACCACCACCCACCCACCATACCCACCCAAAAACAAGTTCAGGAAAACAACAAACAAAGAAACAAAATATATCCACACAGAGAAGCGAACAAAGCACATGGTGTCTTACAACACACAGAAAACAACCAACAAGCAAAAAAAAAAAAAAACAGATTTCTTTTTTAAATTAATGAACATACAAGATGTATAATAAGACAAACACCAGGAAAGGTAAGTGACGACGCATTAGTGAAAGCTGGATTTTATAGTTAAAAAAGCAGCAGCTTTGTTTTTTCAGGTGCCGGGTTTGTTAAAAGTGGGGGAGGAGAAGGAGTGGGAAGGAGATGCGGGAAGAGAGAGAGAGAGAGAGAGAGAGAGGAGAAGGAGAGAGAGAGAGAGAGAGAGAGAGAGAGAAGAGAAGAGGAGAGAGAGAAGAGAGAGAGAGAGAGAGAGACGAGAGAGAGGTCTGGGAAGGGGTGGTGAGAAACAGAAATTGGGGGAGGTGTAGGGGGGGGGGGGGGGAGATCACGGTGAGGTGAAAAATTCCACAAGCGTAAACCAACCAACAAAACACACACACACACACACAACACCACACACACACTCACAACACACACACACACAACACACACACACACACACACACAACACACACACACACACACACACACACACACACGGCAGGAAGAAGGAGGGACAATGAGGGAGACAAAGAGATCTATAGACTGACAAAGAGACAGACAGACATTATTTATGTATCTTATACAGACGGATAGACAGACACAAGGAGAAGGAGGATGAGTGAGAAGTGTGGGTGTGTGCGCGTGCTTCAGTATAGGTAACGGTGACTCTGTGTGTTGTGTGTGCGTGCGCGTGTGTGTGTGGTGCGTGTGCGTGGTGCTGTGTGTGATGTGTGTGTGTGTGTGTGTGTGTGTGTGTGTGTGTGTGTGTGGTGTGTGTGTGTGTGTGGTGTGTGTGTCTTCCTGCCTGTCTGCCTGCCTGTGTGTGTGTGCACCCGCGCATCCTGTATATGTTCAAGGAGTCTCCGTTTGTATGTGTGCATGTAAAAAAAAAAATAATTCGCTTACAAACAAACCGAAAGGAGTGTATGTGTGCTAGCACATGATAAAGCTTTTTGCATAAAGTGTTTTCTTTTTTCTTTCCTCTCTTTTTTTTCTCTTCCTTTCTTCGACCTGTCGTTTCCTGTTCTTTCACCACTATTCCACGTGGACCTGTCTTTCTGTCATTCAAAAAGAAAGAAAAAAAAACCCCGAACTTTGCTTCGACACACAAAGTCAGACAGAGAGAGACAGCCATAGGATGGAGGAGGGGAGGGAGAGAGGGGAGGGCGGGAGGGAGGGAGGGAGGGAGGAAGAGAGAGAGAGAGAGAGAGAGAGAGAGAGAGAGAAGAGAGAGAGAGAGAGAGAGAGAGAGAGAGAGAGGGAGAGGAGAGAGAGAGAGGAGGAGAGGAGGAGGGGGGGGGGGGGGGGGAAGGGAGGAGGTAGATAGATAGAAACAGAGACAAAGAGAGAGACATAGAGGAGGGAAAGAGAGACATAGACACAGAGAGGGGGGAGGCGGCAAGGAAAAAAATATAACCATACAAATGAACAAACAAACATAAAAAAGAAAAGGGAGAAAAAAAAGAATATTTAACGAAGGTGCTGCCCTACTTTTATGC
>CM060320.1:69713053-69715553 GCA_030674155.1 Stramonita haemastoma | reverse complement strand
GGTAGGCCACCGTGCACCTGTGGGAACAGATCATATTTACATAACTGCATACACACAGGGACTCCACCTAAAAAAAGCACATGAGTGCTTTTTCCATTGTGCTCGATATAAAAGAATAAATGAATAAAAAAAAAATTTTAAAAATATTATATATATCAATACAATCCCTAGTTCAGGGAGAGAAACACTCTTTCCCTGTGTACATGCACTGTGCACATGTGTATGTTTCTGTTGCCCATGTGTGGGTGGTACATAGGGAAGGGCTAGGAGATGGGTGGTTGCCCAACAGCGGGCAGGGCAGGGCAGGGCAGGGCAGAGCAGGGCAGGCAGGGCAGAGCAAAGCAGGGCAGGGCAGGGCAGGGCAGGGCAGGGCAACCCGTAGGGAAAAGGTTAAGGCAGTGAGGAGAGGAGTCTTCTCCCTTGCCCCTAAGGGCAGCCCAATAATGTTGTAATAGATTATAGTAATATAATAGGGGGGGGGGGGGGGGGGGGGGGGGTAATCACAAAAAATACCCCCCAAAATAGGGCTGACTACAGACATACAGGGCTACTGCTTCAACACATCAAAGATTGAAGCTCTAACCTTGATGTTTCAGTTTTATCTGCAGTGTATGTAGAAAATGTTCAATTCTTGTTGTCAGCACATCATGTCTATCTATCTATCTATCTATCTATAGATGAATAGGCCAGGCCAATGAGTGCAGAAGTCCCCTGTTGACCAGGAATCCCCACCTCACAAACACCTGACAAAAACCTTTCATTCACCTGGCTGTCCACAGGTTCATGAAGCTATGTTTTGCTATGGTTACCATAAACTTACATAGGCCGCAACACAACACACTTTTAACATTCTGTGTCTGAGTCCAAGCTTCACTAAAGACAACATCACTGCACAGCATTCTACTGACACCAGAGTTGAACTAGATCCAGTGGAGTCATGACAATGGGAGGGGAATGTTAGCCTAGTGGTAACAGCATTCTTCAGTTTTATGGTTGTTCACATTATAAGTGATATTAGAACATTGCGTTAGAGCATTGTTATTTTAATCAGACAGTAACCATTGTGCTTTTTGCTGTGGTATGCTGCGCTGTGTTGTCCAAAATACATAAAAATGCACACCACACACACACACACACACACACACACAACACACACACACACACACACACACACACACACACACACACACACACAGAGCCTGGACACACTAACACACACACACACACACACACACACACACACACACACACACACACACACATATACAAAAAAATGTATGTGGTCAACAATGCAGAAGTATCAATTGTTTCATTTATTAACTCCTCAAGATTTTTTTTTTTCAATAATCACAATGATCAGCAAATTGGAAACAATGTTCACAGTATCAAGTCACAATAAAGAAAAAATGAAAAACAAAAACAAAAAAACCAGGAAGACTACTGGTGCTAGGCAATTGATTTACCCCGAAGTTATTCCTCTTGGCTGAGAGAGGTGGGGGTGTGCTGTGGGCAAGGCAATCTCCACTATAATCAAATTTCTGCCCCATTTCCAAAACAGCAGCTGCCTCCTCTGCCGTTTTGGAGGTCATCACGGACAAAGGAAACATACATTCCAACTGCCATCCCCGAAGTTGGAATGCAGCTACCTTAAAGGTGGGTAAAAACGTCACATACACAGCAGTTCACCTTGGAGTTCTAGCCAAGCATAAAATAACAAAAACACATAAAACAAAAAAAAAAAACATAAAGCAAGCAAAAACAAAAGCAAACAATCTAATAAATAAAACCATTCTACTGTAAACATACAAAAGAAGACAACAGTAAACCCCGCCATGAATAAAAAAAGTTGTGTAACATCCCTGCAACCTAGTAAAACTACTATGCCAAAATGCTTTAACACACGCAGCATATTATAATAACACTCAAAAAAAAAGTAAAGCTTCTTTTCAACACTCCTTACTCTTTGACTGTACTACACTGGAGCACCAGTAACTAAAAAAAAAAAACCAGTCCTCTCCATTTTTCCATCTGACGTTGGCGACATGATACTTGATGTGCATTTTGAACAAGTGTCAAGTGCTGCTTGCTGAACAACTGTCAAGTCCATTTTCCACAGCATAAGCCCCCCCCCCTCCCTCCTTTTCTGTTTGCCTGGTGTTTGTGAATGAGCATTAGGGAAATGTCCACACCCACTCCTGTTGGGGAGACTACAGAGGATTTGTCTGACTAATGTGTACACTGAGGTGGGAATACTGTGCCCTCTGTGTGTGTGTGTGTGTGTGTGTGTGTGTGTGTGTGTGTGTGTGTGTGTGTGTGTGTGTGTGTGTGTGTGTATGTGTGTGTACTCTGTGTGTACTCTGTGTGTACTCTGTGTGTGTGTGTGTGTGTGTGTGTGTGTGTGTGTGTGTGTGTGTGTGTGTGTGTTGTGTGTGTGTGTGTGTGTGTGTGTGTGTGTGTGTGTGTGTGTGTGTGTCTGTCTGTCTGTCTGTCTGTCTGTCTG
>CM060320.1:69703053-69708053 GCA_030674155.1 Stramonita haemastoma | reverse complement strand
TGATGACAATGATGATGGCAGTGGTGATGACAATGTGATGGCAGTGGTGATGACAATGAGGATGATAATGATGGCAGTGGTGATGACAATGAGATGATATGAGTGAGCAATGAGGATGATAATGATGGCAGTGGTGATGACAATGATGGCAGTGGTGATGTCAATGAGAATGATAATGATGGCAGTTGTGATGACAATGATGATGGCAGTGGTGATGTCAATGAGAATGATAATGATGCAGTAGTGTGATGACAATGGATGATGCAGTGGTGATGAAATGATGATGCAGTGGTGATGCAATGAGGAATGATAATGATGATGACAGTGGTTGATGCAATGAGGATAATGATGGCAGTGGTGATGACAATGATGATGGCAGTGGTGAATGAGATGATATGATGTCAGTGGTGATGAAATGATGATGGCAGTGGTGATGTCAGAGTGAGATGGATATATGATGGCAGTGGTGATGACAATGATGATGGCAGTGGATGATGAAATGATGATGGCAGTGGTGATGACAATGAGGATGATAATGATGGCAGTGGTGATGACAATGGATGGATGGCAGTGATGATGCAATGGGATGATAATGATGATGGCAGTGGTGATGACAATGATGATGGCAGTGGTGATGTCAATGAGGATGATAATGATGGCAGTGGTGATGACAATGATGATGGCAGTGGTGATGTCAATGAGAATGATAATGATGGCAGTGGTGATGACAATGATGATGGCAGTGGTGATGTCAATGAGGATGATAATGATGGCAGTTGTGATGTCAATGAGGATGGCAGTGGTGATGACAATGGATGATAATGAATGAGTGTGATGCAATGATGATGGCAGTGGTGATGACAATGAGAAATAATGATGGCAGTGGTGATGTCAATGAGGATGATAATGATGGCAGTGGTGATGACGATGAGGATGGCAGTGGTGATGACAATGGTGAAGATAATGATGGCAGTGGAGATGACAATGAGGATCATCCTCATTATCATAATGATGATGGCAGTGGTGGAGATGAAACCATGATAATGGCACAGTGACGATTATGGTGGTGGTGTGATGATGTGATGATGATGATGATGAATGATGATGATGATGATGATGATGATGATGATGATGATGATATGAACTGGGTATATATTCTCTTTCTGTGTGCAAGTGTGTGTGTGTGTGTGTGTGTGTGTGTGTGTGTGTGTGTGTGTGTGTGTGTGTGTGTGTGTGTGTGTGTGTGTGTGTGTGTGTGTGTGTGTGTGTGTGTGTCTGTGTCTGTCTGTCTGTCTGTGTACTGATCTGTGTGTCTGTGTGTGTTTGAGTACATGTGTGTACATGAGCATGCGAGTGTGAGAATGGGTGTATATGCATGCTTACCAATATATAACGCATGTGTGTGCACACTGCACAGACAAAAAATCACATTTTCTCTGGTCATGCAGGACAATGTCCAACTCATTCCAGAACCAGAACCCCAGTCAATACATAGCATGCAACGAATTAGAAAAGAGGCCTGTACATGTACACACAGACAGTATGGCACAGCCCTGGCATAACATACGATATTGTGCAGAGAAACAGTGTTACCAAGCCCTCATATTAAAACAGAAGTATCAGAAAAGTGAAAGATCAGTTCCATAGCAGGTAAAGAAAGAAAAGTATATAATGTAAAACATATCTCTATAGAATACATTCTTTATACTGTATTTGTACATGTGATATACATAATATCTTGCCCTTGTAATATATATTGTAAGCAGTCAATATGAACAGCTGAACCCAGGCTCAGGACCAAAACAACCAGTCTGATGATACAAGGAAAAAGATAAAGCACTGCATGCTATATGGTACACCAGTATAATATGGGTATTCATGGCTTACAAGGAAAATCTCTGCACCCTCTCCCCCCCCCCCTCTCTCTCTCTCTCCTCTCTCTCTCTCTCTCTGAGTCTCTCTGAGTCTCTCTCTCTCATTCTCTCTTATGAGAAAACCATGTGTTACCAACACCATTGGAAATAAAGATTTCTTGTTTGATCTCTTAAGATTGTGTGTGTGTGTGTGTGTGTGTGTGTGTGTGTGGTGTGTTGTGTGTGTGTGTGTGTGTGTGTGTGTGTGTGTGTTGTGTGTGTGTGTTGTGTGTGTGTGTGTGTGTGTGTGTGTGTGTGTGTGTGTGTTGTGCGTGCATGCTGTTGTTATGGTGGTGCGTGTGTGCATGTGTGCTGTTTGTATATGGGGGGGGGGGGGGGGGGGGGGGGGGGGATTGCTGTGTAAACTGTATGCACATGCAGTTTTCATTTTGTGGAACTTTACTTTTTATGCATGATACTGCAAAAAGAGAAGCATGTCTATAGATATACTGAGTACTCTCTCTCTCTCTCTCTCTTTCACGCTCTCTCTCTCTTCGCTCTCTTTCGGAGTTTCTCTCTCTCTCTCTCTCTCTTCTCTCTCTCTCTCTCTCTCTCTCTCTCTCTCTCTCTCTCTCTCTCTCTCTCTCTCTCATGCACATCCACATACACACACACACACATACACACACACATATATATAATTTACATATGTGTGTGTATGTGTGTGTGCTGTGTGTATTAATACCACACACATAAAACACACACACACACGAATAAGAAAAATGCCAAAAATGATAATAAATGCTGTATCCAGGCTCCTTCAAAACACCACTGCAGCTTTAGACCACAAACAATGTGCACAGCAATTTATACACTGTGTGAAGATGGCGTTTTTACATGATAATGTCCAGCAAAATCCACCCCCACAACATGTAATTTATAACTTCATAACAGATCATCAAGGAAAAGAACAGCAGTACATAGTTATCATAAATAGTAAATACAGAAAAGCATGGAGGAGCCATGATCAAAATGGAAACCCCTTTCCACAAGTTCTTGAAAGTAGAAGAATTATATTGCATTCAGAATATCATTTCAGATCAAGAAACAAGCAGTCCAGATAGAAAAAAGAGATTATTTGTGCACATGTATTCAGTTGTTATTGCAGAATGAGATTATAAATCATATAATTTGTATTTGTACTGAACTCCAGAATTGTAGAACATTATACATTATTTACAAACCCACCATTACTTGCATACATGTACATTAAACATATTAGGCAGAAACAATACCAGCCTTTAACTTTAAGTTTAAGACTAAGGTGCTGGCCATAGTACACAGATGCTATCATTATTATTAATATCATCATCACTATTATTATCATATTTATTATCATTATGATTAAATCCTTATTTATTTATTTAATTGAAATGCATTGTTATTTCAGTTTTCAGACATTATATTCTTGAAGACATCACACAAGATAGCCTAGTGGTCAGAACATTGCACTCACAATTTGACAACCTGGGTTTGATTCCTGGTCAAAGGGATTATTACCCTGGAGTTAACATCAGTCCTGAATCCACTCCCCCAATCTGAGACTATAAACCGAGGCCCCATGTGCAAATGCATGCAGAACATCTTGTGTACTGTATGTTAAATCCTGTTCCGCCTTTTGAAAAAGTAGGCCATTGTGTGCCGGTGGGAACAGATGACAAAATTTACAAAACTGCACACACACGGGGACTGGATGCAAAAAAGCACATGAGTGCTTATTCTATTATCCTTGATATAAAAGAATAAATAAATAAATGAATTACAAATAAATGAACAATACAATACAGCAACAACAAGCTAAAAGCTTATTTTTAGACTGAGTACTAAGAATTTGGAAATTTGATTCTTTCCTTTCTTATGAAATAGATGTAGCAATTAAGATTGTTTTGTTTGAGAATGAAACTTCATTAATCAATTCATGCAATCTCTCCCCTCCCCCTGAATTTAGCTAAAGTTCACATAAATTAGCGTTAAACCATTTAATTTTTCCACTTAAAATAGGCTTCACTTAATGTGCTTTCATCAAGGTAACTACTATAGTACAATTTTCCATAGCAAATTGTGATCCATCATATAATTGGTCACTCAGCACTTACAAGAAAGAATTACTCCAGCAAATATTGATAGGTAACTCTTCCAATGACTTTATTCTCGGTCAGCATACACACATACACCATACACAGAATATTATACCACATCACACACATATGTGCACACATACATCGTAACATGTATAAATGCATGCACACCACACACAACGCATGCACGCACGCACGACACACACACACACACACACACACACACACAGAGTCACACACACACACAGACTAGAGTCACACACCCCCACACACACACACCCACACCCACACTTTTTGTGTGAGAAAGAGATCATATCACATATGACAAAGTAAACACACACAGCTAATTATATTATGGTAATTATATAATAATTCCTGCAACAGAGAGTGGGAGATCTACTGAAATCAGACACTAAAATAGGTTCAGATTACAAGACTATACCACAATGACCCAGAATATCATAAACACTTCATAAGCAGTACTCTGTGTGTGGTGTGTGTGTGTGTGTGTGTGTGTGTGTGTGTGTGTGTGTGTGTGTGTGTGTGTGTGTGTGTGTGCATGCGCGCGTTTGTGTGAGTGTGAGTGTGTGTGTGTGTGGGTGTGTGTGTGTGTGTGTGTGTGAGAGAGAGAGAGAGAGTCAGAGTGTGTGTGTGTGTGTGTGTGTGTGTGTGTGTGTGTGTGTGTGTGTGTGTGTGTGTGTGTCACTGTGTGTGTCACTGTGTGTGTGTGTGTGTGTGTGTGTGTGTGTCACTGTGTGTGTGTGTGTGTGTGTGTGTGTGTGTGTGTGATTACTCATTACCATTGCATGATCTTATTATCTACATAGGCTGAATGTAGGATGCCCACCCTGGACTAGGTACTGATGGGGGGAGTTTGAACTTGGTATGGATTGTAAACTTCTAGGTAATACCTAATATGATAGGCTAAACACTTGTTGAATTCTCTCTCTCTCTCTCTCTCTCTCTCTCTCTCTCTCTCTCTCTCTCTCTCTCTCTCTCTCCGTGAAAA
>CM060320.1:69693053-69698053 GCA_030674155.1 Stramonita haemastoma | reverse complement strand
AGACACAAGCCTACACGTGTCTGTGTACATACACCAGTAAACTTATGGATCTAGTGTCACTTACCGCCTGTAAAGTTTGTCCAACTGTGGTGTGTGGGTGTGAGTCTTTACAATCATTTCACGTTGTGTATCAGTGAAAGTGATAACTTTATACGGAGACATGATAAGACAGCGGTCGGACCACTATTTCTCCCTAGGTTGAGCAACATAGGATGGATGACCTTTCGTGCGCATTGGCCTCAACGCAGTCCCCAGTTCACCCAGCTGTCAATGGGTACGTGTCTTCTTTAGGGTCAGGGAAGGTAAAGCAGCGAGGGTGAGGAGATGGGCGCCACCTCAAAATGCTGGCTCCTGGAGAAGTTGAGGTCTCTGACAACTCGCTCTCTGACGACCGCATAGGTTATGGGAACACCTTTTATAACCCTATCCATACAGCCACACTCAACGCTACGACATCGCTCACAGTAAAATAACTTTAAAAAAAAAACACAATGACAAAGAACACAAAACTGATTCAAGTCACAAAATGGTATAAAAAAACAACAACAACAAACAAACACCCAAACTAAAAATCATCACAGACAGTGCCAAAATCGTAGTCTAAGAAATCACGTACCAAGGAGAGATAATTCTACAACTGTCATTATCATGCACGGCGTGAGTCCATGAAACTCGATGTTCTAGGGGGAAAAAAACCCAGTGTGCTACTAGTGAGGAAAGCTATAACAACCAACACGTTAAAAACATTGTCACTGATCATAGCTAAACTGAATGACAAAAACAGACAATCAAGAGAAGAAAGAAAACTTGAAAACTGAAGCCTTAGCAATGAAGGAAAACATAGGCAGGAAGTTTGCGTAGTGCAATGTATAAAAATAATATCTACCTAGATTGCAACGATTTTTTTAGAATGTATTCTTTCTCAACTTTACACAAATACAAAAAAAGGGTTCAGAACCAATACAAACCATAATAGAAAACTTACAAAAATACTATAGTAGGCTACTACCAGATTACAATGGTTGAATTGTAAAAATGCTACATGAGATTATACTCTCTGTCTATCTACCCCGTAGTCTGGCGACCGTGGGGGCACACCTGAAGATTTGACAACCAGTTACCTCCATTCCTCTCTCTTTCTGCCTTTCTCAAAATTTTGTCGAGTTCTAGGCCTGTCCATTGGCTGATGTTGTCCTCCCATCTCTTCCTTGGTCTGCCTCTTTCTCTTCCTCCTTGGACAGTGCCTTGCAGTATTGTTTTTGCAAGTCCTTTTGATCTGGTGACATGCCCGTACCATTTAAGTTTACGCTTCTTTACGATTGATAGGATCGGAGGTTTTCGTAGGGACCAATGGTTTGCTGGATTCTGTTATGCACGTCTTCGTTGCTTATGTGGTCTCTGTAGGAGATGCCAAGGAGTCTCCGGAAGCATCTCATCTCTACTGCCTGTACTCTTCTCTCCAAATCAGCAGTCGGGGTCCACGATTCACGAGCATACAGGAATATGAATATGACAAGGGAGCGCATTAGGGAATATGGATATGACAAAGAAATGATAAAACCCCCAAATAGAGCTACGACTGATAATGATTTTCAATCTGCAGCAGCAAGACTGACTTGGTATCTGGAACAAATCTTGGCGCTTTCCCACAAAAAAGTCACCTGCACTATTTACGCTTGAGCACAGGTCTAAACAGCAAACTAAACAAAGAATAAACACACACTTACCAGAGCAGCACTTACTAGTAAAGTCTTCCTGTCATTCTCATCAGCTATCACTGAACTCCATCATATTTTTAAAGCCAGCTAGGTAGTGAAAGTTAGGCCTGTTGATGCTGACTGTGACAGAGCAGAAAGATTCAAAAGGAAATACAGGTATCACAACTAGGAAAGGTGAGTTTTACGCTTTCGTTCCTCGGCTAGAGCTCTGAGGTTCACCAATGGTGAGATTCGGCGTATTCCACCTTCTATTTATTTGCCCACCATGAAGGTAGCAGCATGCCGACTTCGGGGAAGGTAGCTTTTAGTGCCATGCCTTAAAGTATTGAGTGTTTTCTTCAGCAACAGAAAAAATGGGTTTTTCCAAACTGATGGACCCGTGACTATAAAAAAAACAAACACCGGTGGTAGCTGACACTTTGCTGCTTTAAACGAGATATATGCAGGATCAACGACCTAGGTAAGACATTTAGACCATGTGAAAGCTGTTACAGACACAGACGAAAATATGTCCAACCCGTGTGTTTGCCTATTATATCATAACATCGTATATCCAGAGAGCCCGGAGAGGAGACATTCTGTACCGTTTACTGTGAAAGTACAGATGGATGCAGGGACCAGGACTGACAATAGGGCACAATGACAGGATGACTTCAGAAAATGGAAACAAAAACCCCATACGGACAGATGGATTTTATCGACAATTTTTCCTATGAAAAATCGAAACTACTGTACACATCATATGGCACAGCACAGTACAGCACACAGCACTGATCAGTGCATTACAGCACGTTACAGCAAAAAGGACAATGCGGTATAGTGTAGTGAAGTGCGCTACATTGCACAGCACCATCGTATACCACAACACCACACACTCTGATATGATGTAATACTAAACAACACTTGTAGGACACCAATATTGTACACGAGATATGGAACAGGTAAATCTTCAGGATATGGCGTTTCGAATGTAGGCTATACCTTCACACATTTCATATACTTCAAAAACAAATCAACAAACAGTATTTTCAACAATCGTTAGAGAGATCTAGAACCAAATTTTATACCATGCTGACACAGTCACAAATAACACAATTTCTATCAACCAGCGTATATATATATCACCAAATTTTGGCAATCCATATGTTGCACCGGCATATTTGATAACACAGATATGATTTATTCATCAACAGCACGAGTCAACAAAACTGTAACAAAAGAATCATCCTGTTCAAAGAAAGATTTGGGGGTGGGGTGGGGGGGGATCATGTTTTGACACATTTAACACTGAAAGAAATATTTTGCACATAGCCAGACACATGAATTTAACAGTTACGTAACAAAAAAGAAAATGAAAAGGAAGAAATCTAATTTTAAAAAACAACAACAACAACAAAATTAATAAAAGTATACAAACATACAGAGACACACATTAAGTGAACAGACGTAAAAATTGAAGACACACACACAGAGACGGGCATCACAAAACCCAATCACACCAAAGAGAGAAAAATAACCTGTTATCAGCACAGGCCAGCTTGCAGTCCGCAGCTTTTACTCTACAATTCATCGGCATTGCAGAACTTTGCCCCCGTCTTCTAAAATACTGCAGCTTCAAGGAGTATTGAAACCATCCTATCCTTGAGAAATACGAAAGACATCAAAGTCTGAAAGACATCCAAAGACATTGGATCCTTCTGAAGAGCGAAATACACTGTCAGCTTTAAGAAGTACCAAAGCTATCTCAGAGCCAAAGATGCTGCAGTACTGAAGACATCACAGCACATAAGATGTGGCAGCCTTAAGAAGTACCGAAAACGTCGCAGCACCGAAAATACTGCTGTACCGAAGACATTGCAGTGCCAAACAAGACACTGCAGCCTTAAGGACTACCCAAAACCCTGGGGGGTTATAGCGAACTGAAGACATTGCAGCCTTGATGAGTCCAACAGACATTGCAGTACCAAAGACATTGCAGTACCAAAGACATTGCAGCCTTAACCCGTTAATGAACACAAGAGACATTGCAGTACCAAAGACACTGCAATACCAAAGACATTGCAGTACCAAAGATATCGCAGCCTTATGGATAACCGAAAGTGTTGTAGTACCAAGGACATGGAGGTAACAAAGACATTGCAATACCAAGAATATTGCAGTGCCAAAAACATTGCAATACCAAAAATATTGCAGTACCAAGATATTGCAGTACCAGGATATTGCAGTACCAAAGACAATGCAGTACCAGAGATACTGCAATGAAAGGTATTGCAGTGAAAGATATTGCAGTGAAAGGTATTGCAGTGAAAGATATTGCAGTACCAAAGGTATTGCAGTGAAATGTATTGCAGTGAAAGATATTGCAGTACAAAAGGTATTGCAGTGAAAGATATTGCAGTGAAAGGTATTGCAGTACCAAAGGTATTGCAATGCCAAAAAGATTACCGTGCTAAAGACACTGCAGCCTTAAGAACTACAAAACGTTGCAGCACCAAAGTCACGCAACTTAGACAGCCAGCAACCTTAAGGACATACAACGCACTTAAGGACAACACAAACATTGTAACCTTAAGGACAACCACAGACATCGCAACTTTAAGGACAACCACAGACTACTGCAACTTTAAGGACAATCACAGACATTGATAATTCAATTTTAAGACATAAAAGACCTGCAACTTAACTACACTATCTCACAACATAGAATCCATACCGCAGTATTGAGCAGTACCACTGACACTAATACATGGTCAAAGCATACTCTCTAGCGCATAACAGTAGAAAATGATGTGAGGTCTGATACGACCTTAGAATCAGAAATACCTTTTTTTTCAAAGTTCGTTTCATGCATTTTTTTTAATATATTGTGAGCATGTTTTCTCCAGTGTCCCGTTTTCCAAATCCACATCACCTTCATCCAATACACACAGATACAGTTGTGTAGAATGGTCCCCACTCTGATCCACCGCTGTTGCCTTTGTGAGCAAAGTCTGTTGATGGAGGTTAATGTAGCGACCATCAGTTTATTCAAGCGGCTGGTGTAATGAGGACTTGTTTCCAGACCACCCTGTCAGGTTCACTGGCCCTATTGAGTATCCAGTTGTTTTTAAACCACTCTCTGTCCAAGTGGATCCATTTAGCATCCAACTATTTTTCGGGATGATTTTGCTTGATAGAGCCGGATCATGATTGTTTTGTTGTTGTTTTTTAACAAATATTTTGGACCACAGTGTGAACTTGAATGACCTCGTTTAGTGCCAAGTGATTTTGTGGCTGCTGTGT
>CM060320.1:69685553-69688053 GCA_030674155.1 Stramonita haemastoma | reverse complement strand
CAAAGATAGCATTCTCTCCCACGCTGAAGTCGGAAGCACTGCGCTGGGCCTGACTTGTCAGGCGTTTGATGGCAGCGAAACGCACTTTCGTTCATGTGACAGATAACGGTGGTTGTTGTCTGAGCGTTCGAAGAAGGAGAACAAGTTGACGAGAAGAAGAAGAAGAAGAAGAAGAAGAAGAAGAAGAAGAAGAAGAAGAAAAGAAGAAGAAGAAGAAGCAACAACAACAACAACAACAACAACACAACAACAACAACAACAACAACGACAGAAGAAGAAGAAGAAGAAGAAGAAGAAGAAGAAGAAGAAGAAGAAGAAAGAAGAAGAAGAAGAAAACAACAACAACAACAACAACAACAACAACAACAACAACAACAAGAAAAAGAACAAGAACAAGAACAACAGCAACAAGAACAAGAATTCCACCCACAGGATCCAGGGTTTTTTGTTCCATCAACTACACAGCGAGTAGGCGGGGAGACAGGACAATAAACCTACATGTGTTTTACGCGGTGTATACACATGCACTGAGTGGCTTTAACAGAACGAAAGCAAATCTATTAGGAAACATCTGCTGTGGGAGGCAGGCAAATAAACAGCCAGACAGCATGAAATGAGAAAGCATAAAGCAGAGACACACGTTGGCACTGTGCTGGCCTTTATGGACAGCAGCCTGAATTTCAAGCAGAGAAAAGCTGCTGTGATTGTAGGTTGTAGAGGTAGGTAAAGGTAAAGGTGTCCCATAACCTATGTGGTCGCAGAAGAGCGAGGCGTCAGAGACCTCAGCTTCCCTATGGGTCAGCATGTTGAGTACGACGCCCATCTCCTCTCCCTCACTGCTTTACCTTCCCTGACCCTAAAGAGGACATGTACACATTGACAGCTGGGTGAACTGGGGGACTGTACTGAAGTCAAGGTGTACAAACGGTCACCCATCCAAATCGTAACCATGCTTGATGCTCCTTAGCTTCTGGGAACACATAGCAAAATTTCCAAAACTGCATACACACAGGGGCTGTATGTAGAAAAGCACATGAGTGCTTAGTCCATTTGCGTTTAGTCCATTATCCTCGATAAAAGGTAAAGGTGAAGGTTTCCCATAACAGTTGTTGTCATAGGGGAGTGAGGCATCAGAGACCTCAGCTTCTCCAGGGGCCAGCATATTGAGGGCAGCGGCGCCCATCTCCTCTCCCTCGCTGCTTTACCTTCCCTGACCCTAAAGAACGGCAGGTACCCATTGACAGCTGGGTGAACTAGGGGACTGTACTGAAGCCAATGTTTGCAAACAGGTCACCCATCCAACAGGTAACCACGCTCGATGCTACGCTGCTTAACTGCTGGGAACAGACGACAAAATTTCCAAAACTGCATACGCACGGGGACTGTATGTAAAAAGGGACACCTTTACCTTTACACCTTTACCTTTTCGTAAGAGTAGGCCATCTTGTGCCGGTGGGAACAGATGACAATTACAAAACTGCATACACACGGGACTAGATGTAAAAAAAAAATTTTTATAAAAAAAAAGCACAAGAGTGCTTATCCCATTATCCTCGCTATAATTTTTTTTTTTAAATTAAAAATAAATCACACCACCCGGACAGACTGACCAGACTGACCAGACTAGCCAGACCCACCTTGCAGTCAAAGAGGCGCAGGAAGCCAATGGAGCCCAAGGCCTGGATGACGCACGAGTCCAGCACGAGCTGGTCGTCGCTGCACAGGTTGAGCTCGATGCTGTCCACGCTGACACACTGCACCGTCAGCGTCTTCAGCGCCGGCATGCCCACCAGCGCCACTTTGCACAGGTGGTTGGCCGTGATGTAGATGTGGTTCAAGGTGATGATGTCGTTGTCCGCCTCGGTATGAAACAGCCGCAAACTGGGCGAGCGCACGTGCACCGCCTCGCAGGAGAAATCCCCCAGCAGACACACCTCTTGGAGATTCGGCACGAGCCCTTCATCCAGCAAGAGCGAGTCCACAGAGAGGCAGCCCAGCTTCAGAACCACCACGCGCGGGTTTTTGAACATGGTGTCCCGGAACGTCCGCATGTCCACCTCCTCACAGTTGCTCAGCTCCAGGAAGCTCAGTTTCCCGCCGCGGAGGTTGAGCGTGCGCAGAACGTTACTTCCGTTGACGCATGCGCGGCGAAGTTTGGGGGAGTAGACTTGGAGGTGTTCTAGCGACTCGAGGCCCTGGTCTATGGTGATGTGACGTAGGTCCTCCGCTTCCACGCTGACGAAGAGAACGTTCCACAGGTTGAAGAGGTAGAACTTCTGCAGGGAGTCCGACACCAGGCGAATGCCGTGAAGATGCTGGTGACAAGAGAGGAACAGGGGAATGTTAGATGATGTAAAGAGGGTTTGGTTCTTACTGAGTGTTGTTTGCTTTGAAGTTGTTATTTTTTTGTTTGTTCCTAACTCTGTGTGTGGTGTGTGGTGTGTGTGTGTGTGTGTGTGTGTGTGTGTGTGTGTGTGTGTGTACGTGTGTGTGTGTGTGT
>CM060320.1:69663053-69668053 GCA_030674155.1 Stramonita haemastoma | reverse complement strand
CCCTCAACACCATTAATGTAGCCACATTCTGACTTCAGAGACAGACAGACATAAAAATACAGACTGGATTACAATAAATAGACAGGACCATACAAAGACAGTGACTTAATTAACTAACACACACACACACGCACACACACACACACACACCACCACCATTATACAAAGACAGTGAATTCACACACACACACACACACACACACACACACACAACACACACACAACACACACACACACACACACACACACACATTCACACACACACACACCACACACACACACAACACACACACACACACCATTACACACACACACACACACACACACACACACACACACACACACACACACACACACACACACACACACACACCATTACACACACACACACACACACGTGATAACAAGTTGGCAACAAGGATGAAAGGAGTCTGCTGCTGTACACTACACGGTTAAGTCCTCTTCCTGGTCTGCACTTTTGTCACAGCTTGGGGTTATGTTTAATGATAATGTTGCAGGCTTGTTCCTGTCTTGATACATATCTACCTCCTGCATTGTTTTGATCTGTTCCATTATCTGGTGGTGTTTTTTTTGTTGTTGTTGTTTAGTTTCCTTTTGTTGTTTCTTTTCCTGATGCTGTTATAATATCAACTTATTGTGTTCTTGGTTGTTGTTTTTTGTTTGGGTTGTTGTTGTTTTTTCGATACGATGTGATGTTCTGAAGCGTCAGCCTTTCTTTGTACATGTTTTCTTTTCCTTTGTTCAGCTAGAGCTCTGGGTTCAACAATGGTGACATTTTGCAATTAATGCGATCGTACCCCCCCCCCCCCCCCCCACGCACCCACCCACACCTCCTGCAATTTAGGTAGCCGCATTTCAAAGAGTGCTTTTCACAGGCTTATGCTTCAGCTTGTACTCATAATGCGTCGTGTGTCGCTGCTATGTTATTTTGACCTAGCAAAATTCTGTTTCAACCCTATATAAGTACACTGACTAGGACGTACTTATAATATGGATAGGCATATATCCCAACAGGGGCATTTGGACGAAATGTACAAACTTGTGGACATATGGACAGGGACATACAGACGCACTAACACACACATACACAGACGCACTAACACACAGACGCACTAACACACACACACACACTACAACAACACCACGGACACAACACAGACGCACTAACAAACACACGTGCATAATGCATTTGTGTGTGTGCATAATGTATTTGTGTGTGTGCATAATGTAATTGTGTGCGTACTGTGTGTGCGTGCGTGTGTGCGTGCGTGGTGTGCGCGCGGCGTGTGTGTGGTACACGTGCGTGTGTGGTGTGAGTGTGTGTGTGTGTGTGTGCACGCGCGCACGCGTGTGCGTGTGCACCCATATGTGTATCCAAAATCGCCATCTCGCCAAACACACGAATATATAATTATCTTGAACACATTAACCCCCTGTTTTACATCTTGACACTAAGACCACATAAACCCCCTCTTAAGCATCACAACACTGGGGGCTGGTTGAACTAATGTCCCAGCGAAGGTGTCCGGCTTAGTTAGGTCCCCACAGTCCAGGGGCCCTGGTCAGCCTGGCCACCCTCCTGCTGACTGACTGCTGGATACAGAATGGATGGATGACGGGGATTTGAACCCGCCGTTTCCTAACCCCCTGCCCCGTGTGGTGGTGCATTTAACCTCACATCAACCTCACCTCATACCGTGAGCAACTTTTGCGTATCATTTCAGCGATTTTCCTTCCTCTGCGCCCCTTCCCCCCTCCTCCTTCCTCCTCCTCCCCTGCCCTTCATTCCCTCTCACCCTGTCTTTAAACGATACTAATAGGGGAGATATTGTGATATTGTGAAGGGGGGGGGGGGGGGTAGGGGGGGAGTTGAAAAAGAGTGAGAAAAACGAGCTGTTTGGTCAGCAAATTGCGATGAGATGGGATGTAAGACACACAGACAGACGGACAGAGAGACAGAGAGACAGAGAGAGACAGAGACAGAGACAGACAGACAGACAGACATACAGACAGACAGAGACAGACAGACAGACAGACAGACAGAGACAGACAGACAGAGACAGACAGAGACAGACAGACAGACAGACATAGACTGAGACAGACAGACAGGCAGACAGGCAGACAGGCAGGCAGGCAGGCAGACAGACAGACAGAAGACAGAAACAGACAGAGAGGGAGACAAGATGAAAACAGGATGCTGAAAAGATAGAAGACTGAAAAAGAGAGAAACAAAAACATATAAATAACAGACAGATAGACAGACAGACACAGACCCAAAAAATAAGATGAAAAACAAAGAAGAATTGTCTATTAATAAAAAACATATCATAACAAGAGCAACATCGGGCCATGCGTCTTGCACCAAGATGATTTACATATACAAAAAAATAACAATAAAAAAGAGGAGGAAAATACCTTACTCAACAGCTGGGACAGCGACAGCCAGAAGTGAGAGGATCTAGGACAGAGCAGCCTCCGAGATGGGGAGCAAGAGGGAGAGAGAGAGAGAGAGAGAGAGAGAGAGAGAGAGAGAGAGAGAGAGAGAGAGAGAGAGAGAGAGAGAGAGAGAGAGAGAGAGAGAGAGAGAGAGAGAGAGAGAGAGAGAGAGAGAGAGAGAGAGAAGAGAGACAGAGACAAGAGACGAACAGAGAGACAGAGAGAGACAGAGAGAGACAGAGACAGAGACACAGAGACAGACAGAGGAGGGGGGAGGGAGGGAGAGACACAGAGAGACAGAGACAGACAGAGAGACAGACAGACAGACAACAGACAGACAGACAGACAAGAGACAGAGAGACAGAGAGAGAAGGTGGAAAGAATGGACGGGGGGAGGACGGGAGCAGGGGAGGAGGGAGGTAAGGGGTGTGATGTATTGATAAATTCTTCGATCGAACTGTATGACGTCAATGTACGGGAAAAGCCCACTGCCAAGTCAGGAGCTTATCATTCAAGAGTTGCACAACACAGCACAACACAACACAGCCAACACAACCAGCACAAACATGACACGTCTTGGCTTCAATTGACAGCAGAGTGGAGAAAACGAAATTTGATAGCAGGCAGACTGCACAGTCCAGCCACGCTAGCTGTCTATGACTAAGAGGGCGTGAGGGGTTGGCACGTTCGTACGTGGTACGTCCGTACCTAGATCTACATCTTTTTTACTCGATCTTGAACAAGTATTTTCGTCAGCTGTGAAATATGTAAGGCTCTAGCAGGTTCAGTCTACTAATAGTAACACACAAATGGAAGACTAACTACCGTCTGCTAAAGCTTGCCTCAAAAAAATTTATTTCATTCTTTTTTTTTCTTTTATATATCGAGGATAATGGAATAAGCACTCGTGTACTTTTTTACATCCATCCCCGTGTGTATGCAGTTTTTGTAAATTTGTCATCTGTTCCCACGGCACACAATGGCCCACTCTTAGAAAAACGGAACAGGATTTAATGTGTGCGCAAGGATGTTGTGAGAATGCCAATAAAATATGCTATGGAATGTCACTGAGATCAAACGGCAGAATTTGCAGACTTGGAGAGAACGTACATAGGTCTGGTTGAAAATTGTCAAAACATTTCGGCTGCATTCTGTCTGGATTTAACTGATTGAGTCACAATGACATAAAAGGTAAAGGTAAAGGTGTCCCATAACCTAGGCTGGTCGTAGGGGAGCGAGGCATCAGAGACCTCAGCTTCTCTAGGGGGCCAGCATATTGAGGGCGGCGCCCATCTCCTCTCCCTCGCTGCTTTACCCTGAAGAAACAGTGAAGCATGGAGCGTGGTTACCAAACTATGGGTGACCGTTTTCCAGCCTTGGCTACAGTACAGTTCCCCCAGTTCACCCAGCTGTAAATGGGCACCTACCCTCTTCAGGGTCAGGGAAGGTAAAGCAGCGAAGGAGAGGGAACAAAGGCGCCGCTCCAATAATTATACTGGCCCCTAGAGAAGCTGAGGTCTCTGACACCTTGCTCGCTCTTATGAGACACCTTTACCTTCACCTCTCTCTCTATGCAGCTTACTACTCTCTCCTCTGATGGGCTCCAGAAATTCGAACAGTGATCAGCTGCAAGGTCTCAGCCAGTGCAGGGCAGTGCAGTGACGACACTGACAGCAGTAGCTAGCCTACATAACAGGGCGGAGTGGAGGGCAGGGGAGTGGAGGGGAGGGGAGGGGAGTGAGGGGAGACAGCAGCCAGCCTGTGATCTTGGCTAGAGGCCTTGAGGTAGTGACAAGTCTGACGCAATAAGAGCCATTGAACTTTGGTCTGTCTTATGTCTGTGTTTGTTTGTCTGACTGTAGGTCTATCTCTGTCTGTCTGTCTGTCTGTCTGTCGGTCTGTCTGTCTGCCGCTCTGTGTGTGTGTGTGTGTGTGTGTGTCTGTCTGTCTCAGTCTTTCTCTCTCTCTCTCTCTCTCTCTCTCTCTCTCTCTCTCTCTCTCTCTCTCTCTCTCTCTCTCTCTCTCTCTCTCTCTCTCTCTCTCTCTCTCTCTCTCCACCCCCACCCCCTTCTCCTTACACCAATAAACCCTCATTTTACAACACTTATGTTGTTAAGTTGTTGTTGCTGCTGTTGTTGCTGTTGTTGCTGCTGCTGTTGTTGTTACCTTTGTTGCTGTTGCTGTTGCTGTTGCAGTTGTTTGTTACTGTTGGTGGTGGTACTGTCGTTGTTGTTGCTGCTGTTGTTGCTGCTGTTGTTGTTTTACTAAAGCATCACCAACGTGGCTCAATGGGCGAGTATAACAACAGACTGATGGGGGCGATGTGGTGTTATATAATAACTCAGGCTCGTGCAGCACTCTTGTGCTTGCGCGGACCTAGCACAGGTAAAAAAAAAAGGTAAAAGTGTCCCATAACCTAGGCGGTCAAAGGGGAGCGAGGCATCAGAGACCTCAGCTTCTCTAGGGGCCAGCATGTTGAGGGCGGCGCCCATCTCCTCTCCCTCGCTGCTTTACCTTCCTTGACCGTAAAGAGGGCAGGTACC
>CM060320.1:69648053-69650553 GCA_030674155.1 Stramonita haemastoma | reverse complement strand
GGTTGAGATGAGAAGTGCTGGTGTTGGTATGATATAGATATATTTCTTGTTATGTGTTCGTATACTGTATTGTGGTATTTTCTGTGAAAATGCTGTTTCTCTGTGCGGCTTGTAACCGACATGCAATTATCTGTGCGTGAAATATAAAGTGTTTGAACTGAATTGATTTTATTTTTCATTTTAATTTTCGTCGTTTCTTTTTTACTTTGAAACTCATTGCAGGTTGACTTCATCTCCTAAGTGATGTTTGATGATGTGGGATTGTATTCATTCATTCCTCTAAACAATGAAGAGACATAACAGAACGCTCTGGAGTTAACATCAGTGCTGACTCCACTCTCCCCTAAAATCCTTTGGGTGAGACTATAAACCGAGGTCCCGTGTGCCAACACACGCAGAATATCTTGTGCACACGTTAAATTCTGTTTGCTTTTCGTAAGAGTAGGCCATTGTGGATAACCAATGACAAAATTTGCAAATCTGAATACACACCGGGACTGGATGTAAACAAGCACATTAGTGCTTATTCCATTATCCTCGATATAAAAGAATGAATAATAAATAAATAAATAAAATAAATAAACAAACATAAGCATGTATAGCAACAACAAGCGAGAACCTTGTGTCATGCTCAAGTAGGACGCCAACATTTTTATATTCAGCAGCCACTAATGGTCCATATATATATATATATATATATATATATAATATATATATATATATATATATATATATATATATATATAATATATATATTATATATAAACAAAACGACATCATCAGTCTTTAAAAAAACATGGCCGATCTGGGGAGTGGAGGAAGCTGGTTGCAAAATCTTCATTGGTCCACCCCCCCCCCCCCCCCCCTCTCCAGGTCTGCGGACTACGGATCGGGTTTGGTGAAAAACATGACATTTTAATTGACCTCGTTTTGAACATTATAGTCCGTTTTTAATGATAATTACGAAATGGACTTTATTCCCTTAGGGCCATATATAGGCTACTCTGTTTTAATGATATGAACCTGGGACCAATGGTGGGACCAAAGTTTCGTTTTAAAAAAAATTCATTGGTGCCTACGAAAACCCTATCAATCATAAGAAGCCTAAACTTAAATGGCTACGGGCATTTCACAAGATCAAAAGGACTTGCAAAAAAATACTGCAAGGCACTGTCCAAGGAAGAAGAAAAAGAGGCAGACCAAGGAAGAGATGGGAGGACAACATCAGCAATGGACAGGCCTAGAGACTCAACAAAACCTATACATGGTTTTTACCTCTATTAGGGTCAGGGAAGGTAAAGCAGCGAGGGAGAGGAGATGGGCCCGCCCTCAACATGCTGGCCCCTAGAGAAGCTGAGGTCTCTGTGCCTCGCTCCCCTGGACCATACAGGTTATGGGACACCTTTTGGCCTACCTTTTCTTTTTAAATAGGTTTCTCACGTCAGTCTTTACATTAGAGCTGGCTTTAGCGTCATATGAATACTTACATAATAAGTTTCAGCGTTATGACTGCTGATTTGGGTTTTCAAATCAATCCAAATAAAATGTGCAACATAACACTGTCATTAAATGGGATCAACCCTTGAATGATTAGCATGCTAGGTGCGTCCTTTTCACTGAGTTAAAAGACATGTTAGCAGAGAGATGTTTTACATTGTGTTGGTTTGATTGTTTATTTATTTATTTTTTTACAAAAAATAAAAACTGTCCAGAGATAACATTTGTACAAAGGGAATTAATACGATATAGCATGACCAAGTATTGGAGTTTCCTCCCATACTATAACCGTGTCTTTACACTGTGATTTTCATTAGGTTTACACACTTCCAGGAAGGCAGGTGACAGGATGGTTAAGACGTTCGCCTGCCAACAAGTAAACCATGAGGTTCTAGGTTCGTACCCAGCCTCGCCCTTTCTACCCAGTTTGACGAAAAAATCGATCTGAATGTCAAAATCATTCGGATGAGACTATAAACCATCAGTGCTGACTCCACTCTCCCCAAAAGTCTTTCAGATGAGACTATAAACCGAGGCCCCGTGAGCGAACGCACGTGGAACATCTTGCACACACGTTAAAACCCCGTTCCGCCTTTCGGAAGAGCAGGCCATCGTGTGCCGGTAGGGACAGATGACAAAATTATATATATATATAATATATTATATATATATATATATATATAATATATATATATATATATATATATATATATATATATATATATATAATATAATATATAATTTTATATACATATATATATATATATGTAATTTTATATATGTATGTATGTATGTATGTATGTATGTATGTATGTATGTATGTATGTATGTATGTATGTATGTATGTATGAATATATATATATATATATATTATATATATATATATATATATATATATATATATATATATATATATATATATATATATATATATATATAACAGCATGCACACAGGTGTGTTTAGACACCATCCTTGAGTAAAAATCAGGGAGTTGGAGTCCTA
>CM060320.1:69618053-69643053 GCA_030674155.1 Stramonita haemastoma | reverse complement strand
ACCAGATTTAAAGATAGGTATAACTTTGGCAGTTTTAAAAGCTTTAGGAATGGTGTTAGCAGAAATGCATAAATTATAAATGTATGTAAGAGATTCTGCAATAACGGGGGCAGCTATTTTTAGAATTTTACCATCAATGCCATCAAGACCTTTCGTATTTGTCTGTTTCAAATGAGTAAGGGAATTGCAAACATCATTAATACACATAAGAGGGATATCTAAATTTGATAAAATGTTTTTAGATCTGCAGTAATGTTTTAATGTTTCTAGCTTGTTAAGATGTGATCTGTCTATTGGTACTATAGAAGAGGAAATATTGCAGAAATGGGCATTAATATCGTCAACGGAAATATCTTTGAGCAATGAACTTTGAGATGTTACCTTTTTATTTGTCAAATAGTTAATTGCTTTCCAAACAGATTTGATTGTCTGACTTAGAGTATACGAGCTGTTGGAAGTACTTTTTTTTTACTTAAGCGTTTCATATTGTTTACTATATTTCGCTGTTCTTTATATTCTTCCCTGGTTCCTGTGACTGATAGTTGATTTCTTAATTTAATGGCATTTTCTAACTCCTCAGTTATCCATGGTACTTTTGGATTGCTCTTGACCGCTTACTTTTAATGGGTGCATGCGCATTGTAGATAATTGAGATAAAACTGTGGTACCATACCTCAAATGATCTTCATCAGGGCTATACATCTATATTTAATGATCTTATGACTGTTCTTAGGAATCTTTATACCTTTTTTTGACCATGTTAAGCACACTGGAAGGTGGTCACTGCATCCAAGGGCAGGGCGACATACTTCTATTATATGATTTGGTGAAGTTGAATAAATGTGGTCAATTAGCGTTTTGGATGTGTCAGTGATTCTTGTAGGTTTATCAATTAACTGTGTCAGATGAAAGGAGTTAAAAGTTTGTATCCAATTGTGGTTAGTTTTTAACAAATCTATATTGAAGTCACCTAATAGGATAATTTCTTCTGAGAGTAGTGAAGCTTCCTCCATCATTAAAGTGAAATTGTCATGCCAGTCTATAAGTTCTTTTGGATTTCTATAAATAAAACCGACAAGGATTGGTTTAGTTTTTTTCAAGGATATCTGAATCCAAACTGATTCTATACAATAATTTTCAAGTGATTCAATTCGTTTGTAGCGGATGTTTTCGTGTAAATAAATAAGAAAGCCTGTTTCCTTTCGTTGGAGAGGATCTTTGCGGATTATCTGATAACCAGAAATAACAAGTTCATCAATAGAAATGTGTTCAGATAATCGGGATTCCGCAAAACCAAATATATGAAAATTTGTGTGTGAATTTGATAGAATCTGAGAAACATCAGACATTTTGTTAATAATATGATTGATATTTAGAAATCCAATTCTGAGACCATCTGCTGACGGCCAACTGTCACGAGTCCCTGGCATATTAAGAACTATATTCAATAATACCACTATACAACATACACAAATCACAGTTATATTTCAATATAAACAAAAACTCTTGCCAAAACTAAATTGGAGCAAGGGCTTAGTCAAGGATTTGGGATGGGGAGATAACACAATAAAGGTGACAAGAATGTAAACAAATGCAATGAGATAAAGCTAAATTGAAACTTCAAATGTTAATAATGTAACGGGGTTGAAAAAGGTAATATTGATAGTAATAAGCCAATTCAACAAGGTAATGAAAACTATCAAAAGCGTCAAACCAGACCACACTGGTCATACAAGGGCAAGTTACTGATGCGCAATATCCCGTTGCGAATAGACAAAAAAGCAAAATGTCACAACGCAACACGTCTTTATCAACAGTAAGTAATAATTCACCCCGGCCAATACGTGACCATCATGTGAGAGCTACATTGCGACATCAAAGCACACACACGCACACACATATACGCACGCACACACACACACACACGCGCGCGCGCGCGCGCACTCACATTCCACATATACTCATCGCAACCCCCTCAACACACACACACACACACACACACACACACACACACACACACACACACCACACACACATATATATATATACTTACACACACATACACACAGTTACAAGTCCACACTCCTATAAACACACATGCCCACACAAGAGCGCGAGCATTCCACACACACATACACACACATACACGCACACACACATACACGCATGCACGCACACACAAACGCACGGAGGCACACTCACTCACACACATACACACACACCACGCGCGAGCGCATGGACACACGCACGTATCAGCCCTAAACAGTACAAACATGCACACAGGCATGGCCATGGGCATGCACTCATGCACACTTCCAGTGACAAGCACAGGCACAGCATATATCGAGCTGCATACTCATGTGCATGCACTCACAATAACATCGGGGTACAATGTGCATTTAAAAGCCATTTAAACTAATGATAATGTGTAGAGAAGAAAAGGGGGAAAATTCATGTTTATACATTCATCAATAAATTATTTCCTTTAATCATCTCTTTCCTTCACGTTACTTTCACATACCTGCAATTGAACATAATGATTTTTAATGGTTATATCAACATTACAGGGGAGAAGACATGGAATATAGGGACAGTAGGTGGGGCAGGAGGTCATAGAGAGAGAGAGAGAGAGAGAGAGAGAGAGAGAGAGAGAGAGAGAGAGAGAGAGAGAGAGAGAGAGAGAGAGAGAGAGAGAGAGAGAGAGAGAGAGTGAGTGTGGTGTGTGTGTGTGTGTGAGAGAGAGAGAGAGAGAGAGAGAGAGAGAGAGAGAGAGAGGAGAGAGAGATGGATGTGTGTGTGTGTGTGTGTGTGTGTGTGTGTGTGTGTGTGCATGCGTGCGTGTGCATGAGCACTTTTTTTCTCATATGAGATGAAGAGATCTGTTAAACTAACAGAGCACTTTTGGATAGTTTGCATGGATTCTAATATGGCAGCAAAGTAGTTTGAATGAAACTCTCCTCCTCCCTTCCCCCTCTCTCTTTCTCACACACATACAGGCATGAAAACGTCTCTCTCTCTCTCTTTCATGTAAGAGCACACACACACACACACACACACACACACACACACACACACACACACACACACACACACACACACACACAATCTTTGATATAAAAGAATAAATAAAAATAAAATAGAAACACACACACACAGAGCAAATCTATTTCAACTGTTTTTATTTTTAAAGCAGCGGTGGGACATATATTCGCATTAAGTCAAATCACAGATTTCAACATGGATATAAACAAATAATATCCACAACAACAGCATCACCACATTATGCCACAAATATCACTTACATGATACAAGTTTTCTGTTTTGCGATAACAACAGCAACAACAAAAAAGTGGGCAATGACAACATAATACCAGCTGGGAGCAAAAGAAGTGCACATTTTGATGGTATGTAGCAGAAAACCTCCAACATTTGGGAAATATTTTTTGGTTCTTTTGAGAAAACAAACAATTTAAAAGGAAAAAAAAACCTACTACTGACAATTTCAAACAGGTACACAAGCTGCAACTTTCATTAATACCTGAAGGGGATTACATTACTTCCACTCTCCTTTCTTTTGACATTTTAATGCACATGTATATATATCCCATACAGATTCACATCAGTAGTTACATGCAATAAAAAAAAAATTAAAAACACACTTTCATGTACCTTTAAAAGGGCTTTGAAGTGAACTTTCCTTGCCTTGTAAAAAAAAAACAAAAAAAAACAAACAAAAAAACCTCAAATACACATCAAAAGCTTAAGAATTGCCTTGCCATCTAAAAAAAAAAAACCAAGAAAAAAGATTTACATAAAAAACTGGATCCCCCCCCCCCCCCCCCCCCAAGTCCCTTTGCTTAAAAAAAAAAAATCTTTTGGAGAAATTGCAAACCTTTCAAAGTTAGTTTACACACTATCTTGATTTTTGAGATATCAACTCATCCTAAATTTTGTGCTCCTTTAGGAAATTTTTTGGCTTTTCTTGAAAGCCTAATGAGGAAAGAAGGACAACATCAGCTACCTCTTGACAAAATATATTGATAACACAATTTTTAAAAGTTTTGAGAAAATCTCCTTTTCCACAGTTTGATTCCATATTTCAAAAGAAACAATGTTTGCTTGCAATTAGCACATCCTGTTTTGCCTCAGTAGCTGATAAAAACCTATATAACATCTTACGAAATGTTTCGGGGCCAAACATAACGATGGAACTTACTTGAAAGTATAGAAAATGGAAGTTATGGTCTTGCACCATAAGCGTGTGTGGGGGGAGGGGGGATGGCGCATGCTTGCATCAGCAGTGAACACACAGTCATCAATGAAACAGGGTTCACACAGACCTCCAAAGATGAAAAACAAGGACTTTTCAATGACCTTCCAAAAAAAACAACATGGATAATTCTATCCCTCTCACTTTTCAGTCTTGGAAGACTTAAGAGTGATTTAAGATCATCACCTGTAAATCGTGTTCATGATCTTGGATGTCTATTTCTATTGAAAATAGAAACGTCTTTTAATCACAATTACTGACAAATAACAGTATATAGGAGACACCAGCCGCATATTTCTCTGTATGAATTTCCAGCTGCCCTTCCCAAAGAAGGTGCATCCTGACAATGCAACACCACCCATTTCATAAAACGTTGTTTTTCTCTCTGCATGTACACACTTTCTACCACAATATCTTTTCTTTCTTTTCTTTCCAACAGAAATTTGCCAGGACAACTGTCTTCTTTCTGTGAGTTCTTTTACATGCATAAATGGTGTTTGCACTTGAAACCTTGATTTATCATTTCATCCACAAATATAGATTTATTTTCTGCACGGAGTGTATCTTTCTCTACAGATTTTTGCTAAGAACAACTCTCTTATCCCGTCAATTCTTTTACATGCACTTTATTAAAGATCTTGCACATAACACCTTGGTTTCTCAAACTCAACCAAAAGACTAGCACCCAGACCACCACTCTTGGTCTACAGAAAAGGGGGAAAGCCCAGTTTTTCATAGGATCGTACCTGTGTGAACCCTGTATGCCCTGCTGCCAATGTAAATCTGAACAAAAAAACTTAGCTGACTGGTTGGAATAAAAAGACTGGCCTGTGGTATAACTATTACTATAATCAAACAGTTTCAACAGGCAGTTATGGGGAAAACAGCGAACAAAAAAAATGTCTTCACTTAAATTCATCCAGCATGGGACTCCTGCTGAAGTATGTCGACCTCTTCACCTCACAAGTCAGGATGTGTTCATGATGGTATTTTATTATACATGACTAACTGTGAAAACTTCATTGTTGTTACACATTTTGTACAGTCGCCCATTTCCAGAGGCACATCTTTGATCTTAATTTTGATAATGATCACAGCTCGGCAACAGCGGAAGCTGCTTTGTTAAGAAAACCATCCCACCCCGCCACAAAACAACAGCTTTCTACCTGTCAAAAGTCTACTTAAAGACCTATCAAATACAGTATACTGATATGACAGTGAACTCCTCTAAACTCTCTACTGGCGAAAACAAGTCTCTTCCTGGTGACGTGTCCTCTACACAAAACCAGTCAGACAAGTAAAAAACATACAACTGCTGCTATTTCAGCTGAAAAATTCAGAAAACATTTTAATTTCTGATCATATACTGAACATAAAAAGACAGGTTCAAAATCATAATATCAAGCACATAAACAGACGAGTGATTTGTTCGTTATCACTTGCATTACAACCACATGAATTGAAGTCATTTGCGTCCCTGACAGACTTTCTATACGAAGATCAAGAACGCTGCCTCAGCTAATTCACAAGGGAATGCAGGCTACGATGGATGCATAGTGTAAAATCAATATATCGTTACAGTTCAGCACCTTGCCCTTTAGAGGAATGGGCAATGCGCTGCGAGTATTCAACTAATGCTTCAACCCTGCACCAGCAGCACAAAGTCGATGAATGTAATGACACAGGCATGAAACATCACGGTGCAGATACAGCGTGTGCACGCACGCCCATGCATGCACACACACATACACACACACACACACCCATACACTTACACACCCACAAACACACACACACCAATACACTTACACACCCACAAACACACACACACACACACACACACACACACACAGAGGCATTTGTGTACATGCACCTGTGCGCACATTCTGTATAAACCGCAGAGTCACAAACATGTACAAATGTGCACACACCCATTCCACAAAGTACTACCCAGTCTTATTCTTTGTCCACATGCTTTGACACATTTAATTGCATTACATATACCACACTGAAAAATGTACTCCTGTACTGGGTAATTAACCAATATGTTTTTGTTTATGAGAGAATATGATGATAAGTGAATGTGTGTGTGTGTGTGTGTGTGTGTGTGTGTGTGTGTGTGTGTGTGTGTGTGTGTGGTGTGTGTGTGTGCACATGTTTGTATGTACTGTGTGCATGTGCATGAATGTTTGCGTAATGTGTGTATGCGTACATACATGTAAGTGTGCTTGTATGCGTATCCCTGTATGCGTGTATGTTTGCAGGCGTGCTATTTCTCTGTGTGATTTTATGTTTAAGCTCACAGTTCATGTCACCTTTCCTTGCTGAGTGCCCCCTCACCCCTTTTTCCAGTCCCCCCTCCCCACCCATCATTGCCTATGGGTGTGGAGATTTTTATGCTCTCCATAAACCACAAACATTTATTCGTTCCCTTTTCACCGCACCCTAACATGCTTTGAAGCCCTTTTATAAATTCATCAGATTCATTCATTCATCCTAACATGGTTTGAAGCCCTTTATAAATTCATCATTGATTCCTTCATTCAGTCATTCCTTCCTTCATTCCCTTTGACAATACATCCCGACATAAACATGACCCTTGCGCAGATCATACCTACCAACACCTGTGTAAGTGCCAAGTCCAGAAATTTGAGCAACATCAGAAAACCTGTGGGGGTCATAACACTCCCCCACCCCCACCCCACATACCCCCAATGCTGTTCTAGTTCCAAGCTTCCTACTGAGTTTACAGCACGCTCACCTGTGGATGGAAGCTAATCAGAGGCAATCCCACACACACATACACGCGCACACACACACCTCAACTCCCCCACAGCACCAAAGTGACCGACCCCTTTACCTACCAAGCACAGTTGCCCTCAAAGAAAAACAGGCTGAGCTTGAAAGTTTGCTGGAACAAAATGCGACGTTCCACCACATAATGAGTCGCAGCATTGCACCAGGTCAATTTTTCAGTTGTTGACACGTTATTAATTTGTAATCAAATGGCTATACAATTAAAAAAAAAAAAGATTAAACATCAAACATTCTATGGTAAAAGTTATTACAAGCTGAAATGATAAGACTGCAGGAAATGACAAATAAAAAATTGACAAGTTTAGCATCATAAAAGTTCATCAGAATGAGGGCTTGGGTATTTTTAAAACCCCTTTAAAAGCAAAATAATACAAAATTATGAACTGATATTTCATTACAAGGTAGAACAATGACTAAAGTTTTGAAATCAATCAAAATCTCAAAATCAACAATTTGACCCCACCTGCACTAAACTGGCTCCTAGGGAAAAGTGGGTCGGGTGCTAATTGACTCCTTTTGGGGTGGAGTGTCACAAATAATTCTTAAAAAAAACACCAAACCCAAAACCCACACAACTTAACGATATTACACAAAATGTCCATTCATTTTTCACTCCCCATGCGCACCCCTCTCCCCTCTCAAATCACCGCTCAATCTACCATCAGTGAAACAGAAAACTGACAAGACGATTTCAAGAAGATTGCAACACAAACATAGATTCCTGCAGGGAGCAGGTGTCTGATATGTTCAATACAGCCTTGATACATGTACAGCCACACATCAGTACTGGAATGAATTCTGAGATCAAAAGTCCACAGTATGTAAAATAAAAAAAAAGATAGCAAGCTGACAAAAATACTGAAGGTAACACACACACACACACACACACACACACACACACACACAACACACACACACACACACACACCCCCACACACACACATTCCACACACACAAAAAGAGTTTAAAAAGCCACACTTTAATATAAAAAAAAGAAAAAAGAAAAGAACAAACACAGAAAAACAAAAAAGCATCACAGATGGACATAAAATACGAGCACCACACTACAACACTACACACATTACAGCAATAACAGAGCAAAAACAAAAACAAAACCAAAAAAAATCAAACCCCCCCCGCCCCTCCCCCTAAAAAAAAAGGCACAGGCTTCACTCAGAGAAAAAAGACGAAGGACAAAAAAGAACACAGCGTGTTAACAAGCCGCCTCTTTCTCCACAGAAGCTACACGAATCAGCCCGGAGCCGTCGTCATCTGTGCCATGGATGATAAACGAACTCTCGCTCTCCCCAGCCTTGGGCTTGATCAGAATCGGCTTCACAAACTCACGGCCGTCTTTCGCACTGCTTTTCTTGGGAGCGGGGTTCGAGAACATTTTCTTGCAGGTGACTTTAAAGTTCTCCTCCTGCACTTTCTCTTTCTCCTGGATGGTCTGTATCAGCGTCTGCACCGTTCTGTCTGAAATATACAAACGGAATGTTGCGACAACGGTGAAACAAACTTTTGGACAATATTTTTAATTAACAAGATTTTATTGATTTTTGTTTTTTGTTTTTTTCAGGAGGATAAGGAGGAAACAGTAGTGGAGAAAAACAAGTGTAGCCTGTAGGTCACCCACTTACAACCTTCTCACTTTTTTTTTACATCCAGTACCCGTGTGCATGCAGTTTGTTAATTTTGTTATCCGTTCCCCTGAAGGCATGCAATGGTCTGCTCTTCCAAAAAGTGGAACAGGTTTCAATGTGTGTGTGTGTGTGTGTGTGTGGTGTGTGTGTGAGTGTGAGTGTGTGTGTGTGATGTTGTGCATGTGTGATGTGTGTGTGCACTTGACAGACAACAACAGTTTCTGTCTGAGCGTTTAACAACTAAGGGGAATTATCACTGCAACAGTCAATTTACCCATTAAAGATGCATAATCAAATAGATTTATTAAATGCCTGCCTACAACAAGTAAAACTGTTAGATTCAAACAACAGACTTCAAACTAATTTAATCGCAGCAGCTGGTAGATAAGATAAATAATATTCAACAGTCTACTTCTGAATCACCAGAAACTGAATAAATATGCAGCAGCAGATCTCTGCCCATTGAGTTAAAAGTAAACACTATCTAATCTTACTTGACTGAAAGCTGGGCTGGCTGGTGAGAACATTCCGGGCTTTCTCCAGTTGGCCCAAGTGGATCAGAGCACTACCCATGCGGTACGCAGCCTTCACGTTGCCTGGGTTGATGTCCAGAACATTCTTGCAGTACTGCACCACACGCTCGTAGTCAGTTTCTTTCTTTGCCAAAAGGCAAGCTGGGAAGCAAAAAATTCAAACAAATAATATAAAAATCAGTGAGAAGGGCTGAGGTTATGATATGATGCTTAATAATCAATGCCATTTAACAGAAGACAAAAATATACCCGAAGGGTGCTGAACTTCTTTATATATTTTGTTTATAAACAGATTATACCTGTAGATCATATGTTTTTAATTTAATGAGTGCACACATTTGGATAGAGGAGTACTTTAGTATTTAACACACACACACACACACACACACACACACACACACACACACACACACACACACACACAACACACAGAGATCTATATCATACATAAAACCTGTAACTTTATAATATCAATGTATCATTTATTTATTATAATATATTATAATGTCTTAACATTAATAGTAGAAATTATTTATAATAGTTTTTAATACACACATTTGTGGATCGGTTGTCAACAGGTAACGCACCAGAAAGTGAAAAGTCTGTGTTTGATTTTGAATAACTTTGATCCACTATTGATCTTACTGCTTAGTATTGCTGAACTTGAACCTTGGGGCTCTAGCTGAAGGGGAAAAATGCAATGTTTCAATCATTGGAGCTTGCTGAATGAAAAAGTTTAGTTTATTAAGTGAATGCCTTGAAAAATCCTGTTATGATCAAAATGTCTTGCTGTGTGGACACTGGACAGTGGTTGGAAACCAAATGCATGCACACACACACACACCACACACACACACACACACACACACACACACACACACACACACACATGTACACATACTAACACAGACGTACACGCAAAACCAGATGCACTGCCTGAAACAAACACTGAAACAGCACAAAGTATGTCATGATGATACTGCACTTTTGAGTGGTTCAGGACACTAAGAGTTTTAAATAAGCTAGTGACCAAAGCCTGGCAAAGGCTTAAAACTGCCACTAAGTACTCAAACTCCAAAATAAAAGCAACAAAAAAACAACAACAAAACTAACCCTGTGTACCCTACAGGCTACACTGATGGTGAACATTTTACTTTTACAGTTTTAGCCTTTTAGTTTACATTTCCAAGCAACAAACTAAAGTTGCTATTCTTCAGATGAGACAATAAACAGGCCCATTGCGAACACATGCAGAATATCTTGCGCACCTGTATGTTAAATCCTGATCTGCTTTTTGTATCTTGAGTAGGCCATTGTGTGCCGGTGGGAACAGATGACAAGATTTACAATACTGTATGCAGCATACACATGTGGACGGATGTAAAAAAGCACAAGAATGCTCATTGCATTATCCTCCAAATTAAAGAATAAAAAAATTTTAAAATAAAATAAATTCTCAGGACTTGGGGCTAAATTTTAGGCCTGGTAATACACGTCATCTCCCACAGGTTGTTAAACAAAGAGCAACAGATAGCACTTGACACACAAATAACATAACGATAACATGCGTACCACTGACGAAAAACTGAATAGGCCTAGGCCTACTGTACTTCACCTGCCAGATTGTTGTAGCATTCACTTTTCAGCTGATCTCTCTCCTCTTTCATCTCCTTTGGTAGTTTAGATGACGCAGAAAAGAATACTTCAGTCTCAGCTGCGAGACCCACTGCTTTCAACGACATCAATGCATTATGGTACTTTCTAATAGCAGTTGTGAGGTCCCCGGCTTTGTATGCGGCATTTCCTTTCCCTTTATAAGACAATGCATTTTTCAAATGCTCTCTGCAAGTCTTCTCATCATGAGACAACAAAGAATCCATGTCGAGTTTCAGTTCTCTTCTTCGATGTTGTTTGATATAGTGATCAAAAATACAAACAGGTCTCCACGATCGTAAGCCTGCTCTTGTTAGCGTGACAGCCCTGCCCTTTCGATTTCCAAGTCTGACAACCTGCAGCTGGGCCTACCGGAAGATACTGTACCGGAAGCGCTATGGTTTTTGGGAATAGTATGTTGCAACATTGGTAAAAAAAAAAAAAAAAAAAATTAAAAAAAAAAAAAAGCTACGATAAACCTACTATATTTTACTCACTGCATTTTGACAAAAATAATTAAAGCAAAAGCAAAAACAAAAAATGTAAACAAAAAAGTTGACTTAAAAAACACTTGCGCAGTCATTTTTGGGGATGCATTTTAACCACAAACGACCATATCTAATCAATAGTGTTAGTTCTGGTAAATTTTCCATCCTGATAATTATTCGGGCTGCCCTTCTCCGATCACGTCACTACAAATGTAGTGACACTCACGATCTAGCTGCCTTTATTGAGTCTATATTTCTTTATAGTCTTTAAAGTTTTTCCTAGGGACTCCTCTCTGGTAATTTCACGTGTGCTAAAAAAAAATGTTATGCATAGAACATCAGTTTGTCATCTTTACCTTTCCCTAAAGTTTATTTTATGAATGTGTTTTGTTACTTTTTTTCGTTTTGTTTTGTTTGTGTGTGTGTGTGTGTGTGTGTGTGTGTGTGTGTGTGTGTGTGTGTGTGTGTGTGTGTGTGTGTGTGTGTGTGTGTTTTGTTGTTTTTATTGGGGGGGGGGGGCGGGGGGCTTCTTTGGTTTTTTTGTCACTGAAGGAGGGGGGTACTTTTGAGTTCCTTTTGTTCTACACTGAGAACCTAAATGACGTTAAACTCACCCTTTTCACCAGTGTTTCAGCCCTCATAGACACTACGACAGCTATTCACAGTCCCTAAATCGGAAATCTCAACTGGGACGTTAATTCAATCACAATAACAACAACAGCAGCAGCAACAACAGCAACAGTGTCTCAGACAATTGCAAGTCAAGTCACTCAGCATATGAGTGGCCTACACGTACATATGATGGTATGAATTAAATCTGTATCAAGTTTTATGAGGCAACTAACCCATACAGTCAAAGTCAGGAGTTAAGAAAGGTATCTAGACTCGAGTAAACATTTTCTTTTAAACTCAGCTAAAAAAAAAAAAAAAAAAAATTAAAAAAAAAAAGTTGTCAAGACACGTAGAAACACACACAAAAATTAAATAGAGCATAAAATATATACTTGGATGCATAAGACATTCACACAAACATTTAGAATGTGATTATATGAGACATCAAACCTAAACTGTGGATCGGTCCACAAAACAAAAGACCCCCTCTCCTGTCAAGTCAAGCTAAGTCAAGTCAAAATAATCTGTATTGGGGGTAAAAGAATAAGTTTACACAACATTTTTTTCATCCTGCCCTCAGGGGAAAAAATGAGGAAGTGAGGAAAACTGACAACGAAAAACAAATTTCATCCTGTGGTTACGTTAATAACAGTTGAAATAAAGGACTTAGACTACCATATAACTGTTTATCATATATCGAAACAAATCAATTGCTAAGATGTCATTTACATGCATGTGCATTGGACGATTGACATTTGCGCAGTTCATGTAGGCCTAACTAGCCTATATCCACAGTCGTGTTCTGGCACGGCTACTGTCTTTATAGCTTAAAATACCGGGTCCATGCTTTTATCAAGATGGCGGAGGCTATGAGAGGAAATGTGGCATCCCTTCTCCGAGGGATTGATAGGTAATAATTTGAATAATTTGTCGTATATTATCAGTTAACTAGAAATGTGGGCTTCCAGTACATAACATGATTATATGGATATGATTTTTGTGTAAGGAATCCCGATCAGTTACTTGTATTTACTCTTCGGTTTTGAGTGGCTCAGCCATGAGGTCTAACCTAAGTGACAGACGGTGATCGTTGCTTTACTTGAAAGATGGGTGTGTGAGGTTTGATATTGAGAAAAAAGGAGTAAAATATTAATCAATAAGTCGATAAATGAATAAGTATATGAATAATGTTTCCACAATGTTACCTGATCTATACTATCAGGAAAAGAAAAACAGAAGGAGCATATGGGGGCTGATTGTTGCTTAGTTAGAATTAGCAGATCAAGAAGATGATATGGGTGAATGTACTTTTGACACTGGATGTAGTCTACAATCTGAAAAGAGATGGAGTTGTCTGTTGCCAGGTTCAGCTTGACCAAGACACACTGCATGAGTAGCAGTAGCAGAGTTGTTAAGACCCGTGACTTTAGTCCCATTTATGATTTTTTCTTTCATGTGGAGAATAATGGAATAAACTTACTCGTATGCTTTTTTAATTTTACATTCAGTCCCCGTGTATATGAAGTTGTTTTTTTAATCTTGTGATCAGTTCCCACCGGCACACAATGGCTTACTCGTATATAAAGTGGTACAGGATTAATTTTAATGTGTGTGCAAGATGTGCTGTGCGCGTTCATGGGTCTTAAAGTCTTTGGTTTTGAATCTGGTTGGCATATGTTGATCATCCTTTCACTCATGTCACTTTGTCAGGGTTTGCTGGGTTACAGAAACACACACATACTCATGATACTGACTCAGGATCTTCACAAAGTTGAAGGTGGCAGAGAAGGGAATCAAATCAAATTAAGTAATTTGCTACATTAAGTACAATCCTGTATCCTGGTGTCTCTTCAGAAACCTTAGTAAGGAAAGCATGGACTATGGTACTTTTGATAAGTAGTGGCAACCCCCCCCCCCACCCAAAACCCACCCCTCCAGCTGGCAAGTACTGTTAACAGAGCTGAAAAATGGCAATTTTCCAGTCTTTCGACTTCCTTATTACTCTGCTTCTGTTTTATTGATTAAAATTAAATTATTTTTAAAAATAACAACCCACTATCTAAAAAAGTATCTTTGAAAAAGGTTGGGTTTTTTTCTTTTCATAGAGTGTATTTTTTATTCTGTGGCTGGTTTATTATAATTTATTCAAAAAGCGCGTGAATGACGTGTGTGTTCCACTAAAAAAAAAAAATTCCTAGTGGCTGCTATTTTCACGCACTCAGGCAGCTTCTTTAAAGAGACATGACCACTTTAATTCCGATGCGTATTCTAGACAGGCAACTATCATCACTATATTAGGTATCATTCTCATTGTGTTCAGATTTCATTGTAGAATACTAAGATGGGTGAAAATTTTCTCATTATTTGGCTAATTTTTGTGACAAACCAGGGTATTTTGCAGTACATGAACTCTAGTCTGATGGTGAACTCTGAAGAATCTGTAGATGGAGAAGATGTTAAACTGTTTTGCCTGAAACAGTGGGGTAAAATGGTTAATCATGATTTGTTTTATTTTCAGATACAATCCAGAAAACCTGGCCACCCTGGAACGCTATGTTCAGATGCAAGCACAGGAGAACACTTACGACCTGGAGGCCAATCTGGCTGTCCTGAAGTTGTCAGTACATGTGTGCATGCATACGTTTGTGTGTGTGTGTGTGTGTGTGAGTGTGTGTGTGGGGTGTGTGTGTGTGTGTGAGTCGTGAGTGAGTGATGAGTGAGTGATACAGACAGAGACGACAAACTCTGTGTGTGTGTGAGTGAGTGAGTGAGTGAGTGAGTGATACAGACAGAGACGACAAACTCTGTGTGTGTGTGTGTGTTGTGTGTGTGTGTGTGTGTGTGTGTGGTGTGTGTGTGCGTGCGTGCGTGCGTGTGTGCGTGTGTGTCTGCGTTTACAGTTGAAACATAGTGTATGCGCACAATGTATTCCTTAGAAAAAATATACTTAGTGGGTGTGAAAAGACTTTAGTCCAATGGAAAAAAATTCAATGCATAAATTTATTGAATGTATTGAATGAAATCATGGGGTATTGAAAGTGACATTATAACCCCATTGAAATTGAATGCAATGATCTATAGATGTATACACGTATGTACATGTATGTAAGTGTTTTGATTCCACTGACCAGGTACCAGTTCAACCCTGGCTACTACCAGACAGAGATAGCAGCGCTGATTCTGCTGAAAGCGCTGACCAACCTCCCCCACACAGACTTCCTGCTCTGCAAATGTCTGATCGACTCCACTCGGGTATCCTTGTGTCACTCTGCCACCGGTATTGGTGGTGGTGGTGGTGGTGTGATTTTTTTCTTCTACACTTCACACACACACACACACTGTAACACCCACAGCAATAAGAGGGTTGTCCCTGCCAAAATTCTGTAGAAAAAAAACTACTCTGATAGGGAAACAAATACAGCCGCAGACAGGAAAAAGAAGAAAAAAAAGGGTAGGTGCTTCAATTGCGGCGACACGCTCTCCCCAGGGAGAGCAGCCCAAATTTCACGCAGAGGAATCTGCTGTGACATAAAGTGGTATAAATATAAATAAAATAGATAAATATTTGCTGGTGTGTTAAGTTTTGAGGATTGTCTCTTGCCACATGGTGACCATCTTTTTTTGTTTTTGCTGCCTCATCTTCTGTGACACTCCTGTCCTGCTGTTCCCATGCCACTCATTTCAGTTTTCCACCCCAGCCAGCCATACCCAAATGTATTCATGAGCAGTCATGGAGTCTGTTATTTGATAGTGATGCCTCTGCAGCATTTGAAATTGGGGAACGGAAAGGAGGCAGGGACGGGAAAAAAAAGTAGCATGTTTACAACAGACTGAGAAATTATTTTAGCTAGGTATCAGTAATGAATAGCTGTAGGGCTTTACATGTGTAGATCATGTCCACTTGTTTTAGTGCACTCACACATTTTGTTGCCAGTGCCAACAGAGTCTTTATAATACAAAAATTCATCTCCAAAGTTGGAATTTGGCTACCTAAATGGTGGGGGCAAAATGGTCACATGTGTGCATGCAAAATCATACCTTTGGTGAACCTCAGAGCTCTAGCCAAAGAATGAAAAAAAGAATCAAAACGAGGCATTAAAATGTAAAGTGAATGAAAGCAAGTGCATGTCACAATTTTCAGAATTTTGTAGGCTATTTCATTTGTTTTGGGGTTTTTTTTCAAGGAAATTTAATCCCAGCATACAATTGGAGCTTGAAGTGTGTGAGTCTGGTCGAAATTTGTTATGTATGTAAACCAAGCTTGAAATATGTAGATCTAACCTTGGACAACATTTGAAATTATTGCACGTGTATACAGGTGTAGCTCTTCAATGACATTTTGATTCTGTGATTTTGAGTTACATTGTTTGTGTTGTTGTTGTTGTTGTTTTTTTGTTTTTTTCTTTTTGTGTATCTTATTTTTTCATGTTTAGTGCATACACACATGTACAGAACATTGAGATTATTTTAAATGCAAAAAAAATCTTGTGAAAAGGAACCCAGTGTGGGTTGTCATGCAGTGGGGAGAGATGAGGCACTGTACTCTAGTGTAGGTAGCTAAAACTGTGTGCTGTGATCATAGAAAGCCAGAGTGTGTTGCTGTGCAGTGGAGAGAGATGGGGCAGTGTACTGTGCTGTACTGTACTGCACTGTACTGTACTGTACTGTAGGTAGCTGTGCTGTAGTGTACTGTACTGTACTGTACTGTAGATGGCTAAGCCGTGTGCTACCTGTGATCCTTGACCGTGTGTCAGCTGAATGAAATGCCCATTTCCAAAATCCTGGAACTGGCTGAAGATCTGGAGGCCTGCGACTTCGAGCACTTCTGGGTGAGTATGGCTAGTTTAGCTGTAACTTAGACATCCTGAACACTTTGTCTTTTCTGTGTGTGTATGTATGTATACATGTATGTGTGTGTGAGTGTGTGCATTTGTGTGTTTGTGTGTTTCTTTTACTTTGTTGTATCCCTTTCAGCACATCGTTTTCTTTCTTTGACTTTAGTTAGCCTTTTTTTCCTGCTTTTTTATTTTTTGTTCAGTTTTTGTGTTTTTTTTTTTTTTAATTTATGAATAGTTTGTTTTTTTACTTTGACTTCTTGCTTTTATTGTTTTTCTCTGTGAGAAGTTTCTGAAGAGGGTTGGTGAGAGGGCAGGATTGTAAATTGCTGAACTTTCCTGTATTACCCATGTTACATTTGTGAACTGTTTGCCTCCTGGCTCAAAAGAAATGCACATCTAATAGTTTGTTTTGCATTGGCTCTGTTTTCCCTAACCATACCAGTCTGTGGACATTTATACTTGGTGTATTGTTTACATGTGTGAGCAATCATTCAGAGTCGTATGTGTGAGTGATCATTCAGAGTCATATATAACATTAATGGTGAAAGCCATGTGAAGAAAAAGAAGAAATAGGAAGAAATCGAGGGATGCACTGAGAAAGAAAGGTGTGTTTTGTGTATAGTGGACAAATATGATCCACCGAAAGAGACTAGAGCCCGGAGAGATTCAGTGTAGTGTTGAAAGAAGCATAAATCTCCTGAAAATGTGATGGTTTGCTAGATCTATCCCAGTGTGTTTCAAAAGCAAGCCGAAAATGAAGATGGTAACATGTAGTCTTAGCAGATCACTACAGAATCTTTCTCCGTTTTTTCAAAACAGAGTGTTTGTGTATACATAATCATACTGCCATTGCTGTGTACTAAATGCATTGTTAGAAATAATTTGTTTCAGTGTTTTTATTTTACTTGCATCTTCAGAAATGATTGATTTGATTGTGTTGGCATGTAAGTGTGCAGACAAGACAAATGCCCATGACTAAGTTATAAACAGTGTGTGGTGGTGTTGTTGGTGAGGACAGATGGAGGTGAGAGACGACCCAGATCTGATCGGCAGTGTGGTGGGCATTGATGACCACGTCAGGAAGTGTAAGTCCACTCTGTCTGTCTGTCTGTCTGTCTGTCTGTCTGTCTGTCTGTCTGTCATCAGTCTGTCTCAGAGGTTGTCTATTGTCTGTCTGTCATCTGTCTGTCTGTCTGTCTCAGAGGTTGTCTATTGTCTGTCTGTCTGTCATCTGTCTGTCTGTCTGTCTCAGAGGTTGTCTGTTGTCTGCCTGTCTGTCTGTCTGTCTCAGAGGTTGTCTGTTGTCTGCCTGTCTGTCTGTCTCAGAGGTTGTCTGTTGTCTGCCTGTCTGTCTGTCTCAGAGGTTGTCTATTGTCTGTCTGTCATCTCTCTGTTTACTGCCTTTCTTGACTGTCTTCTACTTTGTCAGTCTGTTTTCTTCTCTGCTCTTTTTGTTTCAGTTACCAGAGTGGCAGCCTGTACATTAGGCAGCGTTATTGTAGTTTGGAAAACTCTCCTTCAATGTTTGTCTTTCCTCTGGTCTCACCATTTTCATGTTCAAGGAAATCTTGAAAATGATTTTTAGTGTTGTTTTCTTTTGGAAAGCTGAAACAAATGTGATGCAAAATATGAACATTATATATGAGAGAATGTGACCATATTGGAGATCTATAGTTATGTGATACAGTGTTGTATGTGTGATGGTGTTGCAGTTGTGTGCCATGTGGTTGCTACAACCTTCCAGACGATAGAGCAGGAGAAACTACAGCAGTTGTTGGGCCATGTCACACGTGAGTACTAGCTGTGGGAGGTAGTGATGAGAATGATGGTGGTGATAAATTGGTTATTTATGATTAGTTGGTTTTATGATGATGAATTGGTTATGTGCGATCAGTTGGTTTTATAGTGATGGATTGGTTATATATAATATATATGATCAGTTGGTTATATAATGAATTGGTTATATTAATGTACACCTGTATGTGCAGTACAGCCCATTGTCTCATGAAAATCTGCTTGGAGGGCTTCAGGAGAATGCTTTCACTCTTCTTCCCCCCCCTTCCCCACTGAGTCATGTATGTTTTGTTTTTTACCAGTTCTACACAGAACAGTTGTAAATACTTTTAGATCAGTTATCCTCTCCCCAAACTCAGAACGCGGCTACCTTCATGGTGGGCAAAAATGGTCACATACGCAAAATCTCACCACTGGTGAACCTCGGAGCTCTAGCTGAGGAATGAAAAAAAACAAAAAAAATTGATTGTCAACCTGATGTTGAAAGTTACTAGAGCCACTGAAACTGAATGAGGTGACAGCCCTGATATGGCTTTCATGGTCAGTAGGGCTATAAACAATAATATGTTTGTCCGTCATGTTCAACGGTGACCTCCAAAACAGCAGAGGAGGCAGCTGCTGTTTCGGAAACTGGGCAGAAATATGATTATAGTGGAGATCTTTGCCCACAGCACATCCCCACTCTCTTGGCCAAGAGGGCATAAGGACAGTCAGCGTTGGAGATGTTCCCCAAAGGCCAACTAGCCCCCAGGGCTGCAGCACATAATGATTGTGCAAGTCAAGCCTCCTAGTCAGAGAATCATAGTCATTCACCAAAAGACTAAGCTGTAAAGTGGAATTCCATGGGTGGGAAAGCCACTGATCATACAGCCTCTCTCGCACTTTGTTGTTGCCCCCAGAGTCAATGGTTTAATCAAGAACTGTGGTAATATTATTATGAATTGATGGCTAAATTCCTCTGTGTGTGTGTGTGTGTGTACAGCCATGGTGGCCCTGCAGTGGGCCTCTAAGTATGGCTGGACGACAGACAGCAACGGCATGATCTTCGTCACCAACCAGGAGGAGAACATCAAAACCAAGAACATCACCGAGAAAATCACCTTCGACAGTAAGTCACTTATATGTACATGTAGAGAGAAAGAGAGAGAGAGAGAGAGAGAGAGAGAGAGAGAGAGAGAGTGCTCTGCATCGCCCATGAATACTTACGGTCTCACTTAGAAATCTAATGTTGGAATTTTTGTCTTTCCTATGGTCTCGCCAAGAAATCCAATGTTGGATTTTTTTTTCTGGCTATGGCCTCACCTAGAAGTCCAATGTTGAATTTCTTTAAACTATGGTCTCATCTAGATATCCGATGTTGGAATTTCTTTTTGTCTATGGTCTTGCCTACAAATCCAATGTTTGGATTATTTTTGTGTCTTTACTGTGCCCCCCCCCCCCCTCCCTTTCCTCTTTATGATTTTTTTTCTCATAGAATTGCTTGCCTGTATTTTGTGTAGATTTTGTGTAGATTTCCATTGGATGTTATTGTCAATTTTTTTTTTCTTGCTAAAAATCATGGTTTGTGTGTTAACCTATTGTGTACCATCCAGGTAGACTGGGGCCATGCCAATCCTACCTTGAAATTTCATGTTAACCCTCTTAGTCCCAACCTGGGATTTGCCGGGATTTATCATTCCCTCCCCTGAATCCCAAACTGGGATTTGCCAGGATTTACACACAGTAGTTTTCCATCACACATTGACCTTCACCAATCACTACCACATGCCGAAGCTCTATCAGGCCAGAGGCACAGAGCCTGCTGTGAGTCTGGAAGTAATAATAGCTGCTGGTATGTACTTTGAAGGAGGAAAATGCGAGCAAGCATGTGTGCCTGACCTGATTTCGTGATGGAATGCGAAATCTAGAGGCAATTTGTGTTCAGAGAATCTGATTGCAAGAGGGTTAAGGAAAGCAGTTGTTTCCCAATGTTAGAAATATTCCTGTCAATCATGGCCAGTGCTTGACAAATGTAAGGGGACAGGATGGGCTGGTGGTTAGAGCATTGTGTATTGCTCTTGTGATACACTGACCCTGGTTCGAATCCTGTTCAAGGGAATTTTGGAGTTAATATCAATGCCAAATCAACTCTCCACAAAAGTCCTTTGGATGAGACTATAAATCAAGGTCCCTTGTGCAAACATGCACACACAATACCGGTTCTGCTTTTCAAAAGAGTAGGCCATTGTTAATGGGAACAATTTACAAAATTGCACACACACACACACACACACACACACACACACACACACACACACACACACACACACACACACACAGAGGAATGATGTGAAAAAAACTTATGGGTGCTTAATCCATTATCTTTGAAATCAAAGAATAGATAGATAAATAGGTAAGTATGCAGTTCTGAAATTTGTTAAAACTGTCCTGTGTTTTTGTGTTTTTCAGGTGTGGCCGGCATCATGGCATCATCCCGATAAGCGGAGGTGTCTGTGTGGTGGTCATCCTTCAGCTGTGTGGTGGTCATCTTACAGCTGTGTGGTGGTCATCCTTCAGCTGTGTGGTGGTCATCTTACAGCTGTGTGGTGGTCATCCTTCAGCTGTGTGGTGGTCATCTTACAGCTGTGTGGTGGTCATCCTTCAGCTGTGTGGTGGTCATCTTACAGCTGTGTGGTGGTCATCTTACAGCTGTGGTGGTCATCTTACAGCTGTGGTGGTCATCTTACAGCTGTGGTGGTCATCTTACAGCTGTGGTGGTCATCTTTCAGCTGTGGTGGTCATCATCATCAGCTGTGTGGTGGTCACCCTTCAGCTGTGGTGGTCATCTTTCAGCTGTGGTGGTCATCATCATCAGCTGTGTGGTGGTCACCCTTCAGCTGTGTGGTGTTTCATTGTAAATGTGAGGTGCATGGACTGGTGGATTCTCCTGTTTGTTGGGTGTCAGGAAGGACTGCTTTCAGAACTAACTAGGGGAATGGGGTCCAGAAAAATGAAATAAAGCATTTCATTGACAGGGCACAGCTGTATCTTTTTGAGTGGTGTGTGTGTGTGTGTAGATGTGCACTTGTGTGTAGACGTGTGTGCGTGCGTGCGTGTTTGTGTGTGTGTATTTATTTATTTATTCATTTATGTATTCTTTTGTATTGAGGATAATGGAATAAGCAATCATATGCTTTTTTACATGCAGTCCCTGTGTGTATGCAATTTTTTGTAAATGTCATCTGTTTCCACCGGCACACAATGGCCTACTCTGACGAAAAGCGGAACAGGATTTAATGTGTGCGCAGGCCTCGGTTTATAGTCTCATCCGAGACTTTGGGGGAGAGTGGAGTCAGCACTGATGTTAACTCCAGAGGAAAAATCCCCTCAACCGGGGATTGAACCTGGGTCGTCAAATTGCGAGCGCAATGTTCTGACCACTAGGCTAAATCCCGTCCCTGTGTGTGTGTATGTGTGTGTATGTCTACGCCTTCACTTATCCCATAGTCCAGTAGACTGTTGGGCACCACTGAAGGTTTTAAAACCATGTACATTACATATAAATAAATATATGTGTGTGGAAGAAAGAGACAGAAAAAGATTTTTTTGAGGGTGTGGAGGGATGATGGAGGAAATGAGGGGAAGAGAAGAGTAATGTGAATAAAAGTGTTCCGAAAGGGTTTTTTTGAGAGGGGGGTTGATTATTGTTCCTGGGCTAGAGATTTAATTAAAGTTCACCAATGATAAGATTTTTGCATAAAATTATGCAACCATTCCCTGCAACCCCCCTCCACCACCACCACACATTTTGGTAGCGTAGCAGCATTCTGATATCAAGGGTAGTGTCCAAACATGACACTTGTGTGCCCTGCATTTTTTCCACTTTTGTCATCCGGTCCTACTGGCACAAAATGGCATACTCTTCCAAAAGGCAAACTATTTTTAATGCAAGTGAAAGATGTTCTGCATGCATTCCACATGGGCCCTGGAGTGGATTCATAGTCTCATCCACAGGACTTCGAACATTTGGTTTGATTTTTTGTTGTCAAACTGAGAAGAAAGGGTAAGACTGGAATTGAACCCAGAACCTCCTGATTTACTTGTTAGGCAGGTAAACTGTCCTGCCACCTTATTTGGGAAATAAACTATCTGGCGAAAAATGCAATAAGTGCATTTAGATGTACGTCAAAATGCACTATTTTGAATGAAAGGTTACGCCAAAGTCAAATGTGCTGGGCCTGACTTGTCAGGTGCTTAATGGCAGCACAATGCTTGTTTGCTGGTTTGACCAAAAAATGAAGTTACTGTCTGAGCATTCAACAAGTAAGAATTAGAATGCAAGGTTACACTTCTGTGATTTTTAGGGAAACTTAGCTCTTGGTGGGAACTCAGCACAGTTGTTTAGCACACATGTCCATTTGTACACACACCACACCACTCAGTTCATCAACTGATCTTTATTCTGGTGAAGCAGTGAGAAACCAAACATACACAAGATTTATCAATGCACTCATGATGGGAAGAAAGAAAAAAAAAAAAGAAGAAAAAAAGTCAATTATTAGATCAAATTGTAATCAAGAATAGTAGCAAAGAGAAACGTCATTATTTTGTTTAATCTCAATTTCTAATATTTCACAAATGTTTAGACAGAAACAATATTAACACACTCAAGAGGATTATTGTAGGCTTTTGTATTATTGAAGGCTCTTTTTTTACAAGACAGGACACTACACGCACGCACACACACACGCACACACACACATGTACACACACACACATCCACATACACACATACACACAATTTAAGCAAAATACGACAACAAATATCATAACACATCAGATTTTATGAGCAGCAAACAACCTCTCAAAAGATCAAGCAGAAAATAGTGACATTTCAGTCACTTGAACCAATGCCACAACATTAAAAATACACTGAAAGAACTGTTTAAAAGTCAACATGCTTACAGTACCACAAATTCAACTGTTTTTTAATAAGACATTAAAATAAAGGAGAAAAGCATAGACTTTGCTTTGAAGTCGGATACTATATACTTCATGAAGATGAATCATTTATCATTGTTCTTTTACAAGTGCACAATATTTTTGATAGTAGTTGTTTAGCTGTAATTTGTCAGTAGACTTTGTGGGTTTGTTTTGTTTTGGGTTTTTTTTTGGGGGGAAGAGGTGTTGTGGTTACAGTTGCTGTTTTGTTTGGCTCTTTTTTTTCTTTTTCTTTCTTTTAGCCAACAAAATATGAACTTGATTGATAATGTAACCTCCCCACGGTTTTGGTTATGCTTAAAAAATGGGTAAACTTCATACAGGCAAAACAAAAAAAAAAAAATAAAATTAAAATAAGAGTAATGACAAATTTCAGAGAATCAGCAGTCTGTAAATCATTGCTGTCTGTGTGAGCATGCATACACACACACACACACACACACACACACACACACCATGAAATATGTTTCAGCAATTGTAACAGAACATAAACAGAATAATGGACAGGATGCTCGGACATTTATATAGAAATGTCAGCTTTAGGAACACACACACGCACTCTCTCTCTCTCTCTCTCTCTCTCTCTCTCTCTCTCTCTCTCTCTCTCTCTCTCTCTCTCTCTCTTCTCTCTCTCTCTCTCTCTCATGTATTATGGGCACATAAAATGTACACAAATTTACCCACCCCCAAAAAAAACAACAAGAGGACAAAAGCTTTTGCATAGCTTACCTCACCTACATATACACTTCTTGTGACTGCAAAACCAACAAAAACACACACACACAAAATCATACACAAGCACATCAGATGTGGAATGATCTCTCACAATTAGGAACATTGGGAGTTATTGACGTAAGACTTTAAAAAAGGATAATGTTTTAAGAAATAGACAAGGGAAAAAAAACTGTCCAAAGTGGAAGATTTTCAGAGATAAGTTATTTTCAATCAAGATGCATTGTTGAAACGATGCAACAATGAGTTTTTGCTTGTTTTTTAATCAAAGGGAAAAAAAGGAACCCTGTCATGTTGGGCTATTATTGGATGAAGAACAAAAATTATGTACAAAAGGCAACATTCCACCAGCAAGCATTTTTAATACACACAATACGTGATGAATAAACCACCAAGGGATGGGGGGAAAAAAAGTACAAACCACAATAATTCTTCCAACATTTCGAGATGTAGTACTTACTTACTCTTCTGCCCTTTCACGAAGAACGATAACCGCTGCCGATAAGCTTCGGTCATAAGCTGAATCACCTCCCCTGGAACATCGCCCTTCAATAATTTTGGAATGCCTGTCTGTTGTGCAAGATGCAGCAATAAATCATCCTGATTAATTCATTCAACCTGATAAATCATCCTGATTAAT
>CM060320.1:69600553-69608053 GCA_030674155.1 Stramonita haemastoma | reverse complement strand
CACCATCATTATCAGCCTCTCTTCTCTCTCTCTCTCTTCCTTGATTTACATATATTCCTTACCATCACAAAAACACTGAATAAATAACAATTTTAAAAGTTCTTTAAAAAAAAAATCCAAGAGTTATTCCCCGTCATGCCATGATGATATCTGGTTGCAAAACAACGCTTAATTTCTCTCCAGACATAAAAAAAGAAGAAAAAAGCAAAAAGAAATCTACAAAAATATTTTTTAAGTGAAGATTTAGGTCACAAGCAACGACTTTCCCTGATAGTTCCCACATCCACAATTTAAAAAAAAACAACCACACACCCAAAAAACCTGCTAAATTTGTAGAGAGAAAACAAAAAAAAAGAAAAAAGAAAACCTTCCATGATCAATTTATCGTGTGGCGCCCGCACGCACACGAAAACATGCGCGCATACATATTAGAGCCCTACTTACTACTACACATTATTGAATCAATATGAAATCCAAAACGTAAAATTATCTAACATTTGAAATATAAAGATTCTGAAGAGAAGCCAGGCCATATAGCAAATTCTTTTCTTTTTCAAAACAAAAATGACACCAAAGAGGTTTTTCACGGGCTTGAAATAAGCCTTTGATTGGTCACGGTTTGGGGGTAAAAAAAAAACAAAAAACAAACAAACCATGACCTCTTTTTGTTTCACAACTCTAACAATCAGATTAGATTAAAGAAAAAATTCCAAAAAAGAAAAAAAATCACAAAAATACCAGTGAAGGAATCACTCTGGTGATGTCTTCTTCTTCTTCTTAAGCCCCTAGGGGCACAGTTTGGTGAAAGAAGTGGAAAAGCAGCCAGAAAAAATGAATGGAATCAGTCTTCCCGCCATGACAGGCCCCCTCCAAGATTTGAGCTGTCTAACAACAGCAGCATGGACAGTTTGGGGTCTGTCCTACCACCCACCACTCCACCACCACCACACAGACAGACGTCTGGTTCACTTCAGGTTTGGGTCACAGCTCAGTGACGCCACGACACCACACACTTCCTTGGGTCTGCACAGAAGGAGTTCCTTTCGTGACGTCTGCTGCATGCGTGGTGTCACATAAACACAGACTTGAACCGTGCTGTAAATCCAGGCTATGTTATGATAGTCACAACAGTAGTTCAGGTTATTTTTATCTATTTTTTTAGATCAATTTTCAGTTTTTCCATGTGCAACTAGGGAGTGATAAAACCACAACCGTAGGCTAAGGAGCACTGAAGTGAGACTCTTTGCTTTTCTATTGCTAGTGGTATGTTTCAGGTTATATTCTATAGACATTAGTAGTCCTGCGGCTTATTATCATAGACACCAGTAGTTCCTGGCTATATCAGCATAGACACCAGTAGTCCTGTCTACATTATCATAGACACAACAGTAGTCCAGGCTAAATTATTATAGACACTAGCAGTCCAGGCTATTATTCATAAACACAACAGTAGTCCTGGCTATATCATAGACACATCAAGTTTTGTATATAAATTTTTGTCCGTTGTGTTCGACGATGACCTCCAAAACTGCAGAGGAGGCAGCTGCTATACGGAATTCGGACAGCAATTTGATTATAGTGGAGAGCCTTGCCCACAGCACACACCCCACTCTCTTGGCTAAGAAGGCGTACAGACAGTCAGCATTGGAGATGTTCCCCAAAGGCCAACTAGCCCCCAGGGCTGCAGCACATAAGAACTGTGCAAGTCAAGCCTCCAAGTCAGAGTCATAGTCGATCACTAAAGACTAAGCTGTAAAGTGGAATTCCATGAGCGGGAAAGAAAGCCACTGATCACTCACTTTGCTGTTGCCCCCAGCGTCAATGGTTTAATCCAGAACTGTGATAAAGCCCAGGCGCTGAAGGCACACCAGTAGTTCAGTCAAAGGCTTCATCATAGACACAACAGTAGCCTAGTGCAGGCTATAGACACTAGAGTACTCCGGGCTATAGTATTGATACAAACAGTACACCTCAGTCTATAGTATCACTATAAACACAAACAGTATACTTCAGGCTATGCTGTTGATAGAGACACAAACAGTATCCTACAAGCTATAGTATCACTATAGACACAAATAGTATACTTCACACTATTGTCTTCATGACAGATACAACAGTATGCTCCAGGATATATAGTATCAATATAGACACTACCCCTATACTCCAGTTTATAGTATTAATAGACACAAAAATACGTAGTATACTCCAGTTTATCATGTATTCATATATAGACACACTAACTAAATTATATTCAGTTTATTAGTATTAACATAGACACAACAGTATACTCCAGTTTATAGTATTAATACAGACACAAACAGTACTCCAGTTTATAGTATTAACATAGACACAAACAGTATACTCCAGTTTATAGTATCAACATGACACAAACAGTACTCCAGTTTTCAGTATTAAATATAAGACCTTACACATACCTCAGTACTTCAGTTTTTGTATTAACATAGAAATACAACAGTATACTCCAGTTTTTAGTATTAACATAGACATAAACAGTATACTCCAGTTTATAGTATTAATACAGACACCACCACTATACTCCAGTATTAACATCGACGCAAACAGGCCTGAATCCCCCAGGCCTTAATCCTCACAGACAAACACACCCCAACAGAAGACAACAGCCCAGCCCCTCTCTCTCCCCTCAGGACTTGGGCAGAGGCGCCGTGGCGGGGTCATCCGGATCCTCCGCCAGGTGGGGAGGCCGGGGCGGCCTGGAGAGGACTGGGGCGTCATGGATCACGATGGCCTCCAGCTGCTGGTGCGTCAGGATGAAGGGCGACAGCTCGTTGTCCGACATCTGCCGCTGCAGGATTTTCTCGTGGCGCGTGCGCGCGTTCATGAGGGCGCGGGAAGGGGCGGGCGGGGTGTCGGAATGGTTGACCGAGACGGAGCTTCCTGCAGCACGATGATTGGCTGCTGAGGCCTGTCCCCTGACCCGGAACCGGAAGAGGGCGTGAGGTAAATGTCCGGGGTGGCGGTTCCGCTGACGGCGTTGACGTAAAACCCGTTTCTGTGAGGAGGGGGCTGGAGTTGGTGGTGGTGGTGGTGGTGGTGGTTGGTGTGGTGGTGGAGGTTGTGGTGGTGGTGGTGGGTGGTGGTGGGGTGGGGGTGATTCTGCTGCTGCCTGGAGGAGTCTGAGGGTCCCGGGGAATGGGCGCCGTTGTGGACCTGGCTCCTGGAGGGGGTGGGGGTAGGGGTGGGGGTGGAGGGGTGGAGGTGGGCTGAAGAGTTACTGTCTCTCCTGTGCTCCTTTTAGGCGTGGAGCCCGACTTGGGGCGTCCGTTAGTGGTGGAGACCTCCTCGACCAAGGGCTTCTTGTAGTACTCCTCTGTGTGGGGGCAGGGGAAAAGACAGACAGACATGTGTACTTGTATTTCTATAGTGCTATAGGTACAGGTGCTTGCTTGCATTCATACACTTATAATTATATGTACATGCACACTAAAGCATTCGTGTCGACACCGTCTCTCTCTGTCTGTCTGTCTGTCTCTGTTGCTCTGTGTCTGTGTGTCTTGTCTGTTGTCTGTCTGTCTCTCTCTCTCTGTCTGTCTGTCTGTCTGTCTGTCCTGTCTGTATGTATGTACGTCTGTTTGTCTGTCTGTCTGTCTGTCTCTGTCTGTATGTATGTACGTCTGTTTGTCTGTCTGTCTATCTGTCTGTCTGTCTCTGTCTCTGTCTCTTTCACTTGCTTACACACAAACACACACACACACACACACACACACACACACACACACACACACACACACACACACACACACACACACGACATTGTAAACAAACACAACACAACACAATAAACAAGTCACACCTCACTAGATATAAACAGGAAGGCGGTTCCCCACATGATGCTCCAGATCTTTACACAACAAAAAAACAACATAACAAATACACAAACAAACAAACACACACACAGTCACACTCACTAGAAATAGACAGGAATGCAGTTCCCCACATGATGCTCCAGATCCTTACTACACTACCCTATAACACAACACAACAAATAGACAAAGAAACAAAGGATAACTCACTAGAAATAGACAAAAAAGCGGTCCCCCACATGATGCTCCAGATCCTTATACAACAACACTTGACCCCAACAACAAATAGACAAAGAAACAAAGGAACACTCACTAGATATGGAGAGAAAGGCAGTTCCCCACACGATGCTCCAGATCCTTATGACACTGTATTACACAACAACACAACAAAACACAAGAAAACACAACACACAAAGTCACACTCACTAGAAATAGACAGGAAGGCAGTTCCCCACATAATGCTCCAGATTCTTACTACAAACACAACACACAACAAACAAGGGGGTAGCATACTAACTGGAGATGGAGAGAAAAGCAGTTCCCCACATGATGCTCCAGATCCTTACTACACTACACTATACCACAACACAACACAACAAATAGACAAAGAAACAAATGATAACTCACTAGAAATAGACAGAAAAGCAGTTCCCCACATGATGCCCAGATCCTCATTAAACTATACCACAACACAACACAACACAATAAATAGTCACACTCACTAGAGATGGAGAGGAAGGCAGTTCCCCACATGATGCTCCAGATCCTTACTACACTACACTATACCACAACACAACACAACAACACAACACAGAAATGACAACTCACTAGAGATGGAGAGAAAAGCGGTTCCCCACATAATGCTCCAGATCCTTACACAACAACACAACACAACAAACAAATGATAACTCACTGGATATAGACAGAAATGCAGTTCCTCACATGATGCTCCAGATCCTTAATAAAATATACCACAACACAACACAACACAAAGTCACACTCACTGGAGATGGACAGGAAGGCAGTTCCCCACATGATGCTCCAGATCCTTACTACACTACACTATACCACAACAAGCAAACAAATAAACAAACACAGGTGTACTGACTGGAGTAGACAGGAAGGCGGTTCCCCACATGATGCTCCAGATCCTTACACAACAACACAACACAACAAAGAAAGGAACACTCACTAGATATGGAGAGGAATGCAGTGCCCCACATGATGCTCCAGATCCTTACTACACTATAACACAACACAAACAACAAACACAACACACAAAGTCACACTCACTGGAGATGGAGAGAAAAGCGGTTCCCCACATGATGCTCCAGATCCAGCCCAGCAGGAGGAGGAAGGTGAGGAAGAACTGCAGGAGGGCCACCCCGCTGTTGGTCCACAGTACGCTCCCTTTGCTGGCGCCTTTGGGCCTACCCCTGGCTGCCGCATAGGACAGTCAGCCCCGATATCAACGTCCCTGTCACAGGCAACAACACGTATCGTGTGTGTGTGTGAGTGTGTCGTGGATGATGATGATGATGATGATGATGATGATGATGATGATGATGATGGATGTGATGTGTGGTGGTGGTGGTGGTGGTGGTGGTGGTGGTGGTGGTGGTGGTGGTGGGTGGTGACGATGATGATGATGATGATGATGTGGTGATGATGATGATGATAATAACACACTACTACTACTACTACTACTACTACTACTACTACTACTACTACACTACTACTATACTACTACTACTACTACTACACTACTACTACTACTACTACTACTACTACTAACTACTACTACTACTACTACTACTACTACTACTACTACATACTACTCTACTACTACTACTACTACTAACTTCTCTACTACTACTACTACTACTACTACTACTACTACTACTACTACTACTAACTACTACAACTAATATGATATGATGATATAAAACAGATGAATAATGATGATGATGATGATGATGATGATGTTGATGTTGATGATGATGATGATGATGATGATGATGATGAACATGAGGATGATGAGCATGATGATGATAACGGCACTGATGATGTTAATGGTGATAACAACAACAACAACAGAAGGATAGTGATGATGATATATTGATTATGACGATGATGATGATGATGAAAATGGAAACAATATTGATAATAAGAACAACAAAGGGATGATGACCACGACGATGATGATATCGAGAAAAAAAGAGGAGGCTATAGAAGAGGAGGAAGAGAACGATATGACAACGATGATGACGATCATAATGATGATGACACCATTGGCAATGACAACAAGAATCCTAACTGGCGATGGTGACAGAAGTGAGTGTACCAATGGCAGTTAGCAGTCGTGGTGACTGCAATAGTGTTCATTGTGATTTTATCTTAATCATACACAATACAAACAATCATCATCCTAGTACAAGTAATCGTATAATAACCACGTTGTATTGTGCTGTATGGCATTGCCTTGTTTTTGTACTTGTGTTGTGTTATGTTATGTCTTGTCTTTTATTTGTGTTGTGTTACGTTGTGTTATGTTGTGTTATGTTGTCTTGTAAATTTGTATTGTGTTATGTTATATTATGTCGTGTTATGTTATGTTGTCTTGAATTTGTATTGTGTTATGTTATATTGTGTTGTGTTGTGTTAAATTGTGTTATTTATTTATCTATTTATTTATTCTTTTATATCGAGGATAATGGAATAAGCACTCATTTTATGTTATGTTATGCTGTGTTAGGTTGTCTTGTCTTGTCGTGTATTTATGTTGTGTTATGTCATGTTATGTTTTGTCATGTTGTCTTGTTTTGTGTTGTCTTGTTTTGTCTTGCTTGTATTGTCTTGTAAGTTCACATCAGATTTTTCTGTGTGTGATTCAGACTGCCCCATCTCTCTTCTCCGAAAGATCACGTTACCACAAGTTTCTGTTCCTTAGAAAGTAACTTTCCTTTTGCACAATTCTTAGTCCAAGGCAAACTCTCTTGTTGCCGTGGATTCTTTTACACGCTCTGAAATATATCTTGTACACTGGAGACCTCCGTTTACCACCTCCTCCGAAATGCTTGCACCCAGACCACCACGCCTAGCGGGTGAGGGACAAAGTCCATCTTCAGACGCCGGGTCGGGATTGAAACTCATGACCTTTCGGGTTTTGTCAGATTGGTCTGTTACCGCTAGACTACCAATCTTTCATCCCACCCCCTCAGGTGTTATCGTGTTTGGCACACACAAGAAAGAGGGAGAGGAGAGAGAGAGAGAGAGAGAGAGAGAGAGAGAGAGAGAGAGAGAGAGAGAGAGAGCGAGAGCGAGAGCGAGAGAGAGAGAGAGAGGAGAGGAGGACAGAGACAGAGACAGACAGAGAGATTGCCTCTCTCTCTCTCTCTCTCTCTCTCTCTCTCTCTCTCCTCTCTCTCTCTCTCTCTCTCTCTCTCTCTCTGTGTGTGTGTGTGTGTGTGTGTGTGTGTGTGTGTGGTGTAGGTGTGTGTGTGTGTGTAGTGTGTGTGTAGTGTGTGTGTGTGTGTATGTGTGTGTGTGTGATAGAGACAGAGACAGATAGAGAGACAGACAGACAGATGGACAGAGAGACAGACAGACAGACAGACAGAGAGATACACAGAGACAGACAGAGAAAGAGACAGAGAGA
>CM060320.1:69590553-69595553 GCA_030674155.1 Stramonita haemastoma | reverse complement strand
CAAAAGGAAATAAATAATTGTGATGAAAGACTTTAAGATAACCAAAGATATGGACACACAGGGAAGGGAGAGGGAGAGGGAGAAAACAAAATAGAGAGAAAAAAAGCAAGAAAGAAAGAAAGGAAAAGAAGAAAAAAAGAAGGGGGAAAAACAAAAAGAAAAGAGAGACATTTACAGGTTTATCCTTATGGTTAAATTTGACGCTATCAAATTTCGAAAGTTTGAACTGTTTTCTTATGATCGATTTAAAACAGGTGAAGGAAAATAATAACAGAAGATCAGGAAATATAACTGAAAATATGGGGAAGAAGTAAAAGGAGAAAGATAAAAAGAAAAGGTCGGAGGAAGAGGAGTAGAAGGAGGAGAATAAGAAGAAAAAAGAAAGAAAAGAAAGAAAGGAAGAAAGAAAGAAAGAAAGAAAGAAAGAAAGAAAGAAAGAAAGAAAAGAAAGAAAGGAAAGGAAGGAAGGAAGGAAGGAAGGAAGAAGGAAGAAAGAAAGAAAGAAAGAAAGAAAGAAGGAAGGAAGAAGGAAGGAAGGAAGGAAGGAAGGAAGGAAGGAAGAAGAAAAAAAGAAAGAAAGAAAGAAAAGAAAGAAAGAAAGAAAGAAAGAAAGAAAGAAAGAAAGAAAGAAAGAAAAGAAAGAAAAAAAAGAAAGAAAAGAAAAAAAAACGAAAAGAAAAGACAAGACAGAAACAACAAGAAACACAACAGTAACAACAACAATAGCAACAACCACCACCACAAACATCACCAACAAACAACACACAACTTAATCGACCTCTTCCATATGCACGGCACCAACAAGCAAACAACAACAACAAACAAAACAACAAACCCCCCAAAAAACCTACCCACCACCCTTTTTCTTGCTGACGATGAATAATTCCACCCGGGGTAGGATGGAGCGGGTAGATTGGCTGGCAGGGAAGATTGTCATCAATATTTCAGGGGTGGCCTATCTATCAGTCTGCAACTCCTTTCATTTCCTTCACCACCACCACCACCACCACCACCAGTCTTGGGCAACTTTCTCCTGCATGCGATTGTGTGTGTGTGTGTGTGTGTGTGTGTGTGTGTGTGTGTGTGTGTGTGTGTGTGTGTGTGTGTGTGTGTGTGTGGTGTGCGTGGTTGTGGTGCGTGCGTGGTGGTGTGGTTGTCTGTCTTTGTGTGTTGTGTGTGTGTGTTGTGTGTGTGTGTGTGTGTGTGTGTGTGTGTGGTGTGTCTGTGGGTGTGTGTGTATGTGTTCAGTGTGTGTGTGTGTGAGTGTGTGTTGTGTGTGTGTGTGTGTGTGTGTGTGTGTGTGTCTGTATGACTGTCTGTCTCTATCTCTCTCTCTGTCTCTCGACAATAGTTGACTATGTCATGTCTCTGTCTGTCTGTCTGTCTGTCTGTCTGTCTGTCTGTCTGTCTGTCTGTCTGTCTGTCTGTCTGTCTGTCTGTCTGTCTTCTGTCTCGTCTGTCTTCTCTCTCCTCTCTCTCTCTCTCTCTCTCTCTCTCTCTCTCTCTCTCTCTCTCTCTCTCTCTCTCTCTCTCTCTCTCTGCACATGACTGAATGCTTACGATGGCACGAACCTATACTATTATACGTGTGTATGCATGGTCATGTATGCAAGTACCCCCTTTGGACCAAGTGCTTGATGAAAAGGAAACCATGCATCTGATATTACCACATCCTTGGTAATATCATATAATATTATATTATAATACATACATATGTCATATCATACATACATACATACATACATACATACATACATACATACATACATACATATAATAATACTATTGTATAAAAACATACAAAATAAATAAAACAATAAATATAATAAATAATAAATATATAATATATATATACATACACACAACAACACACACGTATCCCTCCATATCTTACTGTCTGTCATGTCTGTCTGTCTAGTTGATCATCTATATTATTCTATCTCTTATTGTACTCTATTATCTCTATCTCTATACTGTCTTACACTTACCTCTGTCTCTGCGTCGTCTCTTTCTCCTTCTTCCTCTGTTATCTCTCTCTCTCTCTCTCTTGTTGTCTCTGTCTCTGTCCTGTCTGTTGTCTTCTCTCTCTGTCTCTCTGTCTGCTGTCTGTCTCTCTCTCTCTCTTCTCTGTCTCTGTCTCTCTCTCTCTCTCTCTCTCTCTGTCTGTCTTCTGTCTCTTCTTTTCTCTCTTCTGTCTTCTGTCTTCTCTGTCTCTGTATGTCTTCTCTCTGTCTCTGATCTGTCTCTCTCCTCTCTTTCTCTGTATGTCTGTCTGTCTGCTTGTCTGTCTGTCTGTCTCTCTCTCTCTCTGTAAGGGGACTGGATGTAAAAAAAAACAAAAAAACACGAGTGCTTATCTATTATCCTCGAATAAAAGAATTTGCCTTGCCTTGCCTTGTCTCTCTCTTTCTCTCACTGCAGCACATTGTAAATAATGAATTGCCATGGCACTCGCTGAAGGGAATGCTTACGCAACCAGTTCCTTGACTACCAAGCGCGCGCGCGCGCGCAAAACACACACCACACCCACACACACACACACACACAATACATAATACATACATACATACATACATACATACATACATACATACATACATACATACATACATACATACATACATACACACACTATGCGCCCATGTTCGCGCACGCACACACACACTACAACACAACAACACGACCACACACACCACACACACACAACACACACACACACACACACACACACACAACACACTCATACACACACACACACACGACACACCACACACAAACGCACCCTTACACACACACACACACACACACACACACACACACACACACAACACACACACACACACACACAATACATACAACATACATACATACATACTACATACAACTACAACAACATACATACATCATACATACAACAACACACACACACACACATGCGCCGCGTCGCGCACGCACACACACACACACACCAACACACAACAACACACACACACACACACACACACTCACACACACACACACACACACACACACACACACACACACTACAACACACACACACACACACACACCACTCACACACCACACACACACACACACACACACACACACAACACACCACACACACACCACAACACACACTCACAAACACACACACACATACACACCACAAACCACACACACCAACTACAACACAGACACATCACATACACACTACACTCACACGCACATACAAGCTCCATACAATACTCACACACCAGAACACACACACAACGAAACACGACACACAGACACAACCACAAAAACACAGCACGCACGCACGCAGCAAGCACGACAACAGAGCAAGGAGAGAAGTCAATACTTTTGAATGAGAACCGACGTGAGCGACGAATAGCAATGCCTTCCATAAAAATCGGACGAGGATGACAGACGAGAAAGACGATAGAGACAGACAGATAGACAGACAGACGACAGACAGACAGACAGCAGAGCAGGCAGGAGGCAAGCAATGGACAGACACGATGCAGATAGAGACAGCAGACAGATGAAGACAGAGAAAGACGTGAGACAAAGTATAAGAAACAAAGAGAAAGAAGAGAGAGAGAGAGAGAGAAGAGAGACAGAGAAGAAGAACAGAGAGAAGAGAGAAGAGAGAGACAGACAGAGAAGAGACAGACAGACAGCAGACAGAGCAGGACAGACGAGACAGACAGACAACAGAAGACAGACAAGAACAGACAGACGAAAAAGAGAACACAAGAACAGACACACTGAGAGACAGAGAAAACAGAGACAGAAACAGACGAGACAGAAGACAGAGACAGATCAGAATACAGGAATTCTCCCTTCCAAAATGACAAAGCAAAAGCAGACAGAGGAAGACTAAAAACCAGAAGCTAAAGGGAGGAGGAGGAGGAGGAGGAGCATTTGTAATCTGGTGTGGTCATTCTCTTGATCTCTAAGTCACACCCCCTCTCCCCCCCCCCCCCCCCCCCCCCCACTGCCTCTCCATTAACTCCTTTACGTGCGGGGAATGTCCGCCCCTCACGTCTGCTGCCAAACCTGCATGCAGACAGATTGACAGGCCACGGCCAGAAGGGTTAATCGCTTTTTTCTTTATTTCCTTTCTTTTCTTTCCCGACCTTTTTATTTATTCAGGTTAGTTAAGGGTTAGTAGTGTGTGTGTGTGTGTGTTGTGTTTGTGATGTGTGTAGGGTGTGTGGTGGAATTTGAGTGTGTGTGTGTAGGGGTGTTGTGTGTAGTGTGTGTGTGTAAGTGTGTGTGTGTGTGTGTGTGTTGTTGTGTGGTGTGGTGTGGTTGTGGTGTGTGTGTGTGTGTGTGTGGTGTGTGTGTGGTGTGTGTGTGTGTGTGTGTGTGTGTGTGGTGTTGTTGTGTTGTGTTGTTGTGTTTGTGTCTTCTCTCTCTCTCTTCTCTCTCTCCTCCTCTCCCTCTCTCTCTCTCTCTCTCTCTCTCTCTCTCTCCTCTCTCTCTCTCCTCCCCCCCTCTCTCTCTCTCTCCTCTCTCCTTCTCTTCTCTCTCTCTCTCTCTCTCTGCTACTCTCTCTCTCTTCTCCCCTTCTACTTCTCTCTCCTCTTTGATACAAATCCAAATGTAGCCATTTTTCTTTCTGCTTTATTTCTGCTAGAACTAGTGAACGTTTTCCCCCCTGTCTATGAAAATTCGACTCCCTATGCCAACCACACACACACACACACACACACACACACACACACACACACACACACACACACACACACACACAACACACACACAACACACAACACACACAAAACACACACACACACACACACACACACAAACACACACACAACCACACACAACACACAAAACACACACACAAAAACACACACACAGAAACACACACACAAAACACACACACACACACACACACACACACACACCACACACACACACAAACACACACACACACACACACACAACACACACACAAACACACACACACACACACACACACACAC
>CM060320.1:69578053-69583053 GCA_030674155.1 Stramonita haemastoma | reverse complement strand
CCTGTTCGTGTTTTTTTTCTTCTGCTTTCCGAGTCCATTCTCCTGCCGTTTTTTTTCCCCCCTAGAAAGACTTAAAAGAAAACAGTTCTCTCCTACACCGAAGTACGATGCGCTGGGCCTGTCCACAGCGGAACGCATTTTCGCTCATATGACAGACGATAGGTCTAGCTGCTGTCTGGCTATTTTGGGGGGTGGCTCGAGGTGCCAAGGGGGAGGGGGGGGATGACTTGCTGCCACAGTCCCAAAATCGGATCATTCCGCTGGGACTTTACTTTAATCTCAAACAAAACTTTAAAAAAAAAAAAACAAAAGTGGCTGCTGTCTGAGAGTTCCAAAAATAAGAAACTTATGATTTGAGCATTCCAAAGAATAGAACCAGATCTAGGCCTAGAGTCGATGAGACGTTTGTCTCTGTGACATGCATAGATTTGCCACTAACAACTTCACCATGTTTTAACTTTCAGGATGACGTTTAAACACGACACATTGTGCACGTCATTCTTATTCTATCGTTCATTCCTTCCCGGAATACGATGATTTCACTCTTCCTTGACAGGTATGGTAGCATTCAACGTCCATCCAAAATCGTCTTATGTTTGTGTTGCTTTAAATAACAGGGGAAGATTAAGGTCTGCACATTAGGCTATGTTGAAAAGGTTTCTTCAAGTCCCAATGAGATTTGAATCTGCCACGTTTGGACCAAGCGTAAAATGGCCTATCCACTGGGCCCAGGCTAAAATCGAAGATTATCCAGGAACATAGATTTAAACCTACGTGCACACTTTGGGGGTGCACTCATGGACATAAGCACGCACATACACGAGTAGGCTACCTATAGGACCACTTGTAATGAATTTTCTGTATCATGCGAATCCCACCCACCTAACTATTCCTGAATTTTCATTTTATCGGATTTTGAGTGTGTGTGTGTGTGTGTGTGTGTGTGTGTGTGTGTGTGTGTGTGTGTATATATATATATATATATATATATATATATATATATATATATATATATATATATATATATATATATATATATACACACGCACGTGGTGTGGTGTGTGTGTGTGTGTGTGTGTTGTGTGTGTGTGTTAGGTGTATTGTATGATATACCTATCCCAGCCAGTGCCCGCGCATGTGTGTGTGTGTGTATATGTGTTGTGTGTATCGTATAATAGATCTATCCCATCGCGCGTGCGCACGTGTGTGTGTGTGTGTGCGTACGTAAGTGCGTGTGTAGGTTATACGTATTCCAGGTACAGTGAGGACAGAAACAGACAAACAAACAAACATAGACACAGACAGAAACAGACAAACAAACACACATTTTCTCTCTCCCTCCCCCTTCTGCCCCTCCCTCTCTCTCTCTCCTCTCCTCTCTCCCCTCTTCTTCTATTCCTGCTCTCTCTCTCTCTCTTCAAGCACATTCACTATACTGTCACTTTTTTCTCTTTTTTTTTCCGTCTAATATCACGTAAGTGGAAAGACGTTAAATTGAAGAACACACAAACAAACACAGACAGACATAGACACAGACAGAAACAATCTCCGAAAAAAAAAGAAGAAGAAAAATCAGTTCTCAGCACGTCACATGCAACTTTTCACCAATCACACGCCAGCCTTCCATTTACTGCAGGGCGTTTAATTTACTGCGAGGCGTTCCAAAATGGCTTTCCCTGAGGGAAGGAGGCGGGAAAGACCAGATGAGGTTCCACACTTCACCGCCAAACGGACCCAGAGGGGAGGGAGGGAAAGGCTGAAGGAAAGCTTAGCTAATGGACCGTTGACCTTTTGCTGTCCTTCAAGATTGATTTTGCCGCCAGGGCACAGGAGGGTTTTTTTTTGGTTTTTTTTTCTTGCGTTTCTCACTTGAGTATTTCTTAAGGTGTCAGTATGTGCACTATATTTCATATTTGCTAACCTCACCCCACCAAGTTTACCCAGTATATATTTTACAAAACATCAAAGCACTTGCTTAGCCCAATGTCTGTTTACACACATCAAACTCTTTGAGCAAAGTTTTAAAATTTTATTTCTGATAATATCAATCATTTTAACAACATTGAGGAAGTCTTCTTACTTGATGAAGAAAACGGTTTTTGTTTGTTTTGTTTTTTTTTAAAAATACTTCAAAGTGTTAGGATGTTTAGTGTGATAAGTTTGGTAAACATTTTTTTAAAACGAGTTTGTTAAGTATTGGACAAATAAAACGCTAATAAAATTCGCCACCAATATCACCACTAATGCATTTGTACAGTATCTTTCATTTCTTTCTTATTCCCGCAAAACGAAGGATATTAATAGACAAGATTGTTATCATTTGTGCAAAACTGGGCAAATGGAACAGTAACACTAGATAGCAGCAGGGCTTAGCAGTTTCTTGGCTGTGCAATCGTGGTGGACTTCGGCATACAGATCACACGAAAGGGAAAGAACACTGGCAGATACGCAAATGAATTGACCCTATGTGATTAAAAAAAATCCCTGGCTTTTCATTCATCAGGTATCTGGTATAGATTTGAACCTGCCACCCCCGGTTTTGGGATTCTTTTCGGGGATTATAAATTTGTTGTTTAACTGGACATTTTGATAGTTTAATTCTCATGCACATGCAGAAGTGTAGTCACAATGTTTGCGAGCATTTGTGCAGGAAACTGAAAAGTGGTCGATATTTTTCTTAGCCTGGAGAAGGTTTTCAATAAGCCGAAAGTGTGTTCTGCCAAACCAGCAGAATTTCTCTGTTTAAGATGATTATTTGAACTTGGGTGTTGCGAACGTTCTTTACTATTTATTTGGGGGTTGTTATTTGTCTGTGCGTTTCTTTGGGGTTTCATTTGGGGGTTTCTCTATCTATCTATCTATCTATCTATCTATCTATCTATCTATCTATCTATCTATCATCCATCCTTTAGTCTGGGACCGTGGGGAGCCCCTGAAGACTTGACAACCAGTTCCCTCCGTTCCCTTTCTGTTCTATTGTCTAAAAATGTTTATCTTTCGATAAAAACGCACACACAAGTGCTTCTGGGGAAAAAGAAACCTACAGCAGAAGAATTCGCCTTGATAATTGAAATATATACAGAAACATCTACACTCATAGGCAAACACACACACACACACACACACACACACACACACACACACACACACACACACACACACACAACACACACCGAGTCCAAGCAAGAAGGGGAAAATGAGTGGAGCTGCATCCCTATTTGCGAACACTTTCCCCAGGGAAAGCAATTTTAAAAAAAATGCAGCCCAGGAATCAGCAGTGTCGGTTACGCCATAGAATGGGACATTCTCACAGCAAAGTATATGTGCGTGCATAACAGAATCCAGCAAACCATTGGTACCTACGAAATCCTTCTATCAATCGTAAAGAAGCGTAAACTTAAATGTTACGACATGTCACAAGATCAAAAGGACTTGAAAAACAATACTGCAAGGCACTGTCCAAGGAGGAAGAAAAAGAGGCAGACCAAGGAAGAGATGGGAGGACAACATCAGCCAATGGACAGGCCTAGAACTCGACAAAATTTGAGAAAGGCAGAACAGAGAGAGAAATGGAGGTAACTGGTTGTCAAGTCTTCAGAGGTGCTCCCATGGTCGCCAAACTAACGATATATAATATACATTGTATACACGTTGCGTTACTGATGTTTTTACTTTCTGGTGTGCTAGCTCATTCCTCCTTTATAATGAATATGGTGTTTACTGTTCATCACTGACTTAATGATTTCAAATCATTTTTAAGTTAATTAAACCAATCGCAAAAAAAACTTGCAAAATCTGTCTGTCTGTCTGTCTGTCTGTCTGTCTGTCTGTCTGTCTGTCTGTCTGTCTGTCTGTCTCTCTCTCTCTCTCTCTCTCTCTCCTCTCTCTCTCTCTCTCTCTCTCTCTCCTTCCTCCTCCCTCCCTTTCTTTCTCTCATGCTACCCCCCTCCTTCCCTGCGTTCTCTTTCTTCACCCACAGCAGGCTGACAAAAGAGCCATCAGGCAGTTCGTTAGCTCATGATGGGCAGACCACTCTCTTCATCTTCGCCAAGAAGGGACGCAATTCACAGAGGCCTGCAGACGACAGATAGAGGTGAAAGCTCAGGTGACAGTGCAGAGCTGAACCCTCTTAGAGTCCAGCGGTTAATGCAAGGATATTGGGCAAACCCTGCAAATGAGAGTGACAGCATGACTCTTGGCATACACATACTTTGGACCCTCCTCTACAATACTGACATGGGAAACACTATATTGGCAATCTGCTTCCCACTTAATTCAGCGTAAACTTAAATTTAATTAAGATATTACATGGCCCACTTGGCATAGACCATGACAAAAGTAAACCTTCCCCTGATGTAGACTTGCCCTTTCCCTCCCCTTTCCTATCCCCTCCCCCCTCTAACCTACCCCTTCCCAACCTTATCCATATCTTTTTACCTCCTCATGTCTATTTACCTCTTCTTCACCCCTCCCCCCTCCAACCTATCCCTTGCTTCCTCCCTGACCATACCCCCTCCCTCCCCTGACCTCTTCCTCCCCATACTTATCTTCCCCCTATTCTATCCCCTTTTCCACCCTTCATTACCCCTACCTCTCCCAAACTGACCCCTCCCTCCTCCCCTCCTTTATACTACCCCCTCCTCTCCCCAAATTAAACATTTATAAAATAGAATCAAAGCTTTATTATGCACTCACAGGGTGGGTTTTTTTTGCAAACCTTAAAACCCATAAACAAGGTACTAGGTACATATGCACGTAAAAGAATTGACAGTTTAAAGATATCACTGACCAATTGCTGCAGAAAATACCACTCTTATGATGAAACAACTGCAAAGACAGACACAAAGATGAGGAGAACTGATTTTCCTTCCTGTGAGAGAAAATAAAGTATCAGTGTAATTGCTAGGAATTAATGGCTGCTGATGCTTCTTCCTAACTTACCCTCCCTAGCTACCTCCCACCTCTCTTAGCCTATCCCCCCCCCCCCACCTTGCCTCATC
>CM060320.1:69570553-69573053 GCA_030674155.1 Stramonita haemastoma | reverse complement strand
CTCCACGTGTTCGAAACAATAAGAGTGAGCAAATGCAACTACATCTCTAGCTAGGGAAATGTATTCATTAATCAGTTTAATCTCGGAAGACGGACTGTGTCTACCCTAACGGTGGGAAAACGAACGGTCTTGTATATGCAAAAGTGTCACAGATGGTATAGTGAACCCCTGAATTCTAGCTAAGAACGAAGTTAGTGTCATATATATTGCGTTCTATGTGTCTAGAGTCATCAGCATGTTTTCCACTACGCACTTCGTTCTGCCTGGGCATGTGGACATTACATTCTTTTAGTACTCTAGTTGTGGTACATCTCTCTCTCTCTCTCTCTCTCTCTCTCTCTCTCTCTCTCTCTCTCTCTCTCTGCCCTGCTCACTAGATGTAGTGTGACCAAAAGCCAGTGTGCATTAAACCTGGCCAGAGTTCAAAGTTCAGAGCTCTTTGTCTGTCTGTCTGCATGTCTGTCTGTCTGTCTGTCTCTATCTCTGTCTCTCTGTCTCTGTCTCTGTCTCTCTCTCTCAGTGCGTGCATGTGTCCGTGCCAGTGCAATAATTATTTACGATTCGTACATCTGCTCGTGTACCCCATTTTCATAACCCCTTATCTGTGATCCCTGAATATTTTACAACCCTTTGACCCTGATGGGTGGCCATACCAATAAAACCTCCCGATGGACATTAGGCTAGAGCGAGGCCAACCAATCAGTAGTCCACTAATGGTCACCTCTGACCTCTCTTCACTCCTTTGACCGTTCTCTTTTCTGACCAAGTTAAGGCCGCGTTCAGCTGATGCCATCTTTTATATAACCTGCTACTTGATGGCTTTCACAGCCACGTTAGTTGGGGTGAACGAGATAGAAGGACATTAACACTAACAAATGCGCAGTACATGGAAGTAGGACCGATCACCCTACCTATACTTGATTTGAACTAAAGTTGAGATTATATCAGTTTCCTGTCCCTTGGGGCTGGCTGTCAGTGTAAATATTATCATCCCTACTTTCTGGAAATTTGGAGTTAGAACAGCCCTCTTTTTCTATCAAGGGCTGTTAATGTAAACATCATCCCTACTTTCTGCAAATTTTGAGTTAGAAAACCCCTCTTTTTTATGGGGGGGGGGGGGGGCTGTTAATGTTAATGTAAATATCATCCCCACTTTCTGCAAATTTGGAGTTAGAAAACCCCCTCTTTTTTATGGGGGGGGGGGGGGCTGTTAATGTTAATGTAAATATCATCCCCACTTTCTGCAAATTTGGAGTTAGAAAAACCCCTCTTTTCTATCCCATCTCTCTTTGCTTCTGCCTCGTTCTTTTTTCTTCCAGTCACCTCTGTCTTGTCTTGTTTTCTACCTTATGAGTGCATTCTCCTGCCTTTTTTTTCTTTTTTTACCAGAGAGACTGCGAAAGAATAACTATTCTCTCCCAAGCCGAGGTCAGATGTGCTGGGCCTCACTTGTCAGGCGCTTAGCGGCAGCGCAACGCATAATTATTTACCCATATGACAGACAACAATAGTTGCTGTCTGAGCATTAGATGAAGAGGACAGCAGTTTCCCAAAGCATTTTATCCAACCAGAACGGTCACACTTGGATGCCATCACTGTCTGGCAACACTGTGAAAGATTAAACAGTCAAAGTCTACTTTCACCTACCCCCATAGTCCCGTGGACCGTGGGGGCACAACTGAAGATTTTGCAACCAGCCTCCTCCTCTCCCCGCGGTCCTCTGCTTTCTGTAGCAGATCGCTCCACCCAAAGCCGGTCCACTTTCTGATGTTGTCTTCCCATCGTTTTCTCTGTCTGCCTCTTCGTCTACCTTCTTTTACTGTTCCCTGTGGAATATGGACCAAGGCAGAAAAGTAGACGAGAAAGATGTGACAGGAAGAAAAGAAGCATGGTAGAAACAAAGAGAGGGATAGAAAAGAGAGAATTCTTAGCACAGAATTTCCAGAAGGTGGTGGTGCTATTTATACTGACAGGTTCCTGGCATCCCACATAGGTGACATTTTCTGTATGTAGTGTAGAAAGTCGAACTGATTTGTTATTCATTGTGTATACTGTGCTGTATTGTATTGAGCTGTGTTGTGATGATGCACTGCGCTGCTACTGCGTTATATTGATCGTGTTGCGTTGCGTTATATCGTACTGTATTGATGGCATTGTGTCAACGCGTGGCTTGTGTCAGCACAATAGATTTCTCTGGTTTGAAATTCGAACGGCTCTCTTTGGAAGAACGGGTGGCTATTGTACTGTGCACCTTTTTGTGTTTATCATGTAGTTCCCTCTGCATGTTTTTGATGGTTTTGTTTTGCTGTTTGTTTTATTTTTTAAATTTTTATTTGCAGTATGGATTTCGCTTTTCCTACAAAATTTAGCGAATATGGGTCGTTCTCGTTTTGTTTAGTTATTTTTTTGTTTTGTTTTGTTGCCGTGGGTTCTTTTCTTTGCTTGTATTTCGATTCTTTGGGGGAAGGGTTGTTAAGGGTGTGTGTGTGTGTGTGTGTGT
>CM060320.1:69550553-69553053 GCA_030674155.1 Stramonita haemastoma | reverse complement strand
GTTGTTTTATTTACCCACTTGTTGATGTTATGGAGGGATCGTTCAGAAAAAAAATCTGTTGGATGGTTTCGTAAAAAAAGTTGTCAAATTTTCAACAGTTATGAAAAGATGTCACAAGATCCTTAACTTGTATTGAAACGTATCAACCATCCCTAAGGATTCTACAGAACAATTTTGAACAATTTTTATTCTTCAGAGGATAATAGATTCCGCATTACATGCTTTTTTCATATCCATCCCTCAGGGAAAAAAAGAAAAAAGGGAAAAAATAACAAAGAAACTGTCACAATGCTTTTCACTTTACTACGATGTTTCAAAATGACGTAGAAGTCAAACTGTAAACTTGAAACATGTCGTCCAAATTTAACCGGTGCTGCACCAAAAGGAATCATCCAATTGCTCCATTTTCTCTTTCTCACATTTTTTCACACAAGTATGACGTTTTAGTGTGTACCAGGTTTCATACAGTGACACGACTCTTCTGTCTGACAAAAATGTGTGTACCGGAACCGGAAACGTTGGTTTTCTATTTATAACCTTTCATCCAAACTATGTCAGTATGGGGTTTACCTGTCAATATATACCCCAAGTTCTTCACGCAAATGGTGTCACCAGTCTGCCTAACTTTTTTTTTAACTTCTCAAAAGGAAAAAGTATATCACTGTTGTAACGAGACAACACCCATGTCTCTCTGTGCAGACCCGATTTCCTTTTATACACACATCCCTCAAACTTTAGAGCTGTGTTTTTGTTTTTAGTTTTTTCGATACACAAAATGGTAAAAGTTGTTTGTGGTTTACTGTCTTTTCCACCGAAAATAATCCAACCGGATCTCCAAGCTGATCGATTTTGATATCGATAAACTAACTCTGTCTCCAAGCTGCTTGCTTCCTCTTCTTTCTGTTTCAGCCAGATGTAAATAAAATCTCTGTCCGATATTCAACTCGCTGTTTCCTCTCTGCTTTAGATCATTGTTGTTGTTGTTTCACTCTCTCTCTCTTTCTCTCTCTCTCTCTCCTGCTGCGGTTGACATTTCAAAACAAAAACACCACAGTAAATGGAATGGCTCCAGCAGAATCGGGGGTAAGAATGAAGGCCATGGATAGTGGGGGAGGAGGGGAGGGGAGGGGAGGGAGAGTATCAAAGCTCTGGGACAAGAATTTTAGGGAGATGGGGTGGGGGTTGGGGGTGGGGGTGGAGGTGTAACAACAGTGTTTATCTGTAAAGTGTGGAATGATTATCTGCTTAGGTAGTGTGGGGATCTGGTTGGTGGGTATAGGGGGCCCTTTCCCCCGCACACACACACATACACAAAACGCGTGCAGTGCACTCCAGAGGCTACAGATGAGTCATAGTGATGGTATAAACACACTGTGCACCACTGGCAAACTGTGAAGCCTAGGTACTGGTAACTTCGTTACTCTCATCACCACCACCTCTGGCAAACGCGACAAATACCCCGTAAACTGACAACCTCTCTCTCTCTCTCTCTGGGAAAAAGAAAAACACGGACCCCCCCAAAAAAAAATTCACACACCCTCGATCCAAACAAAGTGCAACGGCTGGAACGCAACTATGTAGTAATGTTTGTTGTTGTTGTTCTTCTTCTTCTTCTTTTCCTTTTCTCTCTCACTCTCTCCAACACCTAACACAAACACCACAGCGATGCTAGCAGCAGCAGCAGCAGCCAAGCGTTCAGCGTTCACTTGGAGAAGCAGGCAGAGTCAAAGGCGAAAAAAAACAAAACCCACCCCAAAACAAACCCCAAAACAGGGGCCACGAGTTGTGTGTTATATCGACGTTACAAACATGCTTGCCTTGGGAGTGGTGAGGGCGCTTGGGCAGACACATACAGAGAGAGAGAGAGAGAGAGAGAGAGAGAGAGAGAGAGAGAGAGAGAGAACTGTAGTCCTTGTGATGCCTCTTAATTCCGGACTCCAGCATCCCCGATGAGGTGTGAGGATACAGACTGCTGCTTCTTCTTCTGTGCCGCCGACATGCTTATGAAGGGAGAGGCGACCCCAGAGATTAACACTATCTGCAGTGCATCTAGCCTGCTGCAACTGACAGGCCTTGTCGTTGTTGTTGTTTGACGTCTTCACTGGTAGTAGTAGTAGTTGTAGTAGTAGTATAAAACGGTGCCTGTGGGTTGGTACGTTGGTGGCGGTGGTTGTCAGTTTGTTTTCCGTGGTGGCAGGTTGTTTTTTTTGGTTGGTGGTTTGTGCAGAAAGGGGGCTTTGGCTTGGCTTGGCTTGGTTTGGGTTGTCCGAGTAGGTAGTGGTTCTGTGGAGAAAGCAAAGATGAAGGAATTACAATGAGTTTCGTTGTGATTTTTGTGATGTCTGTGTTTGTGTGTGTGTGTGTAGGTGGGGGGATTGATGTGGGTAGGTGTGGTTGTGTGTGTTGTGTGTGTGTAAACATATGTATCATGCTTAAAATGAAGCTGGGCTTTTTTTATTTGCTTTATGGTAATGACAATTTAACAAGTTTTACTTTAACC
>CM060320.1:69535553-69545553 GCA_030674155.1 Stramonita haemastoma | reverse complement strand
ATATCAACAATGAAACAGTTTATAGACAATGCCAATACGAGCAGACAGACAGACAGACAGACAGACAGACACACACACACACACACACACACACACACACACACACACACACACACACACACACACACACCATGCAGGACCAATCATGACTACAGACAGACAGACAGACAGACAGACAGACAGACACACACACACACACACACACACACACACACACACACACACACACACACACACACACACACACACACACACACCATGCAGGACCAATCATGACTACAGACAGACAGACAGACAGACAGGCACACACACACATACACTACACACACACACACACACACACACACACACACACACACACACACACACACACACACACACACACACACACACACACACACACACACACACACACACACACATAGACCATGCAGGACTAATCATGACTACAGACTACAGACAGAGCCAACAGCACAAACTGGCTCCAATCTGGGTCAGCTTTGCCTTGGGAGTCGTCCATTCGAATGTGCCAAGACCGCTATATACATACGTACGTTTCATACATACATACATACATATATACAAACAGACAGACAGACAGACAGTCAGACAGACAGACATACTGCGGGAACTGTACGTAATTGTGATAAGGCAGGAATCCATTAAGTCTCTTTGTCTGTCTGTTTCTCTCTGTCTCTGTTTGTCTGCCTGTCTGTCTCTCTCACTTTCGGTTTTTTTTGGTATTTGGTTTGTTGTTGTTTAGTTAGCTTAAGGCGGAGACTGGATGTAAAAAAGCAGATGAGTGCTTATTCATTATCCTCGATATAAAAGAATTTGACTTGACTTGACTTTCTCTGTCTCTTTCTCCATGTCTCTCTGTCTCTCCATATCTCTCTCTGTCTCTCTGTCTCTCTGTCTCTCTGTCTCTCTCTCCGTCTCTCGTTCTCTCTCTGTGTCTCTCTGTCTCTCTGTGTGTCTCTGTCCCTCTCTCTCTCTCTCTCTCTCTCTCTCTCTCTCTCTCTCTCTCTCTCTCTCTCTCTCTCTCTCTCTCCCGCCTCCTCGCCCCCCCCTCTCTCTCTCTCTGCCCCCCTCCCTCTCCCTCCCGCCCCCCTCTCTCTATCTCTGTGTCTCTCTGTGTGTCTCTGTCCCTCTCTCTCTCTCTCTCTCTCTCTCTCTCTCTCTCTCTCTCTCTCTCTCTCTTCATCTCTCTCCCTCCCTCCCCTCTTCTCCCTCCCCTCTCTCCTCCCTTTCCCTCCCCCCCCCCTCTCGCTCTCTCTCTCTCTCTCCTCTCTCCCCTGGCCTTCCTCCCAAGGCGCTCTTTTCCCTCTCCGGTCTAATCGCCTTCCAGTGTTCCACTGTCTCTTTAATCTGAATATGAATCGCCCCCAAATAAACCCCATCTTTGCACGCCCTGCCAATCTACCCTCCCAGGGTTTGGATGACGTATGTTTTAGGGACAAAAGGGGGGTGGGAGGGAAGGCAGAAAGGGGGGGGTGAGGGTGCAGTGAGGGGGGGGGGTGATTTGGGTTGTTGTTGTTGTGGGAGTAGGGAGAGAGGGAGAGGATCGGAATTTGGGATAGATCGTGGAACAAATTGCTCATTTTGTAAGATTCTGGCAGCAGCAGCAGCAGCAGAGAGAGAGAGAGAGAGGAGAGAGAGAGAGAGAGAGAGAGAGAGAGAGAGAGAGAGAGAGAGAGAGAGAGAGAGAGAGGAGAGAGAGAGAGAGGAGAGAGAGAGAGAGAGAATAATTTTATATATATAGTTATTTATTCTTTTATATCAAGGATAATGGAATAAGCACTCCTGTGCATTTTTAGATCCAGTCCCAATGAATATAACTATATAGTGTGGGGGATGGTGTGTGTGTTGTTGTTGTAGTTCAATTTAAAGTCTATTCACACTTGGTGACATTAGACTAAACAAACAAACAAACACACAAACAAACAAAAAAACCTACCATAAAAATTTACAGAAGACCTGGAAATAATCCTAGCAACATCAGTAATCAACGGTTTTCTCGAAACTATGTTCAATGGTTCCCTTTGAATTTCAACGCCATTTTGTTTGTAAATTGATTTTAAAACTAAACAATGAAAAAGAATATGTTCACAAGATAATGGCTCAGAACAAGAGCAAGTTATATTATGGGAGTATTTGGTCTTCCAAGAATTCAATCGCAACATATAAATGATGTTAGTAATATGTCTTGGACAACCTAATATTTCTAATTTTCCATGGAAGTTATTCTTATGTGCATGATTTTCCAATAATGAATTGATTTCACGACAATCAATTTTTAAGTTATGAACTGGGCAATCTCTATTTGCACCTTGTTTCGCAAGATTATCTGCTATTTCATTCCAGTATATTCCGCAGTGGGAAGGAATCCAGCAAAAATCTATTCCGATACCTTTTGTTATGATACAATGTATCAAATATTTTATTTCAAATAATAAATCTGTTCTTACTTTTGAGCTCCAGTCTTGTAAGCTATATAATACAGACTTCGAGTCAACATAAAATACGATTTGAAAGAATGCAAAATTACTGTTATTTATAGTAATCAAAGCCATAAGTATGGCATAGAGCTTAGCGCTGAATATTGAGAAGCCCTTTCCTAGATAGAATGATTTTTGTATCTTCAAAGCAGAAATAACGAAACCTGATCCTGCATTTAAGTCATAAACAGAACCATCTGTGAACACTTTAAGATGATTTAGATAATTTGTTTCAAGATGTTGTTTTACATCAGAGTTCAAAATATTAATATTGTCATCTTTTTTGTGTATGTGTGTGTGTGTTTGTTTACGTGATAGAGAGAGAAAAAAGAAGAGACATATGTTAGGGAGACAGATAAAAACAGACACACACACACACACCCCACACACACACGCACGCGCGCGTGCGCGCGCACACACACACACACACACACGCACGCATGCAAGCACAGAGAGAGAGAGAGAGAGAGAGAGAGAGAGAGAGAGAGAGAGAGAGAGAGAGAGAGGAGAGAGAGAGAGAGAGAGAGAGAGAGAGAGAGAGAGAGAGAGAGAGAAGAGTGGATTTTTGTGATCATTATTGTTGTCAGGTGGGATGGATGTAGGGCAAACAAATTGTTCTGCTCCCTCTGACCCTGTCCTGAGCTAATCAAAGCTCCATCTATAATACACCTCCTCACAGCACACAGCACTGCCTGATGTATGCAACACCACCCACACAAGAGTACACGGCAAATGCCACTTCCACATCACACCTGCCCCCTCCAGGTAAAACACACACACAGGCAGACACAGACACACAGATACACACACACACCAAGACACGCACACAGACAGACACATACACACCAAGACACGCACACAGACAGACACACACATACACACAATACCAAGACACACACACAGACAGACACAGACGGACACACACACACACACACAGATACACACATACACACACACTCTCACACCGACACACACACGTACACACACACACACACACACCAAGACACGCAGACACAGACACACACCAAGACACACACTAGCACACCCCACACACACACACACACACACACACACACACACACACACACACACACACACACATACATACATACAAACAAACACACCAGATATCAGATGATATCAGATATCAGATATTTTGTGCAGATGATCTTATATTGTTATCAAATACAAAATCAGGTCTCCAATCAAAACTGGATAAATTACATGAGTATTGTCTAAAATGGGGACTCCAAGTAAACAAAGAAAAAACCAAAGTTATAATCTTCACAAAATCTGTACCTAAAATTCCTATTCATTTTAAATGTGGACAAAACCTAATTGAAACTACAGATAGGTATAAATATCTAGGTATAGTTTTTCATCAGTCAGGAAAGTTTGATGTGGCCCAGGAACACTTAGTCAAACAAAGTAACAAAGCTATTTATTCGCTGAAAAGAGCTCTACAAGGAGGTGTACTAAAAATAAATATTGTTATGCAGTTGTTTGATGCCCTAATAATGCCTATTTTAACGTATGGAAGTGAAATATGGTTTCCTTATGGTTGTAATGTAAAAGATAACTTCAAAATAGATGATTTATTTAAAATGTGCTTAACCAGTCAGTTTCCTTTTGAAAGCATCCACGCAAAATTTTGCAGACAGATATTAGGAGTTCACAAAAAAACAATGGTCTTGCCAGTTTTCGGAGACTTAGGCAGATACCCATTAACGTTAAAAGTTATTAGTCATTTAATCAATTTTTAGATTCACATAATAGATTCAAAAGAAAATAGCTATTTGAAATTGTTATATAATGAAATGCACCAAAACAATGAAAAAGATCACTGGATTTATATAATCAAAACAATAATTCATAAGATTGGATTCAAGCATGTGTGGAATAACCATAGTACATTAAATATGAAAAGATTATGCTATGCTATAAAAACAAAACTTGAAGAATTATACAGACTGTTTTGGAATCAACAAAAAAAAGTTATTTTCTAAGCTGAATTTTTACAACTCTGTTTCACATGTTTACAGATTGGAGCCGTATCTTTTGATATGCAGGAATGAAAATTATAGGCGCCTATTCAGCAGATTTCGCACCAGCTCCCATGATTTAATGATAGAACAAGGGAGATATATGAATATACCAAAAGAAGAAAGAAAATGCAAATGGTGTAACAAAATAGAAGACGAGTATCACTTACTTGATGTTTGTACATTATATGATGATTTAAGAAAAAAATTTCTATCTAATGTCAATATTAAGGAAATGAATAATATGAATAACTACAAGAATCTGAGTAAGGTTTTCAACAACGAGGACTGTCTGCTAGATATGATTAAATATGTGCATGATTCTTTTTCCAGAAGAGCAAGAACATAGATACATTACATATATAAGAATCTACATCTTTTAAGAATGTTAAATACGTTTACGTTTGGTGTCAAATAAGTCTCGTTCTGACTTAATGGCAATAAAGTTTTCTGATTCTGATTCTGATTCTGATTCACACCAACACACACACACACATACATACAAACACACACACACACACACACACACACACAAACACACACACACACACACACACACACATACACACACACACACACACACACACACACACACACACACACACACACACACACACACACCACACACACACGGAGTCAATCACCCATGCTTTGGCATTCCCCCTTTCCTTTTTCCTTTCCCCCCCCCCCCCCCCCCCCCCCCCCAGCTGTTGCTATGTAATGTGCTTCATGGCTAACTGATTTCCACTGTTTCTATGTGATGGTGCCAGCTTTCCACGCTTCATTACATCCTTGTCTGTCTGTCTCTCTCTCACACACACAAACACGCACGCACGCACGCACACACGCACACACACGCACGCACGCACACACACACACACACACACACACACACACACACACACACACACACACACACACACACACACACACACACACACACACACACGTTTAAGGGGATTTTCCCCCTGTAATTAACATCAGCGCTGACTCCACTCTCCCCAAAGTCCTTTGGATGAGACTTTAAACCGAGGCCCCTTGTGCGAACGCACGCAGAACAGCTTGAGCACAAGTTAAATCCTGTTCTACTTTTCGTAAGAGTAGGCCATTGTGTGCCAGTGGGAACAGATGTCAAGATTTACAAAACTGCATACACACGAAGATTGGATGTAAAAAAAAAGCACATAAAAATAAATACGTGGTTTATAGTCTCATCCAAAGGACTTTTGGGGAGAGTGGAGAGGAGTCGGTATTGATGTTAACTCCAGGGGGAAAATCCCCTCGATGGGGAGTGTGTGTGTGTGTGTGTGTGTGTGTGTGTGTGTGTGTGTGTGTGTGTGTGTGTGTGTGTGTGTGTGTGTGTGTGTGTGTGTGTGTGTGTGTGTGTGTGTGTTGGGGGAGGGAGGGGGGCTATAGTCCAGGAACATTTTGCCAAAAAAGGGCTCTGGCAAAAAGTAATTGCTTCAAAAAAATTTTCACTTGTGTGATGTTTTGGTGGGTGTACTTGACCATCCCAATTGGTTTTAATAAAAAAAATTTAGAGGGGGGATAAGATTTAATTCGTGCTTAAAAAGAGTAGGTGCAGTGCAGCTGAGCTGAAAGGGTATTTCCCATTTGCACTGCTTTGCAAGCTGTTCTGGCTGTCCGGTCCGGAATTTGTACTCTTAATTGAAGGAGGCTTGTATAAATTACATTTCTTAACTAAAACTTTTATACTCTGACGACCCGATTCCTTTTTATTGGGGGAAAACTAATGTAATTGCACTTCCGGTTGCAAATTTGAGAAAAGTTTGCAGATAACATTACTGTAGGCAGCAGAATTTGAACATTGTGCAATCATTATGAGTGTAATAATCTTAAACACTCAAAACTGCATTCATACGATGCAAAGAACATGATGTTTGATACATGCTGGTGTCGTTATAACTACTTGCTTACCCACCCTCCTAAAATTAGTGACCCAAGGTTCAAACCAAGTACAATTATCAGTCAATACAAAACTACTGGCAACAGGTAATCACCTTCTCTCTCACCTTTCCCAACCACCACTCCCCTCCCCCCACTCTCCTCTCCTCCCCTCCCCCCAGCCCTCTCTCCCCTCCCCCCCCCTTTCTCTCACCCTCCTCCCCCTTCCCCCACCCCCTCCTCGCTCCCCCCCTTTCTCTCCCCCACCCCGTCCTCCTCCTCCCCCACCTCGCTTCCCTTGTGCTTCTCCCTAGTACAAACATGGGAAGATAGACAACACATCACTCCAAAACTCGGAGCATTACAAGTTTAGGGGCAGATCCCCCTACAGATCTGCAATTCCTAACTCACAGCTTAACTTTTTGCCTTCACATTTTTACAACTTATCATCAAACCAACAAGTTCAAATTTCAAAGGTGTCTTTTACTATATGTTCACAAATTGAAAAACATGTATGTCTACAATCATTTACTTTCTCCTTGTACTTCTTTCACACAGGTCAACAGTAAGTCTACAATTTCGTATCAAAGCTACTGCTTCATTTCCATCAGACGAAACCTTTGATCTGGACTACAAAGCAACTGCAAACAATTAAAAGGGATGCAACTCTTTAAAAGGATATGTAGCCTGTGAAGGGGAAGTAATATTCATATCAAATAGCGCGCGCGCGCACACACACACACACACACACACACACACACACACACACACACACACACACACACACACACACACACACACACACACACACACACACACTCTTTCTGAATGATCTGGAACAATATTTATCAGAAATTGCTTAACACTGCATATCCAACTTTCATCTCATGGCAAAATGTTAACCAGTTATTTTAAACTTTTACTTTATGCCGATGATACCATTTTATTCTCCACTACAAAGAAGAGTTACAAGATGCTTTAGACATTTTGAATACTTACTGTTTTCATTAGAAACTTGTTAATCTAGTAAAAACAAAAATCATGATATTCGGCAACAATAGATCTCTAATAATTATGTAAAATAGCAGAAAAACGCTTGAAGTTCTTAGGCCTAACAGTTTTAAATATTCAGGAATCCACTTTAGTGGTGGCAAATTCGGATTCAGAGGGGGCAATTGTTCAATCCAGCAAATCCTGGTTCCGACTAGGAGGGTTAGTATATGGAGAATTAAGTCATGTTTAGTAGATAAGGACTGCATGGCAAAAAGAACTATGTACACATAAAATCGTTGTATGTGCTTTATTGTATTGGTGTGAAATTATGGGCATATGAAAATGTAATGCATGAAAAATGCTTATGATAAAGCTGCGAAAGTCACGTTTAGCTTAATAAAGACTGCACAGCAAATAGAACTACAGACACATGTGGCACTTGATTTATTCCATAAAATTGTTGTACCTGTTTAGTTGTATGGATGTGAAATTTGGAGATATGAAAATATAGCAATAATTTCATAAGTTTCAGTTAAAGGTTTTAAAATATAGTTTTCCTTTAACCCTCTTGCATGCAGATTCTCTGAACACAAACTGCCCCTAGATTTTGCATTCCATCATGAAATCAGGTCAGGCACACATGCTTGCTAGCCTTTTCCTCCTAAGTACATACCAGCAGCTACAATTACTTCCAGATTCTCAGCAGGGCTTCTATTTCTAACCTGATAGAGCTTTGACATGCAGTAGCAATTAGTGAAGATCACAGCGTGATGGAAATCTACTGTGTGTAAACCTCAGCAAATCTGGATTCAGACTAAGAGGGCTCATGGCTTGGCTTCGCGAACGAAGATTAAGGGCACTGTCCACGTCTGGTGCAGGCTCGCTGGTGGCTGTTCAGTCCAATGCGTGACAAACAAACCCGGCCGCAGCGGCTGCAGGGGAAAGTCGATTCTGGGGTTGATGTAGAGGGGACGCGGTTCTTCCTCCTCTTTCGCCTCTCCTCAAGGGCCGCTCTGCGATTGTCCTCAAAGGAGGAGACCGACTGATGCACAGTGTGTCGCCAGGCCTGCCGGTCAGCAGCAAGGACTGACCACTGGTTATGGTCTATGAGGCAGGCTGACAGAGATTTCTTCAGAGTCTTTAAATCTCTTCTTTGGTGCGCCTCTGTAGCGGTGTCCGGTGGAAAGTTCACCGTAGAGAACCATCTTCGGTAGGCGATGGTCCTCCATTCTAGAGACATGCCCTGCCCAGCGTAGCTGCGTTTTCAGCAACATGGCCTCAATGCTGGTGATCCCTGTTTGCTCCAGCATCTCAGCATTCGTGGTGAAGTCGCTCCAGTGGATGTCGAGGATGGAGCGGAGACAGCGTTGGTGGAAGCGTTCCAGAATTCGCAAGTGGTGTCTGTATGTGACCCATGACTCAGAGCCGTACAGGAGGGTGGTCAGTACCACGGCTCTGTAGACACTGATCTTGGTGTCTTTCTTCAGGTGTTTGTTTTTTCCAGACACGGTGGTATAGTCTGCCAAAAGCACTGTTTGCCTTTGCCAGTCTGTTGTCTACATCTTTATCAATCTTTGCGTCAGAGAAGATTGTGCATACCCAGGTAGGTAAACTGCTGGACTGTCTTCAGTTCTGTCTACACCAATTGTAATGTGAGGTGGGTGTACGCTACCTAAGGTGCGGGCTGGTAGAGAACCTCTGTCTTCTTCAGGCTGACTTCGAGTCCGAAGAGCTGGGCTGCCTCTGCAAAAACAGGATGTTACATGCTGCAGGGCGGTTTCTGTGTGGGCTACAAGGGCAGAAATCATCAGCAAAAAGTAGCTCTCGAATTTGTTGCTCCAGGGTTTGGGTGTGGGCCTGAAGACGCCGCAGGTTGAATAGGCTGCCATCTGTGCGGTAGCGTATAAAACTCCCTCTTCGTATCAAGATCTTTGGGCCCCGAAGCATTGGAAGAAAATATGAAGAGGGTTGGGGCAGAACGCAGCCCTGCTTCCCCCCGTTTGGTTGGAAAGGTCTGAAGGTCGTTTGTTGCTGACCTGGCCACGCTGGTCCTCATTAGCTGGAAACCCCATGTTTAGAAAAATTTGGGGACAGCCAAGAGCTCCCTATCTGCCCCCAAGGCCCTTCCTGCTCAAGTGTCCAATCCTTGGTTTTTAAAACAACGAGGTATGTCTCCCTGTTCTGTTCCGGCACTTTTCTTGAAGTTGTCTGAGCAGAAGACCCCTGTCGGGTACCCCTGTTAGCTTGAAGCCGCACTGGTTAGGGGGGTGGTTTTTTCGCAACAGGGTTTTCTGTTAGGAAACCTTCAAGGATTTTGCCGCGTTTGGAGAGAAAGTTTTTTCCCCAGAGTTGAGCAAAACTGATTGTTCCCCTTTGTTTTTTTTAAAGGGGGTTAGATTTTCATCACGAAGTTTTGTGGTAAATTTCCCGTCCCGCAGCAACTAAGAGGGGGTAGTATTGGAGAAAAAACAGTATCCCCCTTTTTCCAGTTTGGTCCTGTTGGAAGAACTTTTTGGTGCATTGCTCCACTTCCCCGTATGAAAAAATGCCTTCAAAGGTTTT
>CM060320.1:69499832-69502332 GCA_030674155.1 Stramonita haemastoma | reverse complement strand
AAGGTTAAGCAGTATCGAGTGTGGTCACCAATTGGATGGGTGACTGTTTGCGCGCCTTTGCTTCAGTACAGTCCCCCAATTCACCCAGCTGTAAATGGGTACCTGCCCTTTTTAGGGTCGGGGAAGGTAAAGCAGCGAGGGAGAGGAGATGGGCGCCGCCCTCAATATGCTGGCCCTAGAGAAGCTGAGGTCTCTGACGCCTCGCTCCCCTACGACCACATAGGTTGTAGGACACCTACCTCTAGAATAGATCTCTAAAAAAAAATAATAAATAAAAAAAACCTGCAGGAGACCGTATTAGGTCTACAGATGGGAATTCTTCTTTATCGAACGTTCAGACAGCAACTACTGTCTGTCATATAAGCGAAAATGCATTACACTGCCTTTAAGCACATGACAAGTCTGGCCCTGCGCATGTGACTTCGGTATGGGAGAGAAAAATTGTTATCTTTTCAAGTCTTTCTAACAAAAAAAAAACATGCAGAAGAATAGACCAAGAAGGCAGAAAATAGATCAGGAAGTTACAGGAAGAAAAGGGACAAGGCAGAGGCGAAGAGAGGGATAGAAAAGAGGGAATTCCTAGCACAGAATTTCCAGAAAGTGGAGATGCCGTTTATACCGACAGTCCCCGGCATCCCCACAGGGATTAGACAGAACGATTGAAGCATGACTCGTCTGTCACCTCAGTGCTGATGTCATCAGTGAAGTATCAAATGACAAAACAAATACATAGATGGATAAATAAATAGATATAACGCATTCATCCATGCATGCAATTAGTAAATGAATTGATAAATGAAAGGGGTAGATAAATAGATCAATCAAAAAATGAATTAATAAGCAAACAGATGAATAGACAAATCAATAAACAGAACAGGAGAGAAAAAAAGAGAGAAAAAAATTTAATTGGAAGAGATTTCGTTGAAAAAAAAATGGAAGGAAGAAAGAAGAGGAGAGAAAGAAAGACAGTCAAAAAAAAATCAGAGACAGAAAAAAGCAAACAATAAAGAAAGAAAGCAAAAAAGAAAAGAAAGAAAGAAGGGAAGAATGAAAGAAAGAAATGACGGAAGAAAGGAGTAAAAGAAAAAAAAGAAAGAAAGCAAACGGTAGGAAAGAAATACTGAAAGAAAGAAAGAAAGAAAGAAATACTAAAAGAAAGAAAGAAAGAAATACTGAGAGAAAGAAAGAAATACGGAGAGAAAGAAAGAAATACGGAGAGAAAGAAAGAAAGAAATACTAAAAGAAAGAAAGAAAGAAATACTGAGAGAAAGAAAGAAATACTGAGAGAAAGAAAGAAATACTGAGAGAAAGAGAGAAATACTGAAAGAAATACTGAAAGAAATACTGAAAGAAAGAAAGAAAGAAATACTGAAAGAAAGAAAGAAAGAAAGAAATACTGAAAAAGAAAGAAAGAAATACTGAAAGAAAGAAAGAAATACTGAGAGAAAGAAATACTGAGAGAAAGAAATACTGAGAGAAAGAAAGAAAGAAGAAAGAAAAGAAAGAAAGAAAGAAAGAAAAGAAAGAAAGAAAGAAAGAAAAGAAAGAAGAAGAAAGACGTAAGCAAAAAACAATCAGAAAGACTGAATAAAAGAAAGAAAGAAAAGAATTCTTTTTAAAAGAGAGACAGACAGGCAGACGGACAGAAAGAAAGAAAGCAAAAAAAAAGAAAGAAAGAAAGATTGACAGACAGAAAGGAAGGAAGAAAGAAAAAGAAAGGAACGGTAGGGAAAAGAAAATGCTACCTGAAACAGGGGAGATAACGAAGGCCTAGTGTTGGTGCTGTCAGGTTAACAGAATATCTTCAGCCTGGCTCTGTGTTCTGGGTTTCTTTCACAGGCTAACAAACAAACAAACAAACAAACAAGTCCTTCGGATGAGACTTTAAACCGAGGCCCCGTGTGCGAACGCACGCAAAACATCTTGCGCACAGGCTAAATCCTGTCCCGCTTTTCATAAGAGAGGGCCATTGTGTGCCAGTGTGAACAGATGACGAGATTTACAAAACTGCATACACACGGGGACTGGATGTTTTAAAAAAAAGCACATGAGTGCTTATTCCATTATCCTCGATATAAAAGAATAAATAAATGAATAAAAATAAAACAAACCGGCAGAAAGATAATTCAGTTGACAGATACGTGATCGATTCCAATAAGTAATGGACAAACAGAAAAGGAGACAGATAAACATAATTCTCGAATACACTCATGGATATGAGGGCACACGGACAAGTAAAAATGAATTGTCTGAATCAGCTCGTCTTGACTGGAGGTTAGACTAATAAGGAGAAGAAGACGAGAAGAAGTCAACTTGAGGTTAATGATGATGATGATGACGACGATACTACTACTACTACTACTACTACTACTACTACTACTACTGCTGCTGCTGCTGCTGCTGCTGCTGCTGCTGCTGCTGCTGCTGCTGCTGCTACTACTACTGCTACTACTACTACTACTACTACTACTACTACTACTACTGCTACTACTACTACTGC
>CM060320.1:69487332-69489832 GCA_030674155.1 Stramonita haemastoma | reverse complement strand
TCAAAAGATTCTATTAAAGTCTATGAAATTTCACGGAACTGTCAATGTTAAATGCCACAATTTACCATAATCACAAAAAAATGTCTTTTACAGAGAAAGGAGGCAGTTGCGCGCGCACGCATACACACACACGCGCGCGCGCGCGCGCGCGCCCGCGCGCGCGCTTTAATACAAAAAAGTCATCAATTCTAGGCACAGAGTGAGCTAGGAACGAGACAGTTTGCAAATAAAGCGCAGTCTTCAGTTCCTAAAATAAAGGGTGTCTGATCTCTCCAGTTTCAAACACTACACGATTGAATCAAACAGTTTCCAATCAACTCCATTCTTCTCCCATTAGAAAAACAAACACGCGAAACACATTCTGAATTCAATCACAGGCGAAAGTCAGATGAGGTGTGGATAGTCTTCTACTTGAATGGTCCAACACCAGAAAGAAAACCCATGAGTTTTCCGTCAACTAAGGCTAGTTATTGACAGCAACGGCATTTACTGAAAACTTATTAACAAAATTATGATAGGAAGGAAAAAGAAAGATGAGAGAGAGAGAGAGAGAGAGAGAGAGAGAGAGAGAGAGAGAGAGAGAGAGAGAGAGAGAGAGAGAGAGAGAGAGAGAGAGAGAGAGAGAGAGAGAGAAACTGATCTGAGAGTGGGTGGTACAGAAATGACACGGACTTTTTTTCGGTATTAAACATCACTTTTAACTTTTTTTTCTCCCCTTACCCTGCATTTCAACATAATCATTCAGTCATCCAGAGTGAGAGAAAGAAAAAAACAAAACAATCGACTCGCCCTCTCAAGCAAAACACACATACACACACACACAAACAAACAAGCAATTCAAAGAAATAATTACCTCAAAACGCAGACAGACGACAGCCCAATTCAAGATCACGGACGCAGACGACACTGATTGGCACCAACCAAAGAAGAAGAAGAAGTCTCAGACACAATCATTGTCGCGAACACCGTCAGACAAAAAACATCCCCACTGAAGCTTCAATCATATCCAGCGCCGACTCTCGATGTCGTCTGCTTGGACTGGAGAGTTAATTTCCGATGATCGCACTCGCTTGTGCAGCAGTCACTGCATCAGCCATGCTGCTGGGTGTAGTAGGCTAGCATAGCACCGACTGACGTTGCGTTCATTCACTGCGGGCCTGTAACCAAAGCTGTCTGCTAGGCTACAAGTGGCTGCCTCTCTCGCCTAGCCTAGCTAAGCCTCCCTACCTGTTCAAAGGCTGCTGCTGCTGCTGACTACATCACGCACCACCTGATTCACACACATTCACCTCTCTGATGGTTCTCTTTGTCAGCCTCCTTTCAACGCACTCTTTGCTTCTATCCAATCCCTCTTCTTATTGTTCTACAGAGAATGGAGGAGAAAGCCCAACACACACACACGCTGATGGATTTCGTCGTCTGCACGCGCAAACGTTGTCACAGCACACGCGCTCCTGCTGATGAGAGATGGAAACCACAGAGGTGTAGGAAGAGGGGTGGAGGGGGGACATGCGATAGAGATTAAAGGATGTCTGTTACATGCGTTCGTTTGAGCGTGAGAGCATGCAAATCCGTAGTGTGCTTGGCTACTGGCAGGCAGATTAGCAATGTTTGGTAACTTATTTTATGTTACCTCAAGGCTTCGAAAATTTGGAAACAGACACTCCCAGCATCCGTTCTTTGGGTGCTAAATTTTAGTGTTGTCTTTCTTCCGAGTCATACTACCATTGTTGGTCTTTCTGAATTCCCTTTCAGATTCTGATGTCTCTCTGAATCAGAGTTGCCGGTAGCTGTAATGCTTGTTGTCACGTCAGTTTGTATGAAACATCCAATATAAAAATTTTCAGTTTCAATCATTTCTCTTCTCTCAGTTTGGTTTAAAAGGTAAAGGTGTTTCCATAACCTATGTGGTCGTAGGGAAGCGAGACATCAGAGACCTCAGCTTCTCTAGGGGCCAGCATACTGAGGGCAGCGCCCATCTCCTCTCTCTCGTTCCTTTACCTTCCCTGACCCTAAAGAGGCAGGTACCCTTTTACTACTGGGTGAACTGGGGGACTGTACCGAAGCCAAAGGGTGCAAACGGTCACCCATCCAGTTGGTAAAAACGCTCCATGCTGCTTCATCATAATGCTTCCCGCTGTTGTTATTTTTCATTATTTTTTACACGAGGGACAGAATTTAGAAAGAAAGAAAAATGAAGCAAACAAACAATAAACAACAAGAACAACAGAGTCGGCCAGATTAAAAATAAATAAATAAATAGCACACACATTAACAAGCAACAAACACCCGAACGACAGTGTTTAATATCACAATTTTTGTTTTGGTGAAGAGACGTAAAATGTAACCACCAAACCCGGATCAACAACCAAACAAATAATAACAGAGGAACCGACAGACAGACAGACAAACAAAGCCTAAGCGAGCGAGACCAAGCACCCTGTATATAACAGCATGAGGTTATTCAAAATTCAGAGCCGTTACTCTGGTATAAAATGTA
>CM060320.1:69472332-69474832 GCA_030674155.1 Stramonita haemastoma | reverse complement strand
TGTACACTTGAACAAACCGGGTATCAGCGGCATGGACACAGTCTTGTACAAATGTATATCATTATTTATTTTTTTTTATTCTTTTATATCGAGGATAATAGAATAACCTATCATGTGCTTTTTACATCCAGTCCCCGTGTGTATGCAGGTTTGTAAATGTCATCTGTTCCCTATCAGCGACATGGACACACACAGTCTTGTACAAACGTCCACAGACAATGAGTGATGGCCGGGCTAAGATTGGGTCCTTAGGCCTGACTGTCCCAAGAGATTGCGGGAGGGGGAGGGGGGAGGGGGAAGAGGGGAGGGGGAAGAGGGGAGGGGGTGTCAGGGTTTTCCAGCTTTCAGTTGTCCCAGGCGGGCGCCATTGCCTGCTGCAGAATCCCCCCCCCCCCCTCTCCACACTCCATCACAGCTGTCCAGAAAGGTCAAGGTCACTCGGCAGAAGATTCACTCTGCAGCATCACCCAGTATTTTCTTACACCCCCCACCCACCCACACCCACCCCAACCCACCACCACCCCTCCTCCTCCTTACTCAGTATTCTGACGAAGCTATGGGTGCAGACAGACAAGGCAGTTTAGTCAGTGATTCTGAAATTCCAATCCAATCCAGTCATGTTGTTTATAGCCCCGCCGACCACCCAGGCCATATCGGGGCTGTCACCTCGTCACATTTTAAAACTTGAGGGTTGATAGCAGACAATTTATTATCTGTGGTTTTTTGACAATTAATGATCTGTGATTTGTCAGGTCAGAGGCTTCCTCTGCACTGGTAACCATGTAACCCAGTACTACCTGCCACATGTGGGGAGTAAACCCAACCAAAACTATCTGACCTACAGAGGAATGGGCTCCGCCAGGTTCAGTTTGCCCCAAGACACACCCATGAAGAAGGCAAACATAAGATCTCTAACCGATTGGGGAGGGGAGGGGGAGCATTGTTAGAATGGATCGGTGTTCTAGAGGAACGCGCCTGTCTAGAAAGTGAAAAGTCCGGGTCGGAGTGTGCGGTGGTTCGAATCCTGTTTGGGCCCGAAACTTTTCCCCCATCCATTAGACCATGAGTGGTGGTCTGGGCGCTAGACTTTCGGATGAGACGATAAACCGAGGTCCGGTGTGTTACACATCATTATTCAGCGCACGTTAAAGAACCCACGGCAACAAGAGGGTTGTCCCTGGCAAAATTCTGTAGAAAAAAGGCACTCTGGTAGGGAAACAAAATATAGTTGCTGACAGGAAAAAGAAAAAAAATTGGTGGTGCTGTACTTGTGGCGACGCGCTCTCCCCGGGGAGAGCAGCCCGAATTTTACGCAGACAAATCTGCTATGACATAAAGGGGTAATAGATAAATAAATTAATTAATTAATTTTAATTAATTCTGACCGTGCAGTCTTAGACTTCTGCAAGCTTCTCTACACACATGCGGTTCGTGAGGCTTTGGTAGATCTACATTCAAAAGCTTTATTCTTTTTTATTCTTTTATATCAATGATAATGGAGTAAGCACGTGTGCTTTTTTTTTTATCCATTCCCCGTATGTATGCAGTTTTGTCAATCTTGTCATCTGTTCCCACCGGCACACAATGGCCTACTCTTACGAAAAGCGAAACAGGTTTTAACGTGTGCGCAAGATGTTCTGCGTGCGCTCGCATACGGGGCCTCGGTTCACAGTCTCATCCGAAGGACTTCTGGGGAGAGTGGAATCCGCACTGATGTTAACTGCAGGGGAAAAAATCCCCTCGAACGGGAATTGAACCCGGGTCGTCAAATTGCGAGCACAATGTTCTGACCACTGAGCTTACCCTGGAAGATCTTTTTTTCTTTTAAATCACTACCACCGCTATTTTGAAGATGCCTCATGATACTGGAATTTGCCATATGTGTCTTTAGGATCATACTGTTGTTGTTTTTGTTGTTGTTGTTGTGGGTTCACCAGCTTAACGCTTTGGGGGTCACCCAGATTGTCCACTCTGACTCACTCATCCCACCTAAAAATCACTGTGAGATTGTAACTGCACACTGAATGAGAAGTTTGCGAGTATGCCTGTTTTCAAGTAACTCGCCATATAGGCAGCCATACTCCGACTTCAGAGGATTTTATCCCCTTTAGATGACAGTACAGGTTATTATGTTAAGAGCTTGTCATGGCTGAAGGCAATCTCAACACAACATTAATTTTCACGAATGAATGAATGAATGAATGAATGAATGAATGAATGAATGAATGAATGAATGAATGAATGATCTTTATATTTCATGGGTGACAGATAAGCATTCACATGCTTTTTTTTTATCAGACCCTTGCCCTGATTAGGGACTATCAAAACAAAAGCAAAACCCCTTTAAAAAACAACAACAAACAAACAAAACAAAACAAAACAAAACAAAACAAAACAAAGGAAGAGAGAGAGAGAGAGAGAGAGAGAGAGAGAGAGAGAGAGAGAGAGAGAGAGAGAGAGAGAGAGAGAGAGAGAGAGAGAGAGATTGATTTGATTTGAT
>CM060320.1:69459832-69464832 GCA_030674155.1 Stramonita haemastoma | reverse complement strand
TACAATATATCGCTCGTTGTCTCTTTTAATTAATATCTGCCATAACTACAAATGGTGAAGTATCCTCTGAAGTAGGCTATGCCTGGGATTTTTGTTTTCTTCACTCTGGTATAGCTCCGAGGTCAAGCGATCGTGAGATTTTTGCGTATGCAACCAGTCCCCCCCCCCCCCTGCAACCCCCATCCCCCACCACACCCTCTACCCCCCTTCCCACCACCACTACCATCACCATTAGGGTACCTGCATTCCAACTTCAGGGATACGACTGGGAATCGATCCTGCCAAATTTGCCAGGACAGTCGGGATGTACCTCCCCGCTTTTTAAGATTTTCAACTGTCGTGAATTCTTTTGACGTGTACACGTCGGTGTGTACAAAAGCTCGACTTGTTTAGAGTCTCCTCCGATTACTTGACATTCGGTTCGATTTCCCGTCAAACTGGGAAGAAAGAGCAAGTCTGGGAATCGAACCCAGAACTTCACCCTCTACTTGTTAGAACGTCTAAATCTCTCTCTGTCTTCTTCTTATTCTTCCATAGGTTAAACTTTTTGTATAGAGGCATAATATACATTTATTACTTTTTTTTAATCTACACTAGGCCCTGGTTGTATAAAAACAAACAAACAAAACCACTAGACTAACAAACTCTCTTGACGAAAGGGATCCGAAAATAAAGCCATGTATCTTGTGCGTGAAGAAACGAAACCAGCACTCCGAACTAAATCCGTACAGCTTTACTTGAAGTATATGTCACATGACCCAAGCCGCAAACATGATGGTAGGTGCTTGCTTTCGGATCAAGCTCCGTGTCTATTTTCATGCAATCCTGTTTGTTTTAGGGCCGGTTTTTAATCTCACTGTGTAAAAATGTGGTTTCAGGACGGAATTGACGACAGCCCTGACCTCCTGGCAGAGGATCGGGAAAATCAGCAGGTATGGATCGTAGATTAAATTGGAGACTTCATATTTCTGCTTCCTAGCCGACTGCTCGGAAAATCACTAGGCTAGGCTAGGCCTAATCTGTTTCTTTCGCAGGCAAAGTAAACCAACGTTTAATTGCTCATTGTATTGATTATACACTTAAGACTGACAGTGTAGACATATGCTAGCCCAAATACCGGCATATACTATAACACACACGTCTGTCTATGCTGCACCCATTCTCGTTTATTTTGGACTTGGTGCCATAGACCGATCTGGGCGTTTCTGAGGGAAATGGGGAGGAGCCCATAGGAGTCACTGAACTTCGCAGGGGACATGACCACGAACAGTTTGTGTTTTTTATACCGTGTGGATTATTCTGATGTCAAGCGACAGCTAACTTTGTTTCAAGATATTAAATGTCACTTTTCTACCCACCAAAACTAATTAAAGACATAAAACAAGTTATTAAGAACAGTTTTAAAATCTCAGCCAAAACATGTCATTAACTTTAGGCTACAGCTTTGACACTGTGCCATCAGTTTTACTAGACATGTAATAAGTATTAGAAATTATGTATCTTGTATAATTATCATCAAGGACTTTTTTCCAAAGCAGTATGGTCACAAACAGAAACCAAATAACTGTGCTACGTCCAGTAATCTTTAAAGCAAACAGAATTAATATTATTTTGCAACATGTCAGCTGAATTTGTCTCCTTTACTGGCTTTAGATTATTTAAACTAGGTGATTCAGTGGACAGTACAAGAGTAGATTCTTTGCCACGTCAGTTGGTCATCTACAGACTTATAGAATATGAAATATAATATCTCTCTCTATGTATATGAAATATAATATATATATATATATATATATATATATATATATATATATATATATATATATATATATATATATATATATATACTGTCCAGTGTGATGTATAGTAAAATGGCTCACGAATACATAGCAGAAATTTAAAATTTTATGTTTCTTTCATTGATTACTTAGCATAGCAGGGATGATAAGAAAATGATAGATAAAAAATGGAGATACACTATAAATCATTTTTGTGCTTTTTTTAGCACCAGAGAAACATTGTCAGTGTCCAAATCTCAGGAGTTTATGATTCTGTCCCTGTTTGGTGTTCCCTGAAATTTCAGTACATTTTTTGTGATTTGTTAGTTACTTAATAAATACTTAATAAATAGTTAAACAAAGTATATGTTTTGTTCATATGTGATAATAATAATCTAGATTTATGTAACTGTCTTGTGTCAATGTGCTCATAACATACACTGATACAGTACTTATTTTTGCACACACTTTAAGTTGTCGCAAGCACCCATTAATCAGTACTTGATAAACTTTTTTTTTTAATTTTATATTTAAACAGTTTTGGAACTGATACAATTTAACTCATATCTGTTAAATTTTTAATCATTCACATGTCAAAACTGTTGGGATTGGCGTTTTTTAGATCCCAATTTTAGACGAGGCTGTCTTTGACGTCGATTTGACCAATGATGAGATTCGAGTGGAGGTCACTGGTGCAGAGTCTTCAAAAACCAGTTTGCTTTTCCGCACCATCATAAAGGTAGGAGGTACATGATGTAACCTTGCATGCTGTCACCATAGTGACGTGGGTACTGTGTCCTGTTTCTCAGGATCGCTCTGACATCGTCGATTTGACGGACACGTCCCTCTTGGTGGACATCAGTGATTCCCTCAGTGAGCGGGACAAGGTCAAATTCACTGTGCACACCAAGGTAACTGACTGACTGACTGATGGAGGCAAATGGGGTGAATGCTGTCGTGTGTTGGAGGAAGTGATGTGAGAGTCCGGGCTTTTCTTTATTTGTTTGATTTTTCCTCGTTTCTCGACATAAGCTCTGATGTTCACTCAGTGAAGAAATTTTTACTTGTGGGATGGGTTTTTTTCATCCTCCATTTCGGTAACCACATTCCAACTTCGGGGATGGTGTCTAAACACAACACCTGTGTGCATGCGCTTTTTTAAAAACAAAAATTGTCGTCCATTCCTACCGGCATGAAATGGCCTACTTTTCCGAAAGGCAGAAAAGGTTTTTAACATTACGCAAGATGTTCTGTAAGCATTTGCACACAGGGCTTCGGTTTATAACCTCGTCGGAAAGACTTAAATATTTAGTTTGATTTTCTTGTCAAACTAGGAAGAAAGGGCATGGCTGGGAATCGAACCCAGAACCTTTCCATTTGTTTGTTAGGCAGGTGAACTTTATAACCATCCCACCACCTTCCTTCTTTTTTCTTTTTTTATTTTGTTTTGTGAGGGGGAGGAGGTGATTTTTTTTTTGCTCTATTTTTGCTGCCTCATCTTCTGTGAAATTCTTGTCCTACTGTTCTCGTGCCACTCATTTCAATCTCTTCGCGCCCCCTCCCCAAAATATAAGAAAATAAAAATTAATTTTCAAAAATCTCTTCGCCTCAGCTACACCCCGATATTGCCACATCCTCAGGGTCAGAAGTCCACAGGGAGCCCATCAGTGTCGGGGCATCATGGGGCCACCAGCCAGAGGGGCCCTGCACTGCTGCTGGGTCACTTTGCTGGTGTCCAGTGGTGCCTGTTCTTAGCTAACATATGCAGGACACCACCCACTAAGCCCCTGACTGATAACAATATTAGCTCAGTCGCAGAGCCAGACTGAGAGAGATGCCCACCCAGGGTGGTGACCACCACAGCGTCCAGTCCTTCCAACCACTTTTTCCGATGAACCTCCAACCCTGAGGACTTAGGCACAAACTTACCACAGGCATAGAAGTGTATGGGGAAACCAAAACTGAGGTCACTTTAGGCCAGACCAAATGCGTCACCGAATCAGAAACAACTTTCTTTTATTGTATGACAATCAATGATTATGAGGATGATGTAATGATGCTGCTCTGGTAGTAGGTGTGCTTTGAGACTACTTGACAGGGCTGAACTCTGTGCTTCCTATCATAATATATATATATATATCCCAGCATCAACCAAGCCCGAGAGATACAGAAACCTGCACCATTGGTCAGGTAATTTAAGCAACACTGTCAAAATCACATCCATAAAGTGGATGAAGCTGGACTGTGTGGTCCCAGTCTTCCCATTGAATCCACAGCATACTCATTCTGGGTAGGAGCTGGCCAGACCAGCTTTCATCTAGGTTGGATTCGACTGGATGATGATGGTGGCGGTTGTGGTCTTTCTTTTCCAAGGGAGACTGTTCTATTTGTAGCCTCCATCAGTGATGACTTTTGTGGTTCCATGTATGCTCTTTTAGTCTAATGTGGAGAAAGTGCCATATACTGAAGCCAACATCTTATGGTCCTGTTTGGATGGTTACTATCAAACATTCAGGGTGAGTATTGAAAATCAAATAATAGACATATGTATATATAAATGTGAAGTCTTGGTTGACTGAGTGGGAAGAATTTTTACTCCTGATCAAAGAGTCAAGGGGTTGAATCCCCTCACTGCAGTCAGGTTGGAAAACTTTCTCTGTTCAGAGCCAACAGGATTACATAAATTACATACAGACTTTGTCGTTCTGCTCCTTTGGATAAATTTATAAGACTTTAAAGTCCAGTGTTTTAATACATACATGTATTTATAAAGTATTTTAACCACTTACAATGATTATGTTAAATCCTCTTCCAACCTTTGAAAGAGTAAGTGACTGTGTGCCAGTAGGAATGAATAACAGAATAGAGAAGTATGCCCTCAGGTATTCTGTAAAGACTTCAATATCCCTGAAGAAAGAATGCAGCTGTTCTAATTGGGGAATTTACAAATGGGTACAATCTGCAGAATTCTCACAAGGCCAGTTGAAGCTGAACAGTGCGGCATAGAAGAAGCTTTTGGGAATGTCCTACAGTTTTACCCTGGCTTACAAAAAAAAAAAAAGAAGAAAGAAAGAACCCTACTCATCTCTGTTTCATATCTTTTCCATGTCTGTCCTTTTTTAGTTGTTATCTCTTTTTTTTTCTTTTTTAAAAAAAATTCCTTAGCTAAACTGCCAAGGGGTTACAAGTGGTGAGATGTGTGAGTGTGTGTGTGTGTGTGTG
>CM060320.1:69429832-69449832 GCA_030674155.1 Stramonita haemastoma | reverse complement strand
GTAAAAAAGCTCATGAAAGCTTATTCCATTATCCTCGATATAAAAGAATAAATAAATGAAATAAATCTTTTGTGCATGGCCAGAAGATTCAAAACAAATGAGCGTGTTATATGGGTGAGACTGTCAAATTTAACATAATAATGATTATAATAATAATAATAATGATGATAATAATAATGGCAGTAATAGTAAATGGAATTTCTAGAGTGCTGGATCTTGCAAAGGAAACAAATCAAAGCTTTCAGATTCAACATGCGATGGTTTTGTTGTGGTTTTTTTTCAGAAACTGGAAGGGCGCGTGGCTTCAGACGAAGACCTGAAGTTGAGTGACACGCTACGCTACTACGTGCGTGACACAGCGGCGGTGAAAGATTTGTTATACCGGCGGACACGGGCCCTGGCTGACTACGAGACGGCCAACAAGGCTCTGGACAAAGCCCGCACCAAGAACAAAGAGGTGCCGCAGGTACGTGTGGGGGGGTGCTAATGTCCGCTGTCTTCTCGCCTGTATTGTGGTCTAAATTGGTATCTTTGGTATCGGTGTGTATAAATGTCTGCTATCTTCTCGTCTGTATGTGTCTAATATTGGCATCAGTGTGTATAAATGTCTGCTATCTTCTCGTCTGTATGTGTCTAATATTGGCATCAGTGTGTATAAATGTCTGCTATCTACTTGTCTGTATGTGTCTAATATTGGCATCAGTGTGTATAAATGTCTGCTATCTACTTGTCTGTATGTGTCTAATATTGGCATCAGTGTGTAAAATAATATTGTCTGCTATATCTCTACTTATCTGTTATGTGTCTAATATTGGCATCAGTGTGTATAAATGTCTGCTATCCATTAGTCCCTATGTGTCTAGCATTGATCTGTTTATATACAAACTCAAAAGTTAGTTATTGTTATGTTTTTTTGTTATGTTTAACTGTGACATGGACAGTTAGTGGTAGGATTTTGGGGGAGGGGGAGGGGGTTGGCAATTTTCTGTTTGCAGTTTTCTGTATGTTGATGTATGAGTCAATAAGAGGAAAGGGGGATGAGTACTTTTGAGAATTTATTCAAGAATTTATCACAGAAACAACAGGGTTTTATTTATTGTTGTAAATAGGGGGACTAGTTTGGTTTTATGTGGGAGTGTTGGCTCTTTTTTTTTTTTATTTGGAACCTATTGTTTGTATTTTTGTGGGGGTTTTTTTTAGGAGTGTTTTTGTTTTTGTTTTTTTCTTAGATTGGAATCTATTTATAATTTGTCATCTTGGTAAGTGCTCCCACTTTGTATAAAGCCTGCACCATCGTGTTTCTTCTAAGACAGTGCATAGTACTGTGAGTGAAAGAGGCCATGAGACAGTGGTTGTGTGTCCACACTTAGGAGTGGATCAGTGGTCTAGAGGTAACGCGCCTGCCTAGAAAGGAAAAGTCTGGGTCAGAGTGTGTGGCAGGTTCGAATCCCGTTTGGGCCCAAAACTTTTCCCCCATCCATTAGACCTTGAGTGATGGTCTTGGTGCTAGTCTTTCGGATGAGACAATAAACTGAGGTCCCGTGTGTTACACATCATTATTTAGCACATGAAAAAAACCCAAAAAAAACACCCACAGCAACAAAAGGGTTGTCCCTGGCAAAATTCTGTAGAAAAAAGCCACTCTGATAGGGAAACAAATACTCTTGCATGCAGGAAAAGGGGAAAAAAAATGGGTAGGCGCTGTACTTGTGGTGACGCGCTCTCCCCAGGGAGAGCAGCTCAAATTTCACACAGGGAAATCTGCTGTGACATAAACTGGTATAGAGTAAAATAAAATAAGATAAACCAAATCCCTGGGAATGAATATTCAATGGCAGTTGTGTTCTGTTTTGTTCTGTCTTCCAGGCGGAGAGACATCAAGAGCATTGCTGCCAAAGGTTCGAGAAAATTTCTGATGTGGGGAAGAAAGGTATGCTTTGTGTTTTGCTCTGTGTGTGGTGTGTGTGTGTGTGTGTGTGTGTGTGGTGTGTGTGTGTGTGTGTGTGTGTGTGTTTCTATCTGTTCTTTTATATCAAGAATAACAGAATAAGCACTCATGTGCTTTTTTAAATCCAGTCCCTGTGTGTATGCAGTTTTGTAAATCTTGTCATCTGTTCTGTGGGTTGGTTGGTTTTGTCGTTGTTTTGCCATTAAGGGTTAAAGGGAGGATGGTGTTTTTTCATTGTTTTACCATTAAGGTTTACAAGGAAGATGGCTAGGGCTGTAGTTGTACATGCATGCATACTGTGACTGTCGCCAGAAATCATGGAGTTCAAATCGCGGCGGATCACCTACTTCAAGAAACAGCTGGTGGACCTGGTTGAGCTGGAGCTACGACACGCCAAGGTAAAGAGTGACAGGTGTAGGTGACATGCCAAGGTAATGAGTGACAGGGGTTAGGTGTAGGTGACACGCCAAGGTAATGAGTGACAGGTGTAGGTGACACGCCAAGGTAATGAGTGACAGGTGTAGGTGACATGCTAAGGTAATGAGTGACAGGTGTAGGTGACACGCCAAGGTAATGAGTGACAGGTGTAGGTGACATGCCAAGGTAATGAGTGACAGGTGTAGGTGACATGCCAAGGTAATGAGTGACAGGTGTAGGTGACATGCCAAGGTAATGAGTGACAGGTGTAGGTGACATGCCAAGGTAATGAGTGACACCATGGTGACAGTGTGGTGATAGAGGTTTAGGCCTGGGTGTCGTGTTCATCAGATAAACCTTTTGCAACTTCTCCCACCTCTTGCAGTCAGCAGAACATCATTCATTATACACTTAGGACATCATTCATTTTACACTAAGGACATCACTCATTATACAGTTAGGACAGTAGCAGCTACGGCCCCCCAAGCTTTCAGTTCATTCTGTGTGCTTCATGCATTGAGCTCTGTTGTGAAACATACATACATACATGCAATGTTTGTGTTCACAGAATGAAGCTGCCCCCTTCAGAATGTGCATTTCTCTTTTCAACCGGATGGCCTGGTGGTCAGAGTGATGCGCTTGTGATCTGTTGACTTGGGTTCAAATCTCATTCAAGAGGATTTTTCCTCTGGAGTTAACATCAGTGCCAACTCCACTCCCCCCAAAAGTCCTTCGGATGAGACTATAAACCAAGATCCCGTGTGCAAACACATGCAGAACATCTTGCGCACATGTTAAAGCTCATTCCACTTTTCAGAAGTGTAGGCCATTGTATGCTGGTGGGAATGGGTAACAAAATTGACAAAACTGTATACACACAGGCACGGGATGTAAAATAAAAAAAAAAAAAAGCACATGAGTGCTTATTCCATTATTCTCGAAATAAAAAGAAGAAAGAAAGAAAGAAACCATTCCTTTTTCTCCACTGGTCAAGTTGCCATCTGTCATGTTTTTTCTCTAAGAAATGAGTTGATTGTCCACTTTTTGCCATCTCTGTTTTCACACACATGGATTTGAATGCTATTCATTTTCATTCTAGTATCCAAAGTACAGACGTGATGTGTACAAGAACATCAGATTTTCTCTGTATTTGTTTAATTAAAGAAACCAGTGTGTGTAAACTGAGTTTGCAGTAGTAGATTTCCAAGCATACTGAGCACATGCGCTAGCATCGCTCTTCAAAAAACCCACTAACATTGCTGTTTTGTCGGCACACTCACAATTTTGTTTGTTCTGAAACCAACTGACATCTCATGTATCTGTTACTTTTGTTTATTCAAAAAACAACTTACATCTCCTGAAAAAAAAATCAAATAATGAAAGACAAAACAAACTAAAAACAACAAAAAAAAACCAACTGACGTGTCGTGTGTCCGTTACCTTTTTTCAGGCGCAGGTACAACTGCTGAAGAACTGTATCACAGCGCTGGACGACTCCTCGTAAAGTAGCCCCACCTGCCCGGTGCCTTGCCGCAGTTTGTCCTGTTGTCTCCCCTTGTCTTCGGCTCTTCTCACACACACACACACACACCCCCCCCACACCTGCCTGCCTGCCTGCCTGCTTACCTACCTACCTTCGTACCTATCTTCCTACCTAGCTACCTATCTACCAATCAATCTACCCTCTCCTGAATGTTGTCACCCTCTTGCACTAGGTTTTTCTCCCCTCTCACCGCCATCAGAATGGCTGGTTTCAATGTTCCCAAACTAGGCAGGAACGCTCCGGTGTTTTAGGGACTCTTGAAAGTAACCCTGGCTGTGTATAATGCGCATTCAGTAAGAGAATGAGAAAGTGTTAACTTGAAGTTCTCTTCTTTTTCTTTTTTTTTTCTTCATCTTCTTCAGTTACCTGATCAGACTAAATAATGAAGGTTGTTCTGTCTTGCTTGTAATGAAGTGATGGGGTTCAGAATGGACTTTTATTTGTTGCATAGTGTACATTTGGTCTTTATTCAAGAGTAAAGCTTTTGAAACTAATTATGTTGGCAGAAAGTTTCCTCTACATGTAATTGTATCTTCTTTGTATTTTTTTTCATTGTTGGACACGAAAATTCAAAATGTATTATAGACAGGATATAGTATGAGTAGATGAAGATCTTTTTTTAAAGGAAGAAAAAGAAATGAAGAAAACAACAAATAAAGAAAGAAAATAAGCTAACAAGTCAGAAATGATGCAATTAAAGCCATTTAAAAATCAACTCTGTCTAAGAACAACTTATTTCGTTCAGTTCAGTTCTCTGTCATTATATGTGACGCAAGTGTTCTTGCCAAGTAAGTAAGGAAAATGACTATTCTAGTTGGTCATTGGAACAAAGAATCTCATTGTCTCTGAAAAATACTCTTTTCATCTGTAAGCTTTCTCCTTGCCAAGTTAAGTCATATCTGACAAAATTTTTCATCATGAAAAGCAACTAATCTGTACTGTGTCTGTTCTTTGGAGGGTGGGGTTTTTTTTTCAAATATTTTTTGCTTATGTTGGTTCTTTGGGTTCATTTTCTGAACTGTTCCTCTCTCTCTCTCTGTTTCTCACTGTCTGGCTGGCTGGCTGGCTAGCTGTCTGTCTCTCTCTCCTCTCTCGTCTCTCTCTCTCTCTCTCTCTCTCTCTCTCTCCTCTCTCTCTCTCTCTCTCTCTCTCTCTCTCTCTCTCTCTCTCTCTCTCCTCTGTCTCTCTCTCTCTCTCTCTCTCTCTCTCTACTCCTCTCTCTCTCTCTCCTCTCTCTCTCTCTCTCTCTGCTCTCTCTCTCTCTCCTCTTCTCTCTCTCTCTCTCTCTCTCTCTCTCTCTCTCTTTCTCTTTCTCTCTCTGACTACCTCCCCCCCCCCCTCTCTCTCTCTCTCTCTCTCTCTCTCTCTCTCTCTCTCTCTCTCTCTCTCTCTCTCTCTTCTCTCTCTCTCTCTCTCTCCTCCCTCCCTCCCTCCTCCCTCTCCCTGCATCTATTTTTTTTTTAATGTTATACATTCTTATCATCGCAATTCCTCTCCTGTTCCAAATCGTCCAGTTTTTTTCCACACAAGAGAACTTAGACCCTCCTTCACACCATTATCTTCATCTTCCCCATCACAGTTCTCTCCCCTCCGTTTGCTGTGTATTAATTAAAAAGAAAGACAGCAGCAGGAGGACCATGGTGGGTGTGTTATGTGTGTGGCTGTCCATCGATCTCCTTTTCGCTTCATCTCCTGTGACTTTATGCAAACGAACCATGCTGAACGCTGGACCATGACCTTTCACCTTGATCGATTGATTGATTGATGGATTCACGCTCCCGATTCTGAAAGGAGGCCTGACTGGTTTCATGCCTGGGGAAATCAGTGAAGTTTGTTTCCATGGTGGTGATTTTTTTTTTTTTTTTTAATACAGTGGCTAACCCTGATGATGACTTCTTATTAACAGAGATGGAAATAACAATGTGATGGTAGAGGTTTGGGTTGTTTTTTTTATAACCGTTTTTTTTTTTTTTTTTTTTTTTTAATTAATGTGCTCCGTGTTATTGACGTGGTGTGATGTGATGTTGTACAGAACTTTTGTGAGGGTATATATACTGATGTTTGGTTGTGTGAATGAGTGCGTCATTCAGATTTGTCCTTTTTTTTTTTTCTCTTCTTCTCATACTAACTAACAACTTGTTAAGAGCATTGCATATGAGTTTACATTATGATCTGAATGACATCGTGTGCTGTGAGAATTGGCAAGATTTTTTTGTATACCATTTTGATTATAACTTTGAGAGGAACATACACAGCGTATTAATGGATTAATGGCTACAGATTTATGGCGGAACAGAATCCCATCACTATGAGGAATATGTTTGGTTTTTATATATTGATGTTGATGTTGAAATGAGATTGCAGTGTGCAATTTCACGTTTTGACGATGAGTAGATAACGTGACCAGATGCATTGTGTTAAGTGTGACCATTTTTGTTATGTGACTTGAGAAGAATATCCGTAGCACTTTTGAATCTGTATTTTGTTGGTATTAGAGAATGTGTAAAGATGTGCTAGTGACCAGTCACTGACCATTTGGAAACGAAACTAACTAATGTCGACATTGCGTGACCTGAACTGAAAATACTTTTTTTATTTTATTTCAGTCATGTGAACACCTGTGTATGTGTGTGTTTTGTGGTGGTTTATTTTTTTATTATTTGTTTAGGAAATGTGAATATGTGACTTGACAGAAGTATTTTGCTTTGTAGGGTAGATGTTATAAAACAAAAGTCAAGTGAAGAGAGTCTCCATAGTAGAGAGTGCTGGGTTTGTTTGGGGGTTGGTGTTGTTTTTTTTTTGGGGGGGGGGGGTTGTAGAGGGTACTATTATTGTGTATTTTGTATTCTGTACCACTTTATGTCACAGCAGATTTCTTTGCGTGAAATTCAGGCTCTCTCCCCAGGAAGAGCGCGTCGCCACAAGTGCAGCGCCTACCCATTTTTCTTTTTTCTTTTTCCTGTCTGCAACATTATTGTGCTCTGATCCACATCTGCAAAATCCGGGCTCTCCAAGGTCAGAGTCTGTTCAGTTCAGCATGGTCCTTCCTTTCTTCCCTAACAAAAGACAGGTCCATGGTAACGTTCGGATCTTTTGTTCTTCAAACATCTAAGTTCTGCAGCGTTTCATTTTCAACAGAGAGACTTGTAAGGTCGAGACTTAAGTTTGCTGGCCTGCAAAGGGAATACAATCCCCGGGAATAGTTCCTTCATTCCCCAAAGTCGGAATGCAGCTGCCTAAAACATGAGGAGGAGGGTGGGGGGGGGGGGGGGGGGGGGGGAATGGTTGCGAACGCAAAAATCTCATCATCAGTGAACCTCGGAGCTCAAGCTGAGGAATGGAGGAAGAAGAAGAAGCAGCTTCTTTATCAGTTGTGGGTATTACCAGACCATTCAGGAAAAGTTGTGAATCTGCATAATTATCGTGAGCTCAACTCTTTGCTCCACTGTGTAGTAAATGCTGATGAATCGTCAGCGATTAGAAAGCTGAAGTTGATGAAGTTTGGGATTAAAAAATGTGAAGTGATCCCTTGGCACGCTTACTCAATGTACATACACACGTACGTACATACACAAGTACAGTTTTATAGCCACCTTTTTTTCCATACAAGTTTTTCAGTATAATCAGAGATTTTTCCTGCGAGTGATCAAATCATACATCTTGTCGTTGTAACTTGTTGTTGATGTGTATGGAGATGTGGAGCTGTATTATGCGCTGTTCACGAATGCGTGAAGAGGATGTGGCGTGATGTTGAGAGATGTGGCTCAACTAACAAAACACTGTTTTCTGTGATAAACGTCACCATGAAATGATGAGAGTAAAAGCATAATCATGGGTGTGAGGATTCAGTGTGTGAGAGTGGGCTGTCTCGTGATTCTATTATAGGGTGTTCTTGCTTCTGTGTGGTGATATAATTATGATACAATTATGGCAGATATTTGCTTAACTTGGCCTGTTCAGCTGTGTGGTTGGAGATTGAAATTGTCAATGGAATTGTCCATTTTTGTTGGCTTGCATCTCTCTCTCTCTCTCTCTTCTCTCTCTCTCCTCTCTCTCTCTCTCTCTCTCTCTCTCTCTCTCTCTCTCTCTCTCTCTCTCTCTCTCTCTACTTTTTGAGTTGCCTTTTAAACAAAAAGAATAAAAATTGTGTGTGTGTGTGTTGTTACCTTTGTTGTTTTTTTAAAATAATTTGGGAGGGGTTTGATATTGGCATGAAAGATTTGCTTTTTTTGTGTGTGTGATTTTTAGCTTCTTTTCTTTTGGTTTGGTTTTGTTCTCAGTGTGCTCAATATGATTTTTTTAAAAAACCAAAAAAAAAAACTGATCTCTGAGCAAAATGGAAGCAATTTGAAACTGAATGTGGCCAGTCCTGATTTTTTACATGGCACATGAGAGTGAAGGCTTTGGGAAGATCTCCTAATAATGCGTGCAGAAAGTAGGACATGGCTTAGTGACAGTGGTTTGATTTATATGGGGAACTTTTTTTTCTGACATGCTGAATGAATCTTGTGAGTGAGAAATCTCCTTCGTTTTTAAAGTGTGACTACTTAATGAAATGAGACTGACTTTTGTGTGTGTGGAATCTGGAATCGTTGTCTTGACTGAGTGTTCTGAGGAAATGCTGTAAATGATCTTGTCTTGGTTTTTATTGGAGACCTTTTATTTTGTCAGGAGAAATGATAGCAACAGAATACTCCCACAGTGTTTCATGTTCTTTACAGTAACAAAACAAGGAACTATTATCAAACAGCATCACAATTAAGCAACAACAACAAACAAACAAACAAAATCAAACTAACAATTGCTTGTTGATTATTTCTTTGGGCTCTCACATTTAGGCAGTGAATCAGTTGATAATATTAAAATTTTACATTCAAGAGCTGGCAAAGTTTCAGAGCAGATTACTAACAGATCTCTGCAACTCGAGAAAACATCTCAACATTGTTCTGTTATTAATGTTTGCCTGTTGTAGCTGTGTATCCCTTTTTTTTGAATGATCAAACTTTATGTTCTTTTTTCATAACAACTTAGATTTTTTTCCCCCATCCCCTTTTTACGTCTCTCTTTCAAAAGCTTCTAAGTTTTGGAAGGGAGAATCTGTGTTGCCATCTTCAGTGTGTAGCCTTCCATCTGCTGTTCATTTTCTCCATCCATCGCCAGTCTTAGATCCGTCCAGCCTCACTGCTGAAATCAGTATATTCTTCGGCACAGTCTGAAACACCAATAAATCTGAATCATAGAGGGAAGGAGACTTTTTTTTTCTTTTTCTTTTTTTTTTCTCAGAATGTTCTTAGATACATTCTAGATGCACAGAATTTCGATTTAAACATAGAGGGAAAATGTTAATGTCTGAAAATAATCTTGGTATTAATTTTTCCAGAATACTAGTGAAACAAGTAAAGTACTTAGCCCAAAGTTTGGTTGTTTTTTTTTATCCAAAGGACAAGAAAATTAAATGTTATTTTCAGTATTGGTGTGCATTCATGAACATATGACTGCAAATGGTGAATGCTTTATTCTCAATGTTAATGCTTGTGCATGATAAGCTTTTGTAACAACAAAATTTTCATAGTTTTTAAAAAAATCAAAAAGAAAATTAGGTCTGGAGCATCATGTTTATCAAATTCTTGCCGTATCTACTGCCTAACAAATATTATATAAAGATCTTAGTTCCATGAAATACCTGACTGTAAAAAACAAGTAAGCATGGCTTTGAGGGGTAGGTAATTTAGTTCACACAGATCATCTAGTAAAAAGTGTCTGTTGTCAATGGATTTTGTTGGTGCACTGTTCAACAACATGGCATGCTGTTTGTTTATTTTTTCTTCTGAATTAGTATTATATCTGGTGGCTTTTTTTTTCTAAAATTGTACTGACCAGAGCCAGTCTGTCAGCCAGTAGCTCCAAGATGTATTACCATGATGAGCTGCATTTGGTCAGCGCATGGAAAAGATCCCTGGGCAGTAAGTGAAAAGAAGACATATGACTGTTTTAAGAGCCTCCATCTTTTTTAAACTGCAGAATAGATGGTGATCTTTTTATTTCCCTATGGTTTTATTTTTTTATTTTTTAACATCTTAAATTTAGTCTGAAAGTTTAATTTTGTGAATTTCTAAAATTAAACCTCTTCGTCTTTCTTTTTCCAGTTTTACAAACCTGACATTTTGCAAACTATTATCATCTCATGACTTTTTCTCCGCTTATTGGATGGAATTGATCTGATGTTATGTTAGCCATGTTCTGTATCTAAAAATAGTGCTTTACACTTTGATCTTACCCAAAAGGCCAAGAAGCTTTCTGTTCAAAGTTTTTCTAAGATGTGATCCCGAGTCTGCTTTTACACTTCTACTTCTGTGCTCAGTTTAAACTGTGTATGGATGTATGTATGTGTACTTTGCGCAACCGATTTTATTTGTTAGTTTTTTGTGTGTGTTTATGTTTAACCTTTTTTCTGTGTATTTTTCTTCAGACCGTGTCTGTAGGAGGAAGACATATCAGACGTGTGGTGGACATTCCAGGTTTATTTTTCACAGCTTTAAATGGTGGAAAAGATGTTTGTGACTGGGGTCAATGGATTTTAAATTTCATGTGTGGTGTGTGGGTGCTGGGATTTCTGTTGGTGGGGGGTGGGGGTTTTTGTTGTTTGGGTGTGTCAGAGTCAAAATTTTATTTCTAGATGGTACATTGAGTAGTAATTTGCTTTTTTTTCATCAAGCCATCTACTAGAAAAAAACAAAAATGTGTGTGTGTGTGTGGGGGGGGGGGGGGGGGGGGGGGGGATAGGATGCGCATCACATCAAAACTCCCATATTATGATATTATTTATAGTTCTATCTTGCTTATTCAGGGCATTATTTTAATCTTCTTTTTTCCCAAGGATGTGAATGTTTTCCCTAAAAGTGAACTTTATTGAATACATGAAGTGTCTTTCCTTCAAATTATCAAACACGGGTTCATTACATGTCACATTTCATTGAAGATGGTTGTGTTTTCAATATCAGGCACAGATTCAGTCTAACTCTTAAAAAGCATGCTTTTACAAATTTTTTTCGGAATGTATTAAAACGTTGGATCAGTTAATAATAACACATGGAATTTATATAGCTCTATATCTTGCAAAAAAATTCAAAGCGCTTGCATTCGACCTATACAACTCACAAGCAATCATTAACAATTGATAGTTCTAGCAAACTTGATTGTACACACACACACACACACACACACACACACACACACACACACACACACACACACACACACACACACTTTTTCATGGGAGGGTGGGTTGGTTTGTTGTTAGTTTGTTTGGAGTTTTTTTGGGGGTGGGGGGGGTGCTTGGTTGGGGTTTTGGGGGTTTTGTTTCTTGTGGATTTTTATTTTTTAAAGGGGGGGGGGGGGGGTATTTATAGTGGTTTTTGATGGTTGAGGGGGTTCTTTGTTTGGGGGGGGGGGGGTCACCTTCTGTTCATTTATTTTTATGTTGTTTGTGCTAATTTTATCTTATTACTTTTTTTGTTAGCATTAAAAGAGTTCTTTTTCCTTTTGTGATTGCTGTCTTGTGAGTTTGATATATGTGCTGAACAATAGAACAGGAGGAGATCTGAACTGGTGTGTGTTATGTCATGTTTGAGACACAGGTGGTGTGTGTGTGTGTGTGTGTGTGTGTGTGTGTGTGTGTGTGCATGCAAGCGTGCGGTTATATTCTTTCCTGGTTTGGGGGAGGGGCCTGTAGTTTGCTGTTTTGCTTTTGTCATGTTGATTGTTCTGAAATCACTCACTTTGGTGTTTGCCTCTGGGTTTTGGTGGGGTTTTTTTTTATTTTTTTTTATTTAACATTGACAGTTTTGTAGCTGGATTTTTTAAACATGATGATGTCAGCCTGTGATTGTTTGTGATGTGTATGCGCTGTTATTCTCCTCTCTCTCTCTCTCTCTCTCTCTCTCTCTCTCTCTCTCTCTCTCTTCTCTCCTCTCTCTCTCTCTCTCTTCTCTCTCTCTCTCTCTCTATCTATCTATCTATCTTTGTTGTTGTTGTTGTTGTTGTCCTTTGCAAGCCATTGTATGGTGTGATCAGAGGTGTGATTGTTTCAGAGCATTGCATTGATTGGACCGTTACCGTGATGTGTGTCTCCATTCAATAAACTTTGTGCCATGGGCTGTAGACAAATGGTGCTCTTCTTGTTTTAGGCAGCCTGGGTGTTTTTCTTGGGGGAGAGTTAAAATTACAATAGTGTTTCGTGGACGTACTCCATAGCCAAGTGGTTAAGACCACTTGACTCAAGTCTCACGGGTCCATAAAGCCGTGGGTTCGAATCTCGACGGTGGCTGGTGAATTACGGGTAAGGTCTGGGATTTTTACGAGCTCCCATGTTGACGTAAAGTGCAGGTCTGCCTCTGCCTTACTTTCCTTTGTGTGTATACACATACAGAAGATCAAATATGCACGTTAAAGATCCCGTAATTCATGTCAGCATTCAGTGGGTTACAGAAACACAAACATGCCCAGCATACATCCCCAAAGTGGGATTGTGGCTACCTTCATGGTAGGCAAAAAGTCGCTTGCGCAAAAATCTCGCCATTGGTGAACCTCAGAGCTCTAGCCAAGGATCGAAGAAAAAAATATAGTAATAGTGTTTCCACCTCTGACCTTCCAGACCCACTCTTTAAAACTTTCCTGTCTTTTCACTCGCCATTTCGGTCCTGGCTTTTTTCTGTTCATTTTGTGTCATAACTCACGGCACATTGTTACTTATTATTTAGCACATGTAAAAAAAATCTATGGCAACAAGAGGGTTATCCCTTGCAAAATTCTGTAGAAAAAAAGCCACTCTGATAGGGAAACAAATATAGTTACAGACAGGAAAAAGTTTTTAAAAAGTAATAATGGGTGGTGCTACACTTGTGGCGCTGCGCTCCCCTTTTGGGATAGCAGCAGAAAAATCTGCTGTGAGATAAAGTGGTGATAAATAGATAGATCAATCAATCGATCAAACGCATGTTTTATGTTGTTCCTCTGAGGTTCACCATTTTGTCACATATGCAACCATTTTTGCCCACCATATGCTTAATCTATATCATGTTTACAATAGGTGTTCCATAACTTATGTGGTCGTAGGGGAGCGAGGCATCAGAGACCTCAGCTTCTCTAGGGGCCAGCATATTGATGGCGGTGCCCATCTACTCTCCTTCGCTGCTTTACCTATCTGACCCTAAAGAGGACAGGTACCCATTTACAGCTGGGGGACTGTACTGAAACCAAGGCGTGCAAAGCGTTACCCATCCACTTGATTACCACGCTCAATGCTGCTTAACAGTCCTCTGACCACTGAGCTATCCCGTCCACTATTCACAATACTACAACTTAATCTGTTTGTCAGATGTTGGTGCCATCCAGTCTCCACAATGCTGTTATATGACAAACAAACAATCACAAGCAACACAACAACAACAATCATGAGGCCTCAGGGGCATAACACAAATCCAAAAAATCCAGTAACATTTCTACTAACCAAGATTTGTGTGTTGTTAGATGGTCCCTACGAAAACCTTCAATCAATCTAAAGAAGGGTAAACTTAAAAGGAAGAGATGGGAGGAGGACAACATCAACGAATAGACGGGCCTAGAATTTGACAAAATTTTGAGAAAGGCAGAACAGAGAGAGGAATGGAAGGAACTGGTTGTCAAGTCTTCAGGGGTGCCCCCACGGTCACCAGATCAGGGATAGATAGACAGACAGCAGACAGATAGATATTAGATGTCAGATAGTGATAGTAGATAAATAGAGAACTCAGTCCCTGCGGTAAAGGCAGCAGTACGCTGTAGAGCCTCCCAGGCCTCAGTGAAGTGATTCTGGACTCAAAGTGGGGTCTCTGGTCAGATGCAGGCAGGTAGGTCCTCTTTCATTGCCTTCATGCAGTGGGAAGGGACAGGCCCCTGTTCTTTTATCTATATGGGAGAAAGGGAGGGATAGCGGTGATTAGTGGGTAGAGTGTTGATTTGATAGGGGAGATGAAAGCCTGGTGGGTAGAGTGTTGATCTGATTGGGGAGATGAAAGCCTGGTGGGTAGAGTGTTGATCTGATTGGGGAGATGAAAGCCTGGTGGGTAGAGTGTTGATCTGATTGGGGAGATGAAAGCCTGGTGGGTAGAGTGTTGATCTGATTGGGGAGATGAAAGCCTGGTGGGTAGAGTGTTGATCTGATTAGGGGAGAGGAATAGCCTGGTGGTTAGAATTGTGCACATTGCGCTCGTGATCTGCTGACCCGGGTTCGAATCTCGTTCAATAGGAGTTGACATCAGTGTCAATTCCACTCCCCCAAAAGTCCAGATGAGGCTGTAAGCCAAGGTCTTGTGTGAATGCACGCATAACATCATGCAAGATATTAAAACCCATTCCGCTTTTCGGAAGAATAGGCATTTGTGTGCCGGTGGAAACGGATGACAAAATTTACAAAACTGCATACACACGGGGACTAAATGTAAAAAAAAAAAAATACACGAGTAGGCCTACATATTCCATCATGATTTCATCCTAAAAAAAAAATAATAATAATAGCCAGGGATCAATCTCAGGTTTGAGCTAACATTAAGACACCTGTTCAAGAGGATTTTTAGACACCTGTTCAAGGGGATTTTTAGACACCTGTTCAAGGGGATTTTTAGACACCTGTTCAAGGGGACTTTTCTCAAAGAGTTAACATCAGTGCCAACTCCACTGCCCCGGGAATCCCTAGTGCAAACACACGCAGAACATCTTGGGCACATGTTAAAACCCATTCTACCTTTTGAAAGAGCAGTTAATTGTGTGCCAGCAGGAACTGATAACATTTTTAAAACGCATGCATACTGGTGTGTTTAAACATCATCCTTGAAGTTGGAATGTGTCTACCTTCAAGATAACGGTGTCCCATAAACTATGCGGTCGTAGGGGAGCGAGGCATCAGAGACCTCAGCTTCTCTAGGGGCCAGCGCATTGAGGGCAGGTACCCATTTACAGCTGGGGTACTGTACTGAAGCCAAGGCACGCAAACAGTCACCCATCCAACTAGTAACCACACTCGATGCTGCTTAAACTTAGCTGGGGGAAAGTGAGTGCTCTGGCCACTGAGCTATCCCGTCCCCAGAAAGAACCAACAAAAAACTCTGGCGGATGTTGACACTGCACTGATGTGAAGCTTCATGTAGCCAGGATTTCAAAAAGGACGTTGCACTATTCAATTACTGCAGGATTTGTGTGGTGTGTGTAGGTGGAGGTCGATAGATCCCAGAGTTGATAGACCCAGGGTCAATAGATCCAGAATTAGAGAAAACAAAGTTTGGATTGTTTTGGGCTTTTGTGTCTCCAGTCCTTTGTCGGCCTACGAGGACACACTTTCTGAGGGTACGTGCCTTGTTTGTGTGTGTGTTGTGTGTGTGTGTTGTGTGTTGTGTGTGTGTTGTGTGTGTGTGTGTGTGTGTGTGTGTGTGTGTGTGTGTGTGTTCGTGTGTGTGTTCGTGTGTGTGTGTGTGGTGTGTGTGTGTGTGTGTGTTTTGTGTGTGTGTGTGTGGTGTGTGTGTGTGTGTGGTCAAACCTTGGGGAAGCTGTATCTCAGAACCCCTTTGAGCCTGGGCTTTGAATTTTTGCACACAAGTGAGAGGATGATGCGCTACCTGTTATTTATCACCTTGCATGCATGCCACAATGAAATACGTTGAAAACCGTTAATTTTTGCGGTTTGGGAGGGGTAAAAACCTTGGGGAAGCTGCATCTCAGAGCTCATTTAAGACTGGGATTTTAAACTTTGCACAAATATTGTGTTAGATTTTAACCCTATAAATATGTAACGCATACGTGATGACGTCAATTGACGCCACCTGACCCAGTGCTAAAAGAAAACTTGGTAAACTCTTAAAAATCGACTGTAGACACACTTATATGGTTTTACTGTCTTGGTTTTTGTTTGTTTTTTAGGGTCAAGATGAAGAGATCAGCAAAGTTGAAAATTACAGGCAGGATAAGGACAGCCTGAGAAAGAGAGAGAAAGAGAGAGAGGGGGTTCAACATAAAGCAAGAAAAATAAAAGGGTAAACAGAAACTTAGAATTGTTTAATTTTTCAGACACCCGAGGAAGCAATATCAAACATGGTCATTGTCACACACACACACACACACACACACACACACACACACAACACACACACACACACACACACACACACACACACATGTACCATCTGGAAATAAAGTTTGACTTTGACTTTGACTTTGACACACACACACACAAAACAGAAAAAGAAAAAAGTCCGTCAAACTTAGCACCGTTTGGTGATAAAACAAAAGAAAAAGACTACTTGAAGCAATGTTACTAGGATACACACAAAACACACGACCCATCTGCTAGAATCCAACATAAACTAATGATCTATCGACACCTTGGATCTATGGAGCCCGAGATCTATCGAGATGACCCCCATTACAACAATGTAGATGGCTTCATTTGATATGTAGTAGTGGGTTTATTATGATAGTTGTATGCTGGATGGTTTTGTCGTTATTTTTATCACAGGGACCATGTGGTAAGAAACACATAGAGCATGGCAGCAGAGAGTCCTCAGAGGAGAAGCCCCTTCAAACAAGTGTTTGGGCCTTTAATCTTCCTTACACTCTAGGGAGGCCGGCCCACATCCAGTTCATGACTCTGGATGTCTCTCTGCTGCCCCTTCATGTATGTGACGAGTTCCGACTTGGATTTGAACCCATGTTCTCTGGAACATGTGCACTTTGGGGGGGGGGGGGGGGGGGGGGATTAGCCACCTATGGTCACCCATCCAAGTCCTGGATGAGCTTGGCACTGCTTAACCTTATTTGGGCGAGCACTCTGCCAACAGAACTGAGGGGCCTCTCAATATTATGGGGTCATCTAAGCCTTAGGTAGTTCACTTTTGTTCCTGGAATAAGTACTCTGTGCATTTTTAACATTCAGTCCCTGTATGCATGGAGGTTTCGTGAATTTGTTTATCAGTTTCCACAAGCACATTATAGCCTACTTCTTTCGAAAGGTGGAAACAGATTTATGTGCCAATATGCTCTGCATGCGTTCACTCATGGGACGATGGTTTATGGTCTCATCTGGACCGATTTCACATGTGGATTTATTATGCCCATTGATTTTCAGAATGCTTCATTTCACGTCGTAAAGTCTTCAATGTGGTGGCTTTTTTAGTTCTTAATTTTTGACGTGGAGGTAGATTACATTTTCTGGTGGTTTAATTTTGCAAAATGTGAATTTATTCCGACAATTGTGTGGCTTTACATCGATTGTATCATTTTGGATGGATTGATTCTCACATTTTTAAGTGAGCTGTATGTTATTTGCGATTGTAGGATTTATTATCATCATTATTTGTTTTTATCCTTTGTAAAAAGTTTGTTCCTCAGCTAGAGCTCAAAGATTCACCCATGGCGAGATGTTCGTGCTTTACCACTTTATGTCACAGCAGATTAGAGCAATCAGAGAGCCCCGGGGAGAGCGCTGTGGCGCCGACCCATTATATTTTTTTCTCAAGGATGGTGTGTAAACACACCTGTGTGCATGCTGGTTTTCTTTTTCAATTTTGTCATCTGCTCCTACCGGCACACGATGGCCTGCTCTTCCGAAAAGCAGAACGGGGTTTTAACGTGTGCGAAAGATGTTCTGCGTGCGTTCGCACACGGGGCCTCGGCTTACAGTCTCGTCCGAATGACTTTGACATTCAGTTCGATTTTTTCGTCGAACTGGGACGAAAGGGCGAGGCCGGGTACGAACCCAGAAACTCACGGTTTACATATTGGTAGGTGAACGTCTTTTCTTTTTTCTTTTATATCGAGGATAATGGGATAAGCACTCTTGTGCTTTTTTACATCCAGTCCCGTGTGTATGCAGTTTTGTATATGTCATCTGTTCCCACCGGCACACGATGGCCTACTCTTACGAAAAGCGGAACAGGATTTAACGTGTGCGCAAGATGTTCTGCGTGCGTTCGCACACGGGGCCTCGGTTTAAAGTCTCATCCGAAGGACTTTTGGGGAGAGTGGAGTCAGCACTGATGTTAACTCTCAGGAGAAAAATCTCCTCGACCGGACTCGAACCTGGGTCTTCAAATTGCCAGCGCAATGTTCTGACCACTAGGCTATCCATCCTGCCACCGTGCTAGCGATCGATTTCGTCCACCAGTAAGTTAGCCACATTCCGACTTCAAGGATGATGTCTAAACAAGACACCAGCGTGCAAGCATTAATACTTTCATCCATTCTTGCCAGCATGCAATGGCCTACTCTTCTGAAAGGTAGAATGGGTTTACATTAATTTTGTGTGCAAGATGCGTATCTGCACACAGGACCTCGGTTTACTGTCTCATCTGCAGGACTATAGGGAAGTGGAGTTGGTACCGACTCACTCCAGGGAAAAAATCCCTCCTGAATAAGTATCTCGGCAATAGCTTGCACCCAGACTGTCAAACTGCAATGCTAACCAGACCCTGTGGGTTTCACGTTTGTATTGGATAGCTTTCTTTCATATGGATTTATTATGACAGTTATACATTAGATGGCATTGTTTCACATGTGGTTGTGGGTTCATCATGATGGCTGTATGGCCGATTACAACAGTTGCATTTTTTATGGCTGTATTTCACATTAATGGTGGGTTTATTTATTACACAGGGTGTAGTTTGGACGGCTTTCTTCTACCTCTGAAGGTGGGTTTATAACGACAGTTGTACTTTGTCTTATTTCCCTTGGTTGTGGAGTTCATTTCACATGTGGAGGTGGTTTTATGTCAACATTTTCATTTTGGTTTTATTTCACATGTGGTTACAAGGTTTAATGCTGACAAGTTTCATCTTGGTTTTATTTCACATGTGGTTACAAGGTTTTACGTGGAAAAGTTTCATTTTGGTTTTATTTCACATTTTCATTTTGGTTTTATTTCACATATGGTTACAAGGTTTAATGTCGACTTTCATTTTGGTTTTATTTCGCATGTTGTTTTTTTCACATGTGGTTATGCAGTTTAATGTCTACCAAGTTTCATTTTGGTTTTATTTCACATGTGGTTACGAGATTTAACGTTGAAAAGTTTCATTTCACGGTTTAATGTTGACAAGTTTCATTTTATTTCACATGTGGTTATGAGGTTTATCTCAGTCATGGCAATTGTATAGTGGATGAGCATTTCACATAATGGTTATGGGATTTAATTCTACAGTTGGATAATTATGTAATTCTATTGTTTCACATGTTTTTTTAGGGGGGGATAGTTAATTATGATGGTCGTCTGACATGGCTTTATTTCGTATGTGTAGAAGAGTTTATTGATAATTTTTTTTGTTATTTTAAATCTGGCTTTATATGTGGAGGTGGGTTTGTTATTGGTGGCATTTTCTTTTTTCTTTTTTTAAGAGACGGTTTTTTATTTTATATAAGATTATAAAGTTTGTCATTGATAGTTGTTTTTTTAAGATGGCTTTATTTTAGAGCACAAATGTAATAGGTTTATTATTGATGCTGTTTTTTTTTTTTAATGGCTTTATTTTACAAGGTTTATTATTGATGATCGCTTTTTAGGTTTTATTTCATAGTGGAAATGTGTTTCTTTAGGTGGCTTCATTTCATGTGGTGGGTTTATCATAGATTTTTTTTTTTTTTAAAGATGGCCTTGTTTAATATGTGGTTATGATGTTTATAATGATGGTTTTATTTTGGACGATTTTATTTCATATGTGGAAGTGAGTTTATTACCAATGGTGTTGTTGTTTTTAAAAGATGGCTTATTTCACATGTGGCAGTGGTTTATTACAATGATTGTATCTTAAAAAACTGTCTCCCATGTTGCGGTGGGTTTCATGATGGTTGTTTTAGATGGCTTTATTTTGCATCTGGAGGCGAGTTTATTACAACGCTTCTTGGATGGTATTGCTTCACACGTAATGAGGTTTTTTTTCATATTTTGCATCACTTTATTTTACAAGCAGATGTGGGTTTATTATTGCGGTTGCTTTTTAGATCACTTTATTTTACATATAGAGATGGGTGCATTATGACGTCGTATTTTGTTAAGAGAGAGAGGTGTGACAT
>CM060320.1:69382332-69427332 GCA_030674155.1 Stramonita haemastoma | reverse complement strand
GTACTTCACAATATAACACAGTAAATAATACCAAAACATACAGTTGCAGAAAAATCCTTCCTATCCTAAGTACTTCATAACATAACACAGTATGATGCTGTTCAATACAGTCCCAGGTGGTGGTATAGCTTAGCAGTTGGACCATTGAGCTCACAACTGAACCACCAGTGAGATGCCCTTTCAAGGGGACTGACTATTCCCTTTCTCAAAGGGATATTTTCCTTTGGAGTTAACATCAGAACTGACTTCACTCCCCCCAAAAGTCCTTCAGATGAGACTATAAATCGAGGTCCTGTGGCGAATACACGTAGAACATCTTGTGCGCATGTTAAAACCTGTTCCGCTTTTCAGGAGAGTATGCCATTGTGTGCCTGAAGGAACAGATGACAAAAAATTAAAAATCATAAAACTGCATATACACAGGGAGTGAGTGTATAGCCTAGTGGTCAGAACATTGCGCTCGCAATTTGATGACTTGGGTTCGATTCCTGTTAAAGGAGATTTTTCCTCTGGAGTCAACATCAGTGCCAACTCCACTCCCCCCCCCCCCCCAAAAAAAAGTCTAAACCAAGGCCCCATGTGAAAACGCACGCGTAATATCTTGCGAACATGTTATATCCTGTTCCGCTTTTCCTAAAAGAAGGCCATCGTGTGCCGGTGGGAAAAGATGACAAGATTTACAAAACTGCATACACGGGGACTGGATGTAAAAAAGCGTATGAGTGCTTATTCCATTATCCTCGATATAAAAGAATAAATAAAATAAATAAAAATGTAAAAAAGCACATGAGCGCTACTCCATTATCCTTGAAATAAAAGAATAAATAAATAAAATAAAGAAGACATGCACTCACACCTACACAGTGTTGAACATGATGCTCTAAAACAGCTCTGAAGTCTTGTCTGTCCTGGTGCACCAGCCCTGGAAACAAAAAAATTTAACATTAACTCACTGTCTTTAACAATATCTGCAACTACCCCCCCCCCCCCCCCCCCCCCAACACACACACACCATGTTTCAGTTATTTTGGGGTAACACATCTGTCATAACAGTTGGAAATCATGGTTCAATCCCTATGTGCATCCAAACTTCCCCCCCCCCCCCCCCCCCTCGACTTAATTTTGAGTAATGGTCTGGGTGCTAGTTCTCTAGATGAGAAGATAAAACCGATGCTCCATGTGCAATACAGTATTTAGCACACTTTTCAGAATCTACAGCAACAAGAGAGTTGTCCCAAGTAAAATTATGTGGGAAAAAATCCACTCTCTCAGGGACAAGTACAGGAAAATACAAACAAAAAAAGAAAGAAAACTGTGGGTGGCACTGCTATTGTGGTGATGTGCTCTCAATGGAGAAAGCTGCCCACATTTCTGACAGAGAAATCTGCTTTGACTGATAGTGCTATACAATGCAATACTGCACACACACACATGCACGTGCATGCAAATGCATGCACACACACGCGTGCGGGACGGGGTTGCCTAGTGGTCAGATCATTGCGTTCGCTATTTGATGATCTGAGTTTGATTCCCGTCTGAGGGGATATTTCCCCTGGAGTTAACATCAGTGCTGACTCCACTCTCCCAAAAGTCCTTCCGATGAGACTATAAACTGAGAGCCTGTGTGTGAACGCACGCAGAAAATCTTGCGCACATGTTAAATCCTGTTCCAATTTTTGTAAGAGTAGGCCAAAATCTTGCGCACATGTTAAATCCTGTCCCACTTTTTGTAAGAGTAGGCCACTGTCTGCTGGTGGGAACAGATGACAAGATTTACAAAACTGCATACACACCGGGTAACGGGACTGGATGTAAAAAAGCACAGAAGTGCTTATTCCATTATCCTCGATATAAAAGAATAAACAGATAAATAAATAAACACACAAGTGAGAGAACTATGGCTGCATACAGAACTACTACAAAATCATTTGATGACACCAGATCTTGGAGATTATATATAAATAAATATAAATATATAATATATACATATATATACAATGTCTTACTCCTGGATATGTACGTCACAATGTGTGTATGTAACTGTGTGTATTTTTGTTGTTTTTTTTACTCCTGAATCCTCTAAGTGGTTTTAGTTATAAATTGACCATAATCATGATTATGTTATTTTCTTAAAACTATTCAGGTGGTTGGGGTACAGGGTAAGGGAAAGGCAGGAGGGGATGGAGATGGTGGGGAGAGAGGGGAGGGGCGAGAGAGACAGAAGGAATGGGGGAGAGAGGGAGATTGAGAAACAGAGGCAGAATGAGGTGTTTGAGAGCAGGGCAATTCCTCTGTGTTTTACCAGAAAATACTTTATTCATGGGTATGTGGATTTTTAAAAAAATTAAATGTTTAATTATGGTGTGTGTGTATGTGTGTGTGTGTGTGTGTGTGTGTGTGTGTGTGCGTGCATGTGCGTGTGTGTGTGTAAATTTGAAATATATTCATTTTTTGTGTACAGTAGCATGTGTGTGAATAATTCGAGTACTAGCGCTTTATTTTGCTTTGCAAGAAACAGTGCTCTAGAAATTACATATATTATCATTATTCCTGGATATGTGTTTTAGAAAATCATAACAATCTTTATGCTGCATTTTACAAGAGGGTTGTCTGGGTTCTACATGTGCTTTTAGTTATAATTTGATAATAATCATCTGTCATGTTCTTAAAATGTTCTTGACTTTTATTTTCAAAATTTTTTTTTTTTTTTTTAGGAATTATGACAGGTGGTTGGGGGCATGTGGTGAGGGAGGGGTAGGGGGTGTTCCAGCCATGGGGGTGGGGGGTAAGACAGGGGGAGGGGGAGGGTAGGAGAGAGAGAGAGCTGGAGGGAGCAAGAGGTATCTTTGACACCAGGGTGATTTCTCTGTTTTATCCGGATTTTTTTTGCACCTGGATGTATGTTTTCTTAAAGACAAAATCACTATTTTCATAATGTACAGTACTGGAAGACTGTCTTGGTCATTTTATGTCGTTTAAGTTATTACACGATTTTACATCTGAAGTTATAGGTTGTTACTTTTTAGCAATCATGACAGGTGGCAGAAAGTTGAAGTGAGGGACCCTAGGGAGGGGTGGGGGTGGGTAGAGGGGGGGATTGATTGATTGATTGATTTATTCTTTGATATCGAGGATAATGGAATAAGCACTCATGTACTTTTTTACATCCAGTCCCCGTGTGTATGCATTTTGTAAATATCTGTTCCCACTGGCACACAATGGCCTAATCTTACGAAAAGCGGAACAGGATTTAACATGTGCGCAAGATGTTCTGCGTGCGTTCGCACATGGGGCCTCGGTTTAAAGTCTCATCCGAAGGACTTTCGGAGAGAGTGGAGTCCGCACTGATGTTAACTCCAGGAGAAAAATCTCCTCGACCGGACTCGAACCTGTGTCGTCAAATTGCGAGCGCAATGTTCTGACCACTAGGGAAGGAGAGAGAGAGATCCAGGAGCACATGACCAGACTTCAGTGGTGACTTGTATTTTAGGTGAACTGCATGTGTGTGTGTGTGTGTGTATGCGTTTGTGTGTGAGTGAGTGAGTGAGTGAGTGTGTGTGTGTGTGTGTGTGTGTGTGTGTGTGTGTGTGTGTGTGTGTGTGTGTGTGTGTGTGTGGTGTAAGGTGGCTGTCTTAAGATGTTATATAACAAAAAAAGATTGTCCTCAAATTAACATAATAAATAAATAAATAAATGCACGCACACACACACACACACACACAGATTACTTACATATGCCAGATTCCCAACTGCTGTCGTCCAAAGAACTCAGCAATCTCCACACACCACACTGGAACACACTGAACAGAACATGTATAACACAGCACACTGAATAAAACATGTATAAACATAATACACTGAATAGAACATGCATAAACAAAACATTGAATAAAACATGTATAAACACAAGTCAACAGTAATGATTGTAGCACAACAGCCAGCCCCTGGCTTACCCCCCCCCCCCCCTTCTTCTATAGAATTTCTTCATTCTCTCCTCCTTTTAACCCCCCCCCCCCCCCACCTCTTCCTTCTCCCTTCCCCTTAACTCCCCCTTTTCTAGTCCCTAATGCTTCATTACAAGATCAATATTTCTGATGTTTTCAGGTCTTTAGTGCGCGGATTATTCCATGCAAAACCCCATTTTCTTCCTCAGATGAAACTACATTTACCATTGTACAAACCATTGTCAATTTTTTTTTAGTGCAACCATATAGCATATTTGGAATACTTTCTGTTGTGTTTTTATTCCTTGGCTAGAGCTGAGAGGTTTACCAATTGTGTTACTTTTATGTAAGCAACTGTTATATCCCCCCCCCCCCCTCCCCCATCACCACCATATTTTAGAGCAGCTGCATTCCAACTTCAGGGATGGTTATCTACAAACACCACCAGTGTGCCAGCATTTAAAATTTGTATCGTCCATTCCTACCAGCAGTATACAAATGGCCTCTTCTTCAGAAAGGCAGAACAGGTTTTAAAGTGTATGCAAGATTATCTGCGTGTATTTGGACACAAGACCTTGGTTTGTTGTCTACATCGAAGGACTTTGGGGGAATGGAGTCGGTACTCATGTAAACTCCAGGGGGAAAAATCCCCTCCAACGGGCATCTTGGTGATGGATTGAACCCAGGCCGTCAGATAATAAGTTCAATGCTCTAACCACTGAGCTATGCCCCCCCCCCCCCCCCCCCCCAAATATTGAATGTTTTGCAAGCTATAATGACCTATTGAGAAAACTAAAACATGATAAGGAAGTAAAAACTGTTCAAAGTGCATGTCATGGAAATTGACAGGCGAACCTAGCCATGCTTAAATTCCCTTCCATCCTTCCTAAAAGGTCTCATACAAACAGACATCTTGGATCAACATACGATGACTGCCAACTTCTTCTTATGGCGAGAACCATGTCAAGTGGACAGAGTTGCTAAAAGAGGAAATCTACTGAAGGATGGAAGACAGGAGGGGACAGATTAAGCCTTAATTTCACACAGAGAAATCTGCCATGACCTAGAGTGGTGTAAAAATGTAAAAAAATAAAATAAAATAATTTTAAAAAAGAAGAAAAAAGAAAAAGAAAAGAAAAAAAAACAGAGGGCTGGCTGTAAATGGCAAAGAATGCATCTGGGACAATCTGTTCACAATGCAAGTTCTGGCCTGGGACAGTCACAGAGAAAATAAGGTAAAAAGAAGACCCCCCCCCCCCCCCCCCCAAAAAAAAAGTGTTCTTGTGATGCTTTAATCCATGTCGTCTGCATCTGGTCACCGCCATATCTGAAACAAGACCACACAATTCATGTTAAAGTCAAATCTTGACATGAAACAAGACCACACAATTATTCATGTTAAAGTCCAATCTTGACACAAGTATTATCAGTGTATGATAATCCCACCTCGCCCCCTTCTGTCCTGCACACTGCATGTTGCTCAACATCACACCTGTTGGCCTGGTCACCTGTCAGCAACATCAGTCATGAGAGTAGCCACTGATGCATGCCCCCCCCCCCCCCCCCCCCCCCCCCCCCCCCCATCAACTGTCCCCATCCCCTCCTGTCTTCCATCCTTCAGTAGATTCCTCTTTCAGCAACTCTGTCCACTGACTGTGTTCTATCCATAAGAAGAAGCTGGCAGTCATCGTTGGTGTCTCCTGCCCTCCATCTTGCCCCGGGCCATGGTGAAGTCTTCAATACCTGGCAGCTCTGATGTCTCATGGCATGTCCAAAATATGTCATTTTCCTTTGCTTCACCTGTCCTGTAGTCCTGTGGGGGCACCACTGAAGATTTTGAAACCAGCTTCCTCCACTCCCCACGGTCCTCCGCCCTCCGTAGTAGGTCGTTACACCCAAGGCCTGTTCCTTTACTTAGCCAAGCCTAAAAGTTCAGGTGCTTTTTTTCATTTTCTTCCAAAAATGCTGTGTGTGTTTGTTGTTCTTTAATGTCAAGTCCATTCGCATTAAGTGATTTATTTGTCTTTCAGTCCAGCTTATTCTTAGAGGTCTTCTGTAGAACCACATATGTGCACTTTTGGTTCTGTTTTCATCTGCAGCTTTAGAAGTCCACCCTTCCTCTACTTTTGTTTGTTTGTTTTTTTAAAGCCCTACTGCACCAAGAAATTAAACAGTAAAGATTGTTCTCATTTTGTTTTCTTCATCTTTTTTTTGTTTTAAATATCCCTTTGCACCAAGAAACTGGTGCTATGAATATTTCTCTTTCTTCTGATGCTTCAATTGTATCAACAACAACAACAACAACAAGAGGGCAGCATGGGTTTTGTTCTGTTTTTTTTTAGATTGGACTTTAATACCCCCCACTGCATCAAGAAGAGGACACTATGAATTGTTCCCTTCTTTTTTCTTTTTTTTAACACCCCTATTACAGAAAGCAAACACAGAATTTTTCTCTATTTTTGCTTTTTTTTTTAATACCCCTACTGCATCAAGAGACGGACACTATGACCTGTTCCTTTCTTTTGTTTGTTTTTTCAATATCCCTACTGCAGATAGCAGGCATAGGATTTTTCTCTTTGTGTTTTTTTGTTTTGTTTTTGCTTTGTTTTTAATACCTCTATTGCATCAAGAAATGGGTGCTCTTTTTTTTCTTCTTCTTCTCTGTTTATTATTCATTCCACACGTTCAAATCCAACCTAAAGACATCTTATTCCTACCTAGGTTCTTCTTCCATCATAACACCTCATATCTGTTCTCACTTTCAATTAGTCTCCTCCATCTCTGTCACATTGCTGTTTTGTGTGTGTGTGTGTGTGTGTGTGTGTGTGTGTGTGTGTGTGCACGCGTGCGTGCGTGTGTGTGTGTGTGCGTGTGTGGATATATAATTTGTTAATTTCATTTGTGAACGGTTGCATGCGCATGACTGATTTGAATCCAAGTGTTTTAATTTGTTTGCTAAAACAAGATTCAGCACTATATACATTTTATATATTATCTTCCTTCTGTTTGATATTTTCATGTTGCATCAAGAAATGCACATGATGGGGTTTTTTCCTCAACAAAGTTTAGTTTTTAAAAATTTGTCGACGTAAGTAATCAGTGTGTATTGCAATGTTTCCTGCATGACTGAACTGTTGTGAAGACACACTATCAAGGGCAAACAATGCACATTCAGGAAAAAATAGTAGCACTGTACTGTGGTGATGATGCTCTCCCTTGGGATAGATAGGAACCTTATTTTCAAAAAGAGAAATCTATAGTAGTGAGGTGTGATACTACAGCAAAGTCCTCTGACAACCATAATAACACTAATAACTATAAGGATTACAATAGTAATCATTATTCTCATTATCATTAGGTACTGCTGCTGCTGCTGCTGCTGCTGCTGCTGCTACTGCTACTACTACTAATAATGATGATAATAATAATTCAGAAACCATTATTAATATCATGATGGTGATTATCATAAGTGCAGCAGAAGTAGTAATATCGCAATTATTCTTCATAACATCATCCTCTTTAATGCCATGACAGTCTATTGTCATGAACAAAACACACAAAAGAAGTCAACTTTTCTTGATTTAGCTGGTACCTTTTCATCTTTCCTCTTTGGTGCCCCCCCCCCCCCAAAAAAAAAACAAAACAACAACAACAACAAAAACCACACCAAAAACAATAACAACAAAACCAACCCCCCCCCCCCCCAAAAAAAAAACAACAACAGCAACAAACACACTCAAAAAACAAACAAAAAACCCCACCTTAAATAATTAATGTTAATACCAGTACCTTAAAAAAAAAAAAAGTGTACAAGTTTATGTATTAAAAAAAAAATTGATGTAAGAATTGTAAACTATCTTCACATGGTTAAGCCATATAACAAGATGAATACAAAAAAAAACTTGCTAAAAAACAAACAAACCCAACACCTATACACCAAGTGTCAACACAATGACAGTGTTCTACATTATGCCAATAATAACAATGATAACCATTAGCACAGTAACACAATTTCCCACAGCACTTCTGAACTGAAAACAACAAGAGAAACATCATTACAATCAACACAATGACACAATATTCCACATGTGTGATCATGTGCCAATGCTGCCATCTACAGGTACCTGGGCGGTAGGTAATCACAGAACACACATTTCATACATTGCTTTCAATAGTCAATTTTTTTTCATGAAATAGTTACTTTTTTTTTCTTTTCTTTTTTTTTTCTCTTCCTTTTTTTCCCTCTTCTCTTTTTTGGAATTTTTTTTCTCTTTTTTTCTCTGTTTTTTTTTGTGGGGGGTTTTTGGTTTTGTTTTCCACATTTTCTGTATTTTTTTTCTTTGGCTTTTCCCCATTTTTTTCTTTCTGTTTTTTTCCTTTCATTTCTTTTTGAGGAGGACGAAATTGTTGTCGTACAATAAATTCCACACATACACCATTCTCCTTCTTTCATCTTCCCTTCCAAACAGTAATTTCCCTGGAAAACACATCTATCAACACTACCATGTTCCAAAGCAACAATTCAAATCACATCACATCATACAGATAATAATTTTAAAAAAACAAAAAAACAGGACTGTCCATGTGACATTTAAAAAAATCCAAAGAACAAAAACCAACCAAGTCAGCTGTATCATAAAAAAGGACTGTCCATTTGACAGATTAAAACATACAAACAAAAAACAACCAAGTCAACTATCTGGTCTTTCATCTGTTTCACGTAGAATGCAATTTCTTTCACTTGAATTTCCATTTCACATTCGAAAACCCAAACTTTAAAAACAATGGGGATGGTTGGGCAACTCGTCCGGTAAAAATAGGGGGAAAAAATTAGGAAAAAATGAGGAAAAAAAACACCATCCATTCATTAAATTGGTGAGTGGTCTGCCTCATTTCTGTCCTATTCATGCTACTTCTATTCCCAACAATAAAAACAATATACTATTTTAACGCATGAAGCACCTATCTTACAAGCACTAAAGTATTGTACAATCACACTGAGATAGAAAAAAAAAGAAGGAAAATTTGATAATAAGCCCATTCCTCATCATCATCAATGGGGGAAAATAGAGAACTACTCAGAAAAAATGCAATGTTCACATATTTGTACTTTTTCTATGGATAGAACAAATATGGATATTCCCAACATATCTTTTGTGTACATACATACACAAAATTTTACATATATATATATATATATATATAATATATATATATATATATATATATATATATATATATATATATATATACATACACACACACACAATGGCATACTCTCCACCCTTACCTCTCTCTCCCTCACCCAAACACAACCCACACCCTCTTTCTCCCACATCCCCCCCTCACTCCCCCCCCCCCAACCTCTTTCTCTCTCTGATTAATGAATCATAATGAATCATAATGAATCATAATTGGCAACTTGGGAAAACTATGCAAGCCCACTGATGATTGTCTAAAAAATCTTCCTAATGTTTTGTGTAATGTTCACGGACTTGTCCAACTTTTGGTCACTGATATCAGTTTGCCTTGCATGATTTTTCCTGGCTGCATCGCTAATGAACACACACACACACACACACACACACACACACACACACACACACACACACACACACACACACACACGCACACACACACGGAGGAATTTAGTCACATCTCCTCTAACCTAGTCTACCCCCCCCCCCCAACAAAACACACACACACACTCACACGAGGAGGAATTTAGTCACATCCCCTAACCTAGTATACCCCCCCCCCCCCTAACATAACACACACAAAGGAGGTAGTCACATCTCCTCTAACCTAGTCTACCCCCCCCCCCCCCCTCCAAACAAAATACACACACACACAAGGAGGAATTTAGTCACATCTCCTCTAACCTAGTCTACCCCCCCCCCCCCCCCCACACCACAAAACACACACACACATCCAACACGAGAGGAATTTAGTCACATCTCCTTTAACTAGTCTACCCCCCCCCCCCCCCCAAACAAAACACACACAACTCACACACCAGACACAACACACAAGAGGCATTAATCACATCTCACTCTATATCTACCCCCACCCCCACAAAATACAGACACAGACAGAGGCATAATCCCACATATCATACCCTCCCCCACTGACACACGCATTTTTCCCTCAATCTTTGATAGATTCCATGCATACTCCCCCCCCCCCCCCCTTGCCTCTCTCTCTCTCCCAAAAAAAAATGGTTTTCAAACAATCTCTTTCAAACTATGATGCTGATACAGCACAAAGAAGAAAAAGAAGAAAAGCAAACAACAAACACAATCAAAAAAAAAAAAGAAGAAAAAAAGAAAAGTTAAGTCAAAATGCACATTCATTTCCATAATCAAAAAAAAAAAAAAAAGGAAACTGTCGAAATGCATTTTCATTTCCATCAGCGAATCAATGATGGTTTTGGACATTACTTTCTGATAAACATATCGCATACATAAATACACACACAGGAGGCATTAAGTCACATCTCCTCTTTCCTAGCGTACCTCTTTCCCCAAAAAAAAAAACAACAAAACAACACACACATGAGGTATTAAATCCCATCTCATATCACATCATTATCATCATCCCCCCCCCCCCCCCCCCACATTGTTCAATCTATTCTAATATACTGAGCAGATAGCGTTCCTTTAAAAAATTCCCCAAATTCTCTCTCTCTCTCCTTCTCTTTCTCTAAAAAAAAAGTATAAAAAAGATTTAAAAAAAAAAAAAAAGGTTTTCAAACAATCTCTTTAAAACTATGATGCTGATACCACACAAAGAAGAAAATCAAACAACAGAAGACATCATCCAAAAAAAAAAAAAAGAGAAAAGAAAAATCCACCCAAAATGCATATTCATTTCAACCATTAAGTCAAAGATGGCTTTGGACATCCCATTCTGACAAATATGTCACACATGTCCAGAATTTTCATAAATATCAAAGCATTTTCATATCAACGCAATCGGTACAAACACACACACACACACACACACACACACACACACACACACACACACACACACACACACACACTCACTCACAAACGAGGAGGCATTTATTCACATCTCCTCTCGCCTAGTCTAACCCCCCCTCCTCCCAACAAAGCACACACACACGTGCGTGCACACAACACATACACACACACACATGAGGAGGCATTTAGTCACATCTCCTCTTACCTAGTCTACCCCTACCCCCACAACACAGACATACAGATACACACACACACACACGAGGAGGATTTAGTCACATCTCCTCTAACCTAGTCTAACCCCCCCCCCCCCCCCCAAACAAACACACACACACACACGAGGAGGAATTTAGTCACATCTCCTCTAACCTAGTCTACCCCCCCCCCCCCCAAACAACACACACACACAAGGAGGAATTTAGTCACATCTCCTCTAACCTAGCCTACCCCCCCCCCCCCCCCAAAAAAAAAAAACAACAACAAAAAAAACACACACACACACAAGGAGGCATTTAGTCACATCTCCTCTAACCTAGTGGACCCTCCCCCCCCCCCCCCCCCCAAAGAAAACACCACACACACAAGGAGGCATTTAGTCACATCTCCTCTAACCTAGTGGACCCTCCCCCCCCCCCCCCCCCCCCCAAAGAAAACACACACACACAAGAGAATTTAGTCACATCTCCTCTTCCTAGTCTACCCCCCCCCCCCCCCCAAAGAAAACACACACACACAAGGAGGAATTTAGTCACATCTCCTCTTTCCTAGTCTACCCCCCCCCCCCCCCCCCAAAGAAAACACACACACACAAGGAGGAATTTAGTCACATCTCCTCTTTCCTAGTCATACCCCCCCCCCCCCCCCCCACCCCCGCATTCCCTGAGAAAACAACAACAAATAACCCCCCTAAATCAAACAAAACACACACACACACACACAGGAATTCAGGTCTCCTCTTTACTAGCCTACCCCCCACCCCCTGAAAAAAAAGAAGAAACTGACAAATAACCCCATAAAAAAAAGAAAAAAAGAAACACACACACACACACATATGAAGCATTAAATCCCATCTCATATCACATTATCCCCCCCCACCACACACACACCTTTGTTCAATGTTAAGATACTGATCAGGTAGCCTTCCTTTCATAAATTCCCAAAATACTTTCCTCTTTCTCTCCAAAAAACCCACAAAAGTACATAAAATAATTTTTTTAAGTTTTCAAACCATCTCTTTACAACTATGATGCTGCTACAGCACAAAAAAGAAAAGAAAACAACAGACATCATCAAAAAAAGAGAAACCCCCGTGCAAATGCATATTTTCATTTCCATCAAAGACTTTTGGGCATCACATTCTGACAAACGTGTCACATAATGTCCAGATTTTTTTCATAAATATCAAAGCATTTTCATATCAACACAATCTGTATATAAATAACTCACAGCCAATCAATAAAAAAAAAAGAAAAAAAAAGCACAAAGTAAAAAACCAAAATTCCCAACCAAATAATTAAAAACAAACAGCCAACTCCTAAACACATAAAATTACAATATTATATACTGCGTAACTGACAACTCGGGAAAGTTATGCAAGCTGAGAGGTGGTTGTCTGCAAAAACTGCCTAAGCTTGGAGTAATGTACATGGACTTGACCAGTTTAGGGTCACATATCAGTTGGACTTGCAAACATTTTACAGATAACCCATCATACAAAATACATGCACACATGCAGCGCGCACACACACACACATACAAATGAGGAGGCATTTAGTCACATCTCCTCTCACCTAGTCTAACCCCCTCCCCCAACAAAGCACACACACACACATGCGCGCGCACACACACACAGAAGGGGAATTTAGTCACATCTCCTCTGACCTACTCTAGCTCCCCCCCCCCCCCCCCCCCCTGGAAAAAAGAACAAACAACCCCCCTATAACAAACAAAAAAGAAACACACACGCACACAAATGAGGAGGCATTTAGTCACATCTCCTCTCACCTAGTCCAACCCCCTCCCTCCCCCCAACAAAGCACACACACACATACACACACACATACACACGGAGGCATTTAGTCACATCTCCTCTCACCTAGTCTGCCCCCCCACCCCTGAAAAAAAAGAACAAACAAACAACCCCCCCAAAACAAATGAAACACACACACACACACAAATGAGAAGGCATTTAGTCACATCTCCTCTCACCTAATCTAACCCCCTCCCCCCCCCCCCCCCCCCCCAACAAAGCACACACACATGCGCATACACACACACACAAGGAGGCATTTAGTCACATCTCCTCTTTCCTAGTCTCGCCCCCCCCCCCCCCCCCCCACCTGAAAAGATACAAACCCCCCAAAAACAAAGAAAACACACACACACACGCGAGGTATTAAATCACATCTCAGATCACATCAGTATCCCCCCCAACACACACACACACACACACACATACACACACACTTTTTTTTCCAATCTATTCTAAGATACTGAGCAGATAGCGTTCCTTTCATGATTTCCCAGAATACTCTCTCCTCTCTCTCAAAAAAAAGTTTTTAAAAGATTTACAAAAAAGTTTTTTTTCAATTCCTTTAAAACTGTGTTGCTGATACAGCACAAAGAAGAAAAGCAAACAACATACATCATCCACAAAAAAAAAAAAAAAACACCTCAAAATGCATATTCATTTCCACCATTAAATCAAATATGGTTTGGGGCATCACATTCTGACAAATATGTCACATACATCCAGAATTTTCTTCAATATCAAAGCATTCTCATATCAACACAATCAGTATTGTAACAACCTCACAGCCAATAAATATCTTTTAAAAGTTCACACACACACACAAAAAGAAAAAGCACAAACTAAAAAACAAAATTCACAACCAAATAATTAAAAACAAACAAACAGCCGACTCCTACACACAGAAAATTACAATGTTATATACTGCATAACTGACAACTCGGGAAAGGTATGCAAGCTGACTGATAGTTGTTTGCAAAAATAAGTTTTTAGTAATGTTCATGGACTTGACCAGTTTTTTGGTTGCTGATATCAGTCGGACTTGCACAAATTTTCCAGTTGCCCATCATACACAATATATGCATGCACACACGCACACACACGCATGCACGCACGCACACACACACACACACACACACACACACACACACACACACAACACACACACACAAACGAGGAGGAATTTAGTCACATCTCCTCTCACCTAGCTTCAACCCCCCCCCAAGAAAGCATACACACGCGCGTGCACACACACACGCACGCACACACACACACACACAAGGAGGAATTTAGTCACATTTCCTCTCACCTAGCCTAGCCCCCCCCCCCCCCCCCCCCCCGAAAAAAAAGAAGAAACAACCTCCCTAAAACAAACAAAAAAGAAACACACACACAAGGAGGAATTTAGTCACATCTCCTTTTCCTAGTCTAACCCCCCTCCCCCCAACAAAGCACACACACACACACACACACACACATGCGCACACACACACATGATGAGGAATTTAGTCACATCTCCTCTAACCTAGTCTACCCCCCCCCCCCCCCCCCCCCCCCCCCCCCCCGAAAAAACAAGAAGAAGAAACAACCTCCCCAAAACAAACAAAAAGGAAAAGACACACACACACACACACACACAGAGTGACACACATGAATTAAATCCCATCTCATATCAATTATCCCCCCCCCCCCCCCCCCCCCATACACACACACACACCTTTGTTCAATCTAAGATACTGATCAGATAGTCTTCCTTTCATAAATTCCCAAAATACTTTCCTCTTTCTCTAAAAAAACCCACAAAAGTATATCAAATGATTTTTTAAAAGTTTTCACACATCTCTTTAAAACTATGATGCTGATACAGCACAAAAAAGACAAGCAAACAACAGACATCATCCACACAAAAAAAGAGAGAAAAAACCCCACTGAAAATGCATATTTTCATTTCCATCATCAAATCAAAGATTCTTTTGGGCATCACATTCTGACAAACGTGTCACATAATGTCCAGCATTTTCATAAATATCAAAGCAATTTCATATCAACACAATCTGTATCATAACTAACTCACAGCCAATCAATAAAAAAAAAAATTTTTAAAAGCACAAACTAAAAAACTAAATTCACAACCAAATAATTAAAAACAAACAAGCAACCAACTCCTAAACACATAAAAGTACAATATCATATACTGCGTAACTGACAACTCGGGAAAGTTATGCAAGCTGAGAGATGGTTGTCTGCAAAAACTGCCTAAGCTTGGAGTAATGGTCATGGACGTGACCAGTTTCGAGTCACTGATATCAGTCGGACTTGCAAACATTTTACAGGTTGCCCATCATACAAAATACATGCACACACGCACGCACATGCGCACACACACAATAACACCAAGAGAATTAGTCACACCCTCTAACCTATTTGCCCATCCACAACACAACACACATGAGGAGAATTTAGTCACATCTCCTCTGACCTACTCTACCCCCCCCCCCCCCCCCCCCCCAACAAACCACACACACACAAACACACACACGAGGAGGAATTTAGTCACATCTCCTCTCACCTAGTCTAGCCCCCCTCCCCCCCCCCTCCCCTAACAACAACAGCAACAACAAACACACACACACACACACACACACAGAGACAAATAACACACACACACACACATAACACACACATGAGGAGGGATTTGGTCACTTCTCCTCTAAACTAGTCTACCCCCCCAAACCCCCCCCCACCAACAAAACACACACACACACACACACACACACACAAGAGGCATTAAACCACATCTCATATCATTAATATTCCCAGAATACTCTCTCTCTCCCCTTCTCTTTCTCCCCCCACCCCCACCAAGTATAGATAGATTATAGGTAGATTCAAAAAAAATTTGTTTTGAAACAATCTCTTTCAAACTGTGATGCTGATACAACATAAAGAAGCAAAGCAGCCAATAGACATCTTAAAAAAAAAAAGAAAAAAAAGAAAAAAGAAAAAACCCAGTTGAAAAGCACATTGATTTCTATCATTAAATCATAATCAACAGAAAAAAACACACCAGTCAAAATCCATATTCATTTCCATTGTCAAAGTCAAGATTTTGGGCTTTACTCCCTCATAAACATGTCACATACGTAAATGTTCCCAATATGAATATCAAAACATTTGCAATTCAACACTCGTAATATAACTAACTCAGAGCACAAATTTTAAAAAAAATTAACACACAAAGAATAAAATACACAAGCCAAAAAAATATATATCTATATTTCTCTCCCTCAAAAATGAAGAAAACAATTTTTTTTAATTAAAAAACAAAGCAAACTTTTTTTCACTGAATCTATATCAAAATATGATACCAAAACATCTTTTAAAAAACAGAACAAAAAGAAAGGCAAATAACTCCATACACACACACAAAAAAGGGGGGAAAATCCCAAAATGAATGTATCTTTCCACCATTCAACATGTTTTGTTCATTACTTTTTGACAAAGATTCACATATGTAAAAATACTAACATTTCTATGGATACCACAGCTTATTTTGTGTTCAACACTATCTTTAAACTAACTCACAGCAATTAAATAGATTAATTTGAGGAAAAAAACAAAACTAAAAACAAATCCTATCCTACACACACATTTCATGTAACTTCACAAATATGTGCACACATAGTATTACTCACACATAACACAACACACACACACACACACACACACACACACACCACACACCACACACGCACACACACACACCACACACACACACACACACCACACACACACACCACCACACGCACACACCACCACACCACACACACACACACACACACACACACACACACACACACACCACACACACGCACACACAAAGGCGTTAAATCACTTCTCTCACTACTTTAACCCCCACTTTAAACAAACAACTTACACACCGCTGACTGTCTACAAAATCTGCCTGAGGTTTTCAGCTGTCTTCAATGCTTCACCACTTTTGGTCACTGACATCAGTTGGACTTGCATCACTTTTCCAGTGTGCCCATCATACACAGTACAACCTCATATCCCCCCCCCCCCTCCCCCCAAAAAACCAAAATCCCACAATTTTATTTAACAATCTAAGATACTAATCAATCTCTTTCATTTAAAAATGTTTCTCCATACCCTCTCTCTCTCTCTCTCTCTCTCTCTCAAAAAGCCGACAAAAGTTAAAAACAAAAAGGTAAAGCAAAACTGCTCTTTTACACTGAATCTACACAAAACTACGATCCAGTAAACCATCAAAAAATTTTGAAAAAGAAGAAAAAGAAAGGCAAACACACAGACAGTACAGAAAAGACCCCCCTCCCCCACCCCCCAATGCAATTCTTTCCATCATTCAACATGGATTTGGACAAAGATGTCAAATACCTTAACATATATATATATATATATTCACATCTCCATAGAGTTCACAACTTATTTTCTATTCAACATGATCTGCAGTACAACTGACTCACAGCACTTAAGTAAATTAAAAAAATATATTTTAAAAATCATTAAAAAAAAAAAAATCAATTTGAAAAAATAACCTAAACAAAGTAGATTCACAAATAATGTTGGTGATGCATACCATGCACACACCCACACGACGAGGAATTGTGTCATTTCTCACCACATTCCCCACTCCACCTGCCCCCCCCCCCCCCCCCCCCCACACACACACACATAAGGAGACATCAAATCAAGTCTCCTTTCACCTCACACCCCTTCAGGGCACACGCACACACTTTTCTTTATCTAAGATACTAATCAGAGCTCTTTTATTTAATAAATTTCACATAATATACTCCCACACCCCCCTCTCAAAAACAAAACCAATGAAACAAAAAACACCCAGTACCCCTCCTTCACAAACCCCCCCCCCCCCCCAAAAAAAAAAAAGACAAAAAAAAGTAAAACAGAAATTGCTCTTTCTCACAAAATATATATCAAACTATGATGCCAATACCCCCCCCCCCCCCCCAAAAAAAAAAAAAAAAAAGCAAGCACATACACAAAAACCACTCCCCCCCCCCCCCCCAAAAAAAAAAAACAACAACAAACAAAAAAACCCAAACAAACAAAAACAACAAATAACCTGAACCCCAAATACATATTTCTATCCATCATTAAACATGGCTTTGGTTATTACTTTCCAACAAAAATGTCACATACATGAATATGTTAACCTTTTCATGAATATTACAACTATTTTCTATTCAACACAATCTGTAATACAACTCATAGCACATTAATAAATAAATTTGAAAATTTGGGATGGTAAAGGATGGGACAGGACAGGATGGGATGGGATAGGATGGTACAGTATGATACACAATATGCATGGTATGGAAGTATCATGTTACTAGTTCAGAACACAGGAGAGCAGTGCCATACCATTACACTACACAGTAAGTTTCTCTTCATGAAAATAAGGCTGCCCTGCCCAAGACAGAATATAACCACAGTACAGTGCCACATGTTTTCCCTGTTTAAATCTTAGCTGCGCTTGTTTGGATATTTTTTCAGCACCATATAGAATGGAAAATTCTATTGCTGAAGTGGATTTTTCACCACTAAAGCCATCAATGTGATAATAGATAATCACTACTAAAGCCAAAAATGTGATAAAGAAAATCACTAAAGCCAAAAATGTGATTAAAAAACAGTCACCACAAAAGCCAAAAATGTGATAAAGACAATCACCACCAAAGCCAAGAATGCCATAAAGTCACCCTTAAAAGGCAAGGATGTAATAAAGAAACTCACCATTAAGGCAAGAATGTGATCATATTGCCACTAAAGCCATGAATAAAGCCAAGAATGTGATCATATCACCACTAAAGCCAAGAATAAAGCCAAGAATGTGATCATGTGACAACTGAAGCCATGGATGCAATACAGAAAGTCACTACTAAGGCAAAGAATTTCATTAAGAAAATCCCCACTATCTAAAACCAAGAATGATATAAACAATTTAACTTAAAAGTCACCACTAAAACATTTGTCATCTGTTATTCTGTGTCTGTCTGGAACTTTAATTTTTCTCACACAGAAAATATATCTTTATTGTCGTTAATGAGAAAACTTTTTATAGTCAAGCTTTAATTTTCAAGGATCTTCAAGGGGAAGTTTGTCACAGGTTGTCAATTTGGTCATTTATAAAAGGATTCCATATCTCCAATCTGGTGTCTTTTACAAAATAACTTTTAATCAGGTATTTATTTCTAAAATAGTGTTTTTAGTCAAAAAATTGCCATTACAGAATTCTGTTTAAAATGGAAGGAACATCAACCATGTGTTTGTCCCTTTCTTCTGTATCCTTTTCTTTCTTCTTTGCCCATGTACTGACCCTCCCCCCCCCCCCCTTTTCCATTCTGTTCTTTTCATTTTTTTTTCCCAGCCTTTAATTTTGTTGTTGTTGCTGCTGCCATTTTTGGTTTGATCACCATTTCTTCATTTTGCTCTTTCTGTTTTGTGTTGCTTTTGCTGGTTGTTCTTGTGTTTCTACCACTTTCTTTCTGGTTATTAACCTGCTTCTGTCTTCATGTGTGTTTTTGTGTTTTTTTTCCATCCCTTTTTTTCCCATTGCTTTTATTGTGCTTTTCCTTTATACAAGTTCCTTTATCTTGTATACTTCTGTTTTTCTTTTTGGTTTTTTTTGGTTGCTTGTTTGTTTGTTTTTTTTTTTCTTTTCTGATGCTTCTTCTTCTTCTTTTTTTCAACTTACTGTTCATCGATCTAAACAAAATGAAATCACAAAAATGACAGACTTGGCCCAGCCAAAAGCTGTCAGTTATTGGTGTCAGCTAATTGCCAAGGTCCTACACTAAAATGTTGTATGGTGTAAAATGTGTGGTGAGATTGCTTTCAGCCATGACAAGCTCTTAACATAACCTGCTCTCTTCCTTTAAAGGAGAAAAATCTTCTGAAGTATAGCTGCCTATAATATGGCAAGGTACTTGAACATCATACACGCAAACTTCTTCATTCAGTGTGTAATTTCAATCTCACAGTTAGGATGAACGAGTGAGTGCACATTCTGGGTGAACCCCCCAAGTGCTAATCTGGAGAGCAGACAAAAAACAATTACAACAAAATGAAGGTCTATGTATACATACTCTTCCATCCTCTCATGAATCCATGCATGTATGTCAGTATACACACTATCTCTCTCTCACAGACATGCGCGCACAACAACACACCCACACACACACTACGCACAAAAAATTATTATGTTGGTAACTGCATTTCCCACTAAACCCTACTTTTTAAATTTAAACATCTATTTTGCTAAAACATTCCCCCTCCCTCTTACAACCCCCCCCCCCCCCCCCCCCCCAACAAAACCATGTTTGCCCATTCCTTATTCTTGCTCTAACACTGCGACTTAGCCATGACCTTTCTCATGCCTCTTCCCACATACAGCTAGCTACTATCCATCCACCCCTTCTCACATGTTTTTCCTACCCCCCCCCCCCCCCCCCGCTCTTCCACACCTAAAAATGCAAAAAACAAAAAAGGTTTGTTTCTGTGTCGTGCCTTGTATCATCATATCCATCTACCTTTTGTGTCCACATGTGGGGCCAGGTTAAGATAATAAAGGTTAGTGTAAAGGTTAGTGTTAGTGTTAGCAAATAACATTAGTAACTGGGAAAATGCTGTTGGTCAGCTGGCGTGTCTGCTTGTATATTTGTATAGCTATGTGGACACAATGGTACATAGACAGAATGGTACCTAGCTTTTGACACAAGGGTTTGGAATTTTCTTTAAATCACAAATCGTCTGTCCTATCAACCATCCATAGTTGGATTTTTTTATGTTCCAGTTTTGAAATCAGCTCAATGGCTTCAGAGCCTACCTTTATTTACAAATAGGCTGTGGGGTTTTCAAAAGAGCCAAAATTAATTAAACAAAGGATCAAGCCAAAAGATACGGTTATTTCTTGCTTATTTCTTGAATTTCCCCACTGTTGAATTACAATTTTTCAGCTCTGAAATCAGCAATTTCCAGTTACTGTACTTTTGAAAAATCGTTTCCGTTTCCAAAAGAACCGACTTTTATTAATGGCTGAAGATAGTTATTCAGCCCCAAAAAAAGCCACAGGAGAAAAACATGCTTTTACATGCAAGCTATTTTCTATTCCCAGTTACCTAGCCATACATATCCTACCCCTTTTCACAATTGACAAATGAACCTAGCAGTTAATCTAAGGAAAAAGCCCCTCCTTTTATAATTATCAGTTTCCTTTTAGTATCCTCTTCTACAAAATCAACGATGATTCCCCTCTTGCCTCCCCAAAACTTATTAATTTTACGTAACACACACTCACAATACAGACATACACAACAGACACAGCACACACACACACCATGCACACATACAATGTTTAAAATGTTGAAAACACTTTTTGTTTGTTGCTACTTCGTTAATATAGCCTCGATGCTTTTGTCTATTACATAAGTTTCAATGCATAGTTTTTCGCCTTGCTTTGTCGTTTTGAACTCTGAATGACAAAAATCCATCCAACTGAGCAATCGAGAGATGACTTCGAGACTTACTAGCATGTGCCAAATCAATGTTTACCTCCTTGGGCCTTTGTTACCTGCAAGTCCTTGTTTGTTTGGTCCACGCACTCAATTCAGTTCAATTCAATCCAAATACTTCATGACCCTCACAGAGAAATTCATGGGGGTTACAAGCCACATATAAAAAAAGTAAACATAATATCACGGAAAATATCACGACATAGCCTAGTATCCAAACATAAGCTCGCACCCATCCACATAACCTTGCAGCCGCCCACCTGTGAAGCGCCACACACTCTCACCTGTAATTAAACCTTTTTGTTTTTCCACTCAAAAGTGTGATCTTTCATTTTATCATCATCCTTAATGAGAATACTTTCATGGAGAGCCTCGACTTCATGGGTTTTAAAGGTGTTTGTCACAGGTTGTCATTTTGGTCATTCTCAAAAGGAATTCATGATTTTCTAATATTCCTCTTTTTTTCATGAAAAAAATCTGAAAATCGCCAAAATGGAATTCTGTTAAAAACAGAAGGAAAATCACCCATGCTTACTTAAATAAACCAGGCCTACTCTTGCCTCAGGTTTCCCATACACTTCTGTGCCTGTGGTGAGTTTGTGTCAAAGCCTTTGGGGTTTGGGGTTGGGGTGGGGGGGTGGGGGAGTCATTGGAGGGACGTTGTGGTGACTGACTCACTCACCCACTTTGATTCTGCGACTGAGCCAATACTGTCGTTAGTAGGGGGCTTAGTAGGAGGTGTCCTGCATATGTTAGCTCAGAACAGGCACCACTGAACACCACCAAAGTGACTCAGCAGAAGTGCAGGGCCCCTCTGGCTGGTGGCCCCACAGCAGCCTAATATTGATATGCACCTTGTGGGCTTCTGACCTGAGGATAAGACATAACAAATCTGGGTATGGCTGTGGCAGGGAGATTAAATAAGCATCGTGGGAATAGCAGGACGAGGACATCACAGATGAGGCAGCAAAAAAATAAACAATCCCCCCCCCTCCAAAATACCTGTCTGAATTTTTTATCAATTCATTTTGTTAAAAGAAGTTTATACTATAAACCACTGGGATAACGACAATTGCATATTGCTATCATAACTCTGCTGATGAGTATTAATATCAAGTACTGATTAAATACAACAGTTGGCACAAACAAAAATAATATAAATATTTAACCCAAGTCACTCTGAAAACTGCCGATTCTTTGGTGTTTCACCGCTTGCAATTGGTTCAAGCACAGGGGCAGTATCATCTGCTACCCATCCTTCAGTAAAGGTAAAGGTGTCCCATAACCTAGGTGGTCATAAAGGGGGCGAGGCATCAGAGACTTCAGCTTCTCTAGGGGCCAGCTTATTGAGGTTGCTGCCCATCCTCACCTAACAGTCCCTTGGGATGATGTTGTACCTTGTCCCTTGACCCTTGAAAAAGGAGGCAGCTACCCATTATAACAAATTAGGTGTGTAACTCAGGGTGACCCGGGTCAACATTCAATACCCAATGTCACGTGATCCAGTGAAGTACGTGGGTATAACAAATGCATGGCAGCTTGCTAGGCGTAACATCTTCCACGATCAACTTTCAAGTTAATAGACCCGCCAGTGCTTTAATTGCTTTTGTGACATATATTATGCACATGCAGAAGATAAAAATATGTATATGTAAGATCCCGTAATGCATGTCAGCGTTCGGTGGGTTATGGAAACACAAACACCCAGCATACATTCCTACAATCAGAATGTGGCTGTCTTCATGGTGGGCAAAAATGGTCGCATTGGCGGGGAGATTGAAATGAGCGGCATGGGAGCAACAGTACGGGGATGTCACAGAAGACGAGGCAGCAAAAAAAAAAAAAAAAGATACCCGTCAAACATCTGTAAAACACCTACCTCTCCATTGTTGCTCATGAAGCCACTGTCACAAGTCCTCTCTCTTTTCTGCTCCTCTGCATTAGTTCTGGGTCTCCTCTGTCACGAACCTGTAGAACAGAAAAAAGCATCATTTACTCATTAGCACAAGTGTCTACTGTAGGGTTACCCAAGTCTTCTGGTATAATCATCAGAAAAAAGCACATCATTGTTGTTCTCACTTGTTTTCAGCATTATCATCAATTTTTTTTTAGATGGTTAGAATGAGATGCTTGAAGTTGAACAAGACTGCATATATCCAAAATATTAAGGAACTGAGAAAGGTTAATAAAATTCTTGTATTAAAAATGATTTCCTTTCATTTAAAATGAAGTTGTTTTACCATTTTATAGGATTAATTTTACATGTATTAACTAAAAACAAAAAAAAGCTTTGGCTTTATTGAACTTCATGTTTGATTCTAAACCATAAGTTACTGTCTCCAATGAGATTACACGTGTTCAGCAATTTATATTTGAAAATATCCAAAAGTCATGTGTGTCAATGTCATAGCCTGAAACTGAAAGTAAAACAGTAAAAGATTCATCATTCAGGGCATCCTGTGGTTCCTTGAGCAATCAGGGAAGTCGGTAACTGAGTAAGTCACAGAAAAATGGCATTATTTTATACTATATCACAATCTGTGAACTGCACTGTGCAGTCATACCAGTCACGAATCCTGTCAACACATTGGCGCCACTGTGGGGCCTATCAAATCCAGCCACTTTCACCTCCCCCCCTCCCCCTCTCCCATCTAAATGTTACCTTCTGACCTCTTCACTCTACGCCGGGTTGCTGCGCACCGAGCACATTATTATCAAAAGGGCTGATGACTGGATCTGGATCGTACAGTAGTATTACCAGCAGTAGTAACCACTAACCAGTTGCATACAGCAACCAACCCTTTTCGCTATTTGATAGCGCTACTTGCTCCTAAAATATGCAAACAACAAGGCAATACACTGATACAATATCTAATAATCATAAAGTCAACAGAGCACTGCGTTTAACAAAGCAAAGAATCAGAATTTACCGTTATGTAGCTTTACTGAGTACCTTCTCACTGCCACCACCAGGAGTGTCGGGAAATATGACCACATGGCTTGGAGTCTGAATACCGGAACGATGTAGGCATAAGTGTATTCTACTAAAACGAAAGGGAACAGTTGGGCTTTAAAGGTTTGGAAGGCTTTCGCTTGGTGTTTATAAACTTATTCTCAATTTGTGATGCGTAGCAATTGTGTTCTGGCTAATTTCCAGCTGTACAAATTGTTTGAAATAAATTTTTTTTAAATTGTCGAATATATAGTGTTATACTTATAGCTGAGCTTAAGAAGTAGCCTACTGAAAGGGATTGTGTGTGTGTGTGTGGGGGGGGGGGGGGACGGGGGTGCATGCGTGCTTGCGCAGGCCTGTGTGTATGTGTGGTGTGCGTGTGCGTGTGCGTGTGTGCGTGTGTGTGTGTGTGTGTGTGTGTGTGTGTGTGTGTGTGTGTGTGTGTGTGTGTGTGTGTGTGTGTGTGTGTGTGTGTGTGTGAGTGTACTATCTGTAGCTTAAAGTCAGTGATTGTTGACAGTCATGCCTTGTCTTATGTTTGTAGTGTTCAAGTGAATTTAAAAAAAATTCATCTGATTTAGATCAGCCTCGGTTGTCCTTAATTATTTCTTTAGTCTACAGCTATACATAACTGTAACTTCCATGGTAGCTTAATGCTGGAAAGGACAACTGGTTTGGTTACATTAAAGTCCCAGGGGCGCTATCCGATTTGGGGACTATACTATCAACCCACCATCACCACACTGGGTAGTGCTGCTTTGAAACTGGATTGTTTTGGTTGTTTTTTTGTCTGAACCTGTGCACATTATACACAGGTTCTGTTTTCAGTCTTTCTGTGCACCTTCCGAAATACAGTATTGAATTAAAACCCTTTTTTCTTTCTTTTTTTTTTGGAGGGGGGGGGGGGGGGTGCCTACATTGATCATTTCAATGTTCCAGGTTGTGGTAATGAAAAAACAACAACAACAAACAAAACAAAACCACAACAACCACCGCCAACAAAAAAACAAATAAAAGGGGGTGGGTGGTGGTGGTAGTGAGGGGGGGGGGGGGGGAGTCAGCATTGACATCACTGTTCTTTGGCTTATTGCTCTTTCTCGCTTACTTAGGTCTAGGCCCAGCCTACAGCTTGTCAAACCTATGTGGCATAGGCCCAATAGGCCTACTGGACGTTTTGTTTTCATTCCGGTCTAAGGCTTCAAGGTTTTCAGATAAAGTTAAAAGTTGTGCATGCCACGTCTGCCCAACGTTAAGGTAGCTGCATTCCAACAGCGGAAATTACCACATCTTTAAGCAGCGGTCGAGCATGGTTACCAGTTGGAAGGGTGACTTTTGCTGCCTTGGCTTCAGTACAGTTCACCCAGCTGTAAATGGGTACCTGCCCTCTATAGGGTCAGGGAAGGTAAAACAGCAGGGAGAGGAGATGGGCACCGCCCTCAATATGCTGGCCCCTAGAGAAGCTGAGGTCCTCTGATGCCTCGCTCCCCTACAACGGCCTGGGTTATGGGACACCTTTACCTTTATTTTGTAAAACGATGGCATTAGCTTCATAGGCATCAATGATAGAAAACAAAATTTAAAATCAATTTATTCATTCATTCTGTCAACATTGAATAGGAGTCTGTTCTCATGCAAGTCTTTCAGATGAGGTTGGAAAGTGTGGTCCTATAGTAAATGATCAAATAACTTCTTGCAAACATACTGACAGTGTTGCGTCAAGCATGCAATGTTTACATTCTGCAAGCAGACTAGGCGTCACTCAGCCAATCAGCATCGGCATAGGTGGCTGATACAATGAGCTCCGACAGCACGTAGGCCTCCTAGCCTGAATCAGAAATCTCCACTGAGACGTAAGTGCAATGCAACATCAACAACAACAAAAAGTAATAAGCTCAGAGATTTTCAGTCATGGCTTACCACCTAATTCGATTACTTCAAGTCAGCATTGAAGGAGAAGTGCAAGAGATATCGACTTGTTTCATGCTACTCTACTACAGTCTTTCCATAGTGGGTAAGTAAGCTAGGCCTGCGAGGAAAACCGAAAAAGCATCAATAGGCATGTGATAAGAAATTGACTGTCAGCTCGTAACTAATGGATTGTTATTTTAGTGGGAGTTAAGTGATCATTAAAATGATTGCACTAATCCTGGCTTTTAATTGATTTATCATATCTGAAAAATAGAACTTTTGACTGTGTTGTAAATTTATAGTTAGCCTAGGCCCTGTACGTGTTAAACACGCTGTGTTCGAAATAGCTGTCGGCAGATCATACAGAACCCTATAATAGTAGGCACCCATCAGTCTCGGAAGACTATGGGTAAGTAAGTATGGAGGGCAAACTGTTACCCATGCAGAAGACCCCCACCCTCTCCACGCCACTGGAATGATCCATTGGAAAGACAATGACCCATACGAATGGTTCCAGTACCATCGCAGGAGCCACCAGAACGTTGCCATCCAACTTCCCGATTTTTCCTCAGGGATGGTGTCTTAACAGGACACCTGTGTGCATGCTGTTTTTTATTTTTTGTTTTTATAATTTTGTCATAAGATGGACTGCTCTTCCCAGAAGGGGGTCTTGACCTGTGAGCGATAGTCTCATCCCAATGACTTTGACATTTGCGAAACTGGGAAGAAGGGCAAGGGAGAGAAATGTTATCTTATAAGTCTTTCCAGAAAAAAGGGCCGGAGAATGGACCAAGAAGACAAAAAATAGACAAGAAGGAGGTTACAGGAAGAAAAGAAACAAGGCAGAAACACAGAGAGGGATAGAAAAGAGGGAATTCCCAGTACAGTTTCCAGAAGGTGGCGATACTATTTATACTGACAGCCCCCCCCCCCCCCCCCCAACCCCATCCCAACTTTTCAATTAAAAAAAACAAAACAACTTTTTGTTACATGTATGTAGATAGCCTAAAAAGAAATTGTGAAGGGGGGGGGGGGGGGGGGGGGGGTACTAACTATGGAGTAGGCCTACAGCCAGATAATCTTGTACGCATGCGTATGCATCGATATCCGGAAGGGCTATTGTTTTTCTGCGAAGTGCATCATCTAAGCAAAACATGCTAAAATTAGTACGTTGTGTTTGTGGGTTCTAAAAGTGGCTTTTTCATCCGCACTTGCCATGGATTACGCCAGATACTTTGGAAGTAGCACCTCAGGGGTGCCTGCCAGAGATGATAATGCAAGACGTCGACGAAGTTACGGTCGAGATAGTAGGTCCCACTCCCGCGATCGCGAAAGGAGCCGGCAAAAAAAACGAGACAGTTACGGTTCAAAAAGCCCAAGTTACTCGTACAGACACAGAGACATCCGGAGCCCTGACAACAGCAGACAGGCACACATGTCGCCAGAGTGGAAAGCAGAAACGGTAATGTGCAAATAATTTTAAGTTATGTATTGTATGGGCACAAGATGTTAAAATTTTCCATGCATACTAAGATAATTATATCCATCACATGCACGCACAAACACATACAGTAACACACACACACACACACACGCACACACACACACACACACACACACACACACACACACACACACACACACACACCGCGATTGCTTGCACACACAGAGCTCTACTAGGCCTAGTACTACTAGTAGTACAGTAGTCAGTAGGCTAGTACTACTACTACAGTACTAGTACTAGTCACGCACGCACACACACACACACGCACGCACACACACGCACGCACGCACGCACGCACGCACGCGCGCGCGCGCGCACACACACACACACACACACACACACACACACTGGGACCGGATGTAAAAAAGCACATGATTGCTTATTCTGTTATCCTCGATATAAAAGAATAAATAAATGAATAAAAAAATAAATAAACACACACACACACACACACACACACACACACACACACACACACACAACATGTTATTGTAGCACATACTCAGATACTGACATAGTGATACTGAGTGATACTGATAATCTGATACTGTGATAGTGATCCACACACACACACACACACACACACACACACACCACACACACACACACACACACACACACACACACATTACATAAATGATAAAGTGATAAACAGTGACAGTTATTGAGTTTGAAAGTGAGTGATCACTTGTACCTAGAGGTCTGTAGATGGATTTAACTTGAGCAGGATTTAACTTGAGCAATAAATATATACAGGGTTCGCGCTAGGATTTTTTCAAACCGGTACTGCGAGTTGCCATTTCAGAGACATCTTGACCAACTCCCCAAAATCAGTCCCCAGAAAATAAAATCCGGTACGTACTGTGAACGAAACAAAACTATTCAGTGAGGGGGTGGGGGAGGGGGGGATTGTTCGGCAGCAAAATTAAATCTAAATTGAACGCGAATCTCTAAGACTTTGACTGCCGTGCTGCTTGCTGCCACTCGCTTCTTGGGCACGAAGCCACGAAGGAAATAGGTTTTTTTTTCTAGCGCCTGTGCCACTGTCCGTGTCAGTCTGTTGTTTTGCATGGCATCATTCGTGTGACTTATATTCTTCTTTCTTGTTTCTATGCTTAGCGCTCATCTAGATCTTTGTTCATTTTAGATTTGGTTTTCGACTCTTCTCTCTGAAAGCAACGCGCAAGTTCATAGTCATAGACCCTCGCTTTTCGCTTTTCACTTTTCGTAAGAGCAGGCCGTCGTGTGCCGGTTGGAACGGATTACATTTACAAAACTGCATACACACGGGGACTGGATGTGAAAAAGCACAGGAGTGCTTATTCCATTATCCTCAATATAAAAGATTAAAAGAATACAGAATAAATAAATCTAGGCCCCATTTACTCAGTCAATGTGAATGGAAGTCGCTGTCATGCCGAGAAGAGCGCGAAGCTCTATTCTTTCACAGTAAAGCTTGCTGTTCTGTGTGCTAGGCTAATCAGGCTGGCGCTAAAGATGTTCGTCGGAAGGGGTGGGAAGGGGTAGGTGTGGTAAGCACAGTACAGGCCCATGACAGACTGTCAGAAAACGTCACTTCAGACTTTTTTTTTTTAGACGGAAATCTAATCGGTCACAGGCAAACAGAATCGGTACGCGTACCGGCTGCTTCGAAAATTTTCGGTATTCCCTGTTTACAATCGGTAAAATACCGACAATTACCGGTTATCGCGAACCCTGTATATATTTTTTTAAAAACAGTTTTTATCTGTACTTAACTGAATAACTCTTTTGTGAATTAAATGTGCGTTGATTATTTAAACTTTTAGTTTTAAATAATGCTTTATATTATTATTAATGTATTCTTACCCTTTTAGCTTTACATACCAGGGTTCGCGATAACCGGTAATTGCCGGTATTTTACCGATTGTAAACAGGGAATACCGAAAATTTTCGAAGCAGCCGGTACCGCGTACCGATTCTGCTTGCCTGTGACCGATTAGATTTCCGTCTCAAAAAAAAAAGTCTGAAGTGACATTTTCTGACAGTCAGTCATGCGCCTGTACTGTGCTTAAGCATCTACTACCCTTCCCACCCTTCCGATGAACATCTTTGGCGCCAGCCTCATTAGCCTAGCACGCAGAACAGCAAGCTTTACTGTGAAAGAATAGAGCTTCGCGCTCCTCTCGGCATGACAGTAACTTCCATTCACAATGAGTAAATGGGGCCTAGATTTATCTATTCTTTATTCTTTTAATCTTTTATATCGAGGATAATGGAATAAGCGCTCCTGTGCTTTTTTACATCCAGTCCCCATGTCAGGGTTCGCGCTAGGATTTTTTAAAACCGGTACTGCGAGTTGCCATTTCACAGATATCTTGACCAACTCCCCAAAATCGGTCCCCAGAAAATAAAATCCGGTGCTTACTGTGAACAAAACGAAACTAATCAGTGAGGGAGTGGGGGAGGGGGTGATTGTTGGGCAGCAAAACTAAATCTAAATTGAACGCGAATCTCTCAGACTTTGACTGCCATGCTGCTGCCACTCGCTTCTTGGGCATGAAGCCACGAAGGAAATAGGATTTTTTTCTAGCGCCTGTGCCACTGTCCGTGTCAGTCTGTTGTTTTGCATGGCATCATTCGTGTGACTTATATTCTTCTTTCTTGTTTCTATACTTAGCACTCATCTAGATCTTTGTTCAATTTAGATTTGGTTTTCGACTCTTCTCTCTCAAAGCAACGTGCAAATTCATAGTCATAGACCCTCGCTTTTCGTAAGAGCAGGCCGTCGTGTGCCGGTGGGAACGGATTACATTTACAAAACTGCAAACACACGGGGACTGGATGTGAAAAAGCACAGGAGTGCTTATTCCATTATCCTCGATATGAAAGATTAAAAGAATACAGAATGAATAAATCTAGGCCCCATTTACTCGATGTGAATGGAAGTCGCTGTCATGCCGAGAAGAGCGCGAAGCTCTATTCTTTCACAGTAAAGCTTGCTGTTCTGCGTGCTAGGCTAATAATGAGGCTGGCGCTAAAGATGTTCGTCGGAAGGGGGTGGAAAGGGGTAGGTGCGGTAAGCGCAGTACAGGCCCATGACAGACTGTCAGAAAACGTCACTTCAGACTTTTTTTTTTTTGAGACGGAAATCTAATCGGTCACAGGCAAACAGAACCGGTACGCGGTACCGGCTGCTTCGAAAACTTTCGGTATTCCCTGTTTACAATCGGTAAAATACCGACAATTACCGGTTATCGCGAACCCTGCATGTGTATGCAGTTTTGTAAATGTCATCTGTTCCCACCGGCACACGATGGCCCGCTCTTACGAAAAGCGAAAGCGGAGAGTCTTTGACTATGAATTTGCGCGTTGCTTTGAGAGAGAAGAGTCGAAAACTAAATCTAAATTGAACAAAAGATCTAGATGAGCGCTAAGCATAGAAACAAGAATGAAGAATATAAGTCACACGAATGATGCCATGCAAAACAACAGACTGACACAGACAGTGACACAGGCGCTAGAAAAAAAACAACATATTTCCTGCGTGGCTTCGTGCCCAAGAAGCGAGTGGCAGCAGCATGGCAGTCAAAGTCTGAGAGATTTGCGTTCAATTTACATTTAGTTTTGCTGCCGAACAATTCCCCCTCCCCCACCCCCTCACTGAATAGTTTCGTTTTGTTCACAGTACGTACCGGATTTTATTTTTTGGGGACCGATTTTGGGGGAGTTGGTCAAGATATCTCTGAAATGGCAACTGGCAGTACCGGTTTTAAAAAATCCTAGCGCGAACCCTGCATACTCACTACTGCTGCCTGACTGATGGCACTTCTGTAATTGTTTAAAAATACTGTGGCACCAGTAATTTCTGTCTGTCTAGATACTTACTTAATCCTCCTCGCTCCGGGTGGAGCAAAAGGCGCCAACAAGTCTCCTCCAGCCATCTCTGTCTTGGGCAAGCCAGCTGATTTCATTCCATGTTTTGCCCATTGTTTTCATTTCTTCTTCTATAGTTCTCCTCCATGTACCTAACGGCCTGCCCCTCTTCCTTTTACCAGGTGGTGCCCATCTGAGTGCAGCATGTGGATGTCGGGTCTTGTTCATCCTGAGGACATGGCCCAGCCACCTCCATCGCCTTTGTTTCACTTCCTCTATGATATTGTTGATGCCAGTCCTTTTGCTCACTTCTTTATTGGTAACATGTTGTTCCCAGTGGATCTTGAGGATGCGGCGAAGACACCTGCTTTCAAAGCCTCTGAGTCGGCTTTCAATCTTTTTGTTGGTTCTCCAGGTCTCTGAGGCGTAGAGGAGGACTGAGCGGACGTTTGATTTGTACACTTTTAGTTTTGTGTTGGTCTGCAAGACTGTTGACTTCCAGATGTTTTGCAGTCTGTTGAAGGCCTGTGCTGCAAGACCAATTCTAGTTGAGACCTCCTTCTCAATATCACTGTCGGATGAGATGTAGCTGCCAAGGTATTTGAAGTGTTGTACTTCTTCCAAGTCGGCGCCACGCACATTTGTCTTCCGTGCACTCTTTGTCTTTACTTTCATGATCTTTGTCTTGTCTGGGTGGATCTTGAGTCCCACGCTTCTTGCTGTTTTATCAACTTTTGTTGTTTTTTCCTGGATGTCCGTCTGAGTGTGTGAGAGGAGAGCAATGTCGTCTGCAAAGTCACAGTCTTCAAGCCGGGATGTCAGTCCCCATACCAGTCCTCTTGGTCGGTCTTCTGTAGCTCTCCTCAACACCCAATCGATGACGACAAGGAAGAGTGTTGGTGAAATCACGCAGCCCTGCCTGACACCAGTCTTCACATGGAACCATTCGCTTTGTTGTCCATTGTGGCGCACACAGCACTGGTTGTCAGCGTACATATCTTTGAGAATGTTGATGACTTTTGGCGGGAATCCGTAAGCTCTGAGAATCTTCCAGAGTGAGGGGTGATGGATGCTGTCGAATGCCTTTTCAAAGTCGATGTAGTTGATATAGAGTGAAGAGTTCCATTCAAGCGACTGCTCCACAATGGTGCGTAAGATGAAAATTTGGTCTGTACATCCTCTTCCACTTCTAAATCCAGCTTGTTCCTCTCTGAGAACTCTCTCGATAGCTTGTCTCATTCTTTGCAGGAGAATTCTGCAAAATATTTTTCCCGGGACAGAGAGGAGATTTATGCCCCTCCAGTTTCCACATGTTGCTAAGTCGCCTTTCTTGGGTAGCTTGATGATAATGCCTTTCTTCCAAGTGTCTGGTACTTTCTCTTCCTCCCACACTTTATTGAAGAGATTTTCCAATGCTCTGGAACTCACAGTGGGATCTGCCTTCAGCATATCTGCAGTGATTCTGTCTTCACCAGGTGCTCTGTTTTCTTTCGCCTGTCTAATGGCTTCTTGAATCTCTTGCTGTGTGATACGTCCTCTTTTCATTTCAATGAGGAACCCTGTGTCCTCAATGATCGCCTCTTCATCAGGATCTGGTCTGTTCAGTGTTTCTGTGAAGTGTTCGGCCCATCTGTTGAGTTGGTCTTCTTCCTTCATGAGGACTTTCCCTTCTTTGTCCTTGACTACTGTTGTCTTGCTGGTGAATCCTCCAGTGAGAGTCTTGGTCATCTTGTACACAGTTCTGCTGTCACCTTTTTCAGAGGCTAACTGTGCTTCTGAGGCTAAAGTGTCTGTGTATTTTCTTTTGTCTCTCCGGACACTCTTCTTGACTGCTCTGTTCAGTTCTCTGTAAGTCTCTGCAGCTGTAGATCTGTCCTCCTCACTGCCAGTTAGCATGAGTTGTTTTGCTGCTTTTCTTTCGTCAATAAGATTCCAGGTGCTTTCTGAGATCCATTCTTTCCTCTCTCTTTTCCTGTAGCCCAGTACATCTTTACTGGCATCAGTAAATACTTTCTGCATACTGTCACAAAGGGTGTTGATATCGTCTGCTGGAAGGTCTTCAAGAGCTTTAAACCTGTTGGTCAACTCCACTGTAAACTGGGCCTTCACTCCTGGATCTTTCAGTCGCCCAGAGTCAAAAGGTTGTTCTCTGTTCTTTTTGTGTGTTCTCTTCAGCTTGAGTTGTAATTTGCACAACACAGGATGGTGGTCGCTGCCTGCGTCTGCCCCTCTCAATGCCTTGACATCTTTCATTGTCTTCCTCCATTTCTGGTTGATGGCAATGTGGTCTATTTGGTTGCTCGTCTTCCCATCTGGTGACACCCATGTCAACTTGTGAATGGTTTTGTGCTGGAAGATGGTGCCTCCTATCACTAGGCCGTTCTCCAGACACAAATCTACAAAACGCTGCCCATTGTCGTTTCGCTCTCCCTCACTTTCTTTTCCCATGCATGATTCATATCCAATGTTATCGGCTCCAACTTTTGCATTGAAATCGCCCATCAGAAGAAGGATGTCATGTCGAGGTGTCCTGTCGAGTTGTTCTTGGAGGTTGCTATAGAACAGGTCTTTCTCTTCTTCAGTAGCTTGGTCTGTGGGTGCGTAGCACTGTATCAAGGTGGTCTTTGCATACCTGGAGAAGAACCTGGCTCTGATGATTCGGGCGCTGACTGGCTCCCATCCCATTAGACTCTTTCTTGTCTGCCTGTCCATAATGATTCCAACTCCTTCCTGGTGTTGTCCATCATTACGCCCGGAATAGCACACTGTTTCTCCTGTACCAAGAGCCATCATTCCGGAATCTGTCCATCTCATCTCGCTGATGCCTAGAATGTTAATGTTGTATCTTTTCATCTCCCTCACAATTTGTGCTGTCTTTCCACTTTCATACATCGTTCGTACATTCCATGCTGCCATTCTCACTTGTTGTTTGGGTTTCGCCAAGGACTCCGTCGGAGTAGAAACTTCCTTTCGGCTTTCATCTCTACTCTTCATCTGATGCATTGCTGCATCAGTCCCCAGCTCATCACCCAAGATTTGATGATTTGAAGATTTTGTTGGCGTTTCTGTAGCGTAGATTTCTTTACATGGTGGGTTGCTAGCCCAACGCAAGACCCTCCTCCTTATCGCATCCTGGACTTGGGACCAGGCAATGGCGGAGTTGTCTAGATACTAGTAGATTATATTCAAGTGCTGCATGCTTCTGTTGTGGCTGATGGCGCATGTGTCAAATGTTGTGTGTGACACTGTGTGTTTGTGTGTCACTGCTTGTGTCATATGTTGTGTGTGTGTGTGTGTGTGTGTGTGTGTGTGTGTGTGCCTGTGTGCTTGCATGTGTGTGTGTGTGTGTGTGTGCTCAGTTATTGGTCTTGTTCTAGGTTGATTCAATGATTATAATGCAGAATGTGAATATTGTGATTGTGACTGTGGCCTGTGTGGGGTATACACATGATACATCATACAGTATATAATATATAATGTGTACACAGTGAGTGCAGGTGTGCATACATGTGCATACATCTGATGATAATTTGTGATGACACACATGACAGACATTAGTCATTATAAACTTATAAATTATTAAAGTATACATGTGTGACATTATAAAGTGAGTGAGTGAGTGAGTGTGTGTGTGTGTGTGTGTGTGTGTGTGTGTGTGTGTGTGTGTGTGTGTGTGTGTGTGTGTGTGTGTGTATGTGTGTGTCACTCTGTGTGAGTGTCACTCTGTATGTGTGTGTGCGTGTGTGTGTTTGTTTGTAGAACTTGTACACATTTATACATGTATACATTACTGTAATATAGAACTTATAATGTACTGTGCATGCATGTTTTTCTGTGTGTTAACATGTCACTCTGTGTGTATGGGGGAGGGGGGCAGGGGGGAATTGGGGAACTGGTGTGCTTTGGGAAGTACTTAAATAAGGACTGAACAGGATTGCTGGAACATGTAAATTTTAAATGCAGTAATTGGTAAATGAATGTTATTACTAATACTATAATATTACTTATTAAGTTATTATCATTGTTAATAATGATATAATATCATTATTAATATCATCAACAATGACATTACTGATTTATAATACAGAGTCAGAAATGAGGATCCAGTGGAGTGGAACACTGTAACCCTAATAAAGTGAAACAGTGATGCTGTAGAACTTATTAACTTGTATGCTGATGTGAACGGATGACAACATAATTTACAATTTAACTTTTACACACACTGACACAGGGATTGGATGTAAAATTGTAAAAACTTAAAAAAGGCACATGAGTTTTTATTCCACTATCCTCAAAATTTTAGAAGAATAGAATGAATGAATAACTGATAGTAATCTGAGGCGTGCTGTACATACTGTGTTGCAGAGGGGCAGTGCAGGAGGGGAGGCCGCCAGCTTTGAGTTTGCCAGCAGCCTGTTCCAAGACCTGCTCAAAGCCACAGGGGCGGCCCCTCAGGCCCCGGCCCCACCCCCACCCCTACCACACCTCACAGTCAGAGGCAGGGGAGGGCGGGAACACAGCAGAAGCTCCAGAGACAGGAGCAGTAGTGAAGACAGACCAAGTTGGGAGAAAAAGGATCGCCAACGGGGCAGAAAAAGATCGTCCAGTCAGCGCAGTGGAAGCCCTTATGGAGGCCGGCTGAAGAGAGGCAGGACTGGGGACAGCCGAGGAAGGAGGAGAAGGGACCAGCGTAGGAGCTACAGCCGAAGCAGGAGTGGCAGCAGTCCCAGTTCTTCCAGCGTCAGCTACCGCAAAAGGCGAAGGAGAAGTCGAAGTAGCAGCGTGAGCAGTGTCAGCAGCAGCAGCAGTGTCAGCAACAGTCCCCGCACTAGAGGCCTGAGGGAGCTGGACAGAGAGTACAACAGGAGGAACGAGGAGACCAAGGAGCAGAAAAGTGAAGGGCTGCCTGCGCAGAGCTTCAGCCCTTCTTACTCTGTGGTCAGTTCCACAGATGGCATCGAGTCCAGCAGGCAGCTGACAGAGGAGCAGTTCAGGGCGGAGATGTACCGGCGACTGCGGTCGGAGCTGGCCTCCGACAAGGATCCTGCGCGGCGGGAAGAACGCATCGCCCAGCACATCCGGGAAATGGCCAAGCTGTCCCCGACCTTGTTCCGCGAGTTCATGGTCAACAACGCAGAGAACCTGTCAGCCATGACCGTCATGTCCTCAGAGTCCCCTGAGCCCCCCAGGGAGCAACAGAGGGATGACGTGGACAGCCCCAGGAATTCCCCTCCTAGCATCAAGCAGCCAATCCCCCAGAACACACAAGACTCCTCTACCAGATCCGCCATGCAGAGAAAGTCACCAGAATCCAAGAGCAGCTTGGAAGATGTGATGCTGAAGTTGAGTCAGTACAAGAACAAGCTAAAGGAGAGGAACGAACTCGCGTCAGGCTTGCTGCACGGTGAGGACGTTCAGCCGCTGAGGGCGGGGTCTGCTGCTGCTGCAGGGGAACAGCAGGGAGAGGGGCACAGCAAGACTGTGTTCCCCACAGCAGCTTTCGCTTCATTGGAGGAGAAAGAAAAACAATTCAAGGCGTGGCGTGCCTCTTTCATGCAGACGTCCCCTGCCTCTTCCAGTGTGAAGAACAGAGCAGGGGGGAGCAAGCAGAGCGCTTCAGGGTCAGCAACAGCCGCGCTGCAAAACGTGCAGGGCATCTCCGTGCTGGTGGGGAACGTGCCAGAAGACCCGCAGAGATCGGCAGCCCTGCCCCGCCATCTGGTCCCCGTGACAGGCCAGGGCAGCCAGGCAGGGGCACAGTCCGGGTCAAGTGTCCGACCGTCCAGTTTGATGTCCGGAAGGTGGAAAGCTGTGAACCAAGGCTCCGCATCGGCACTACAGTCCAGTGGAAAGACGTCTGCTTCCTCCTCGGCAGACAAGAGGAAACGTCATTCTCCATCCCCGCTAGAGAACAAAAAGTTGTCAACTACCAGATCTCTTCTGGACTCCGCATCGGCGCTACAGTCCAGTGGAAAGACGTCTGCTTCCTCCTCGGCAGACAAGAGGAAACGTCATTCTCCATCCCCGCTAGAGAACAAAAAGTTGTCAACTACCAGATCTCTTCTGGACTCCGCATCGGCGCTACAGTCCAGTGGAAAGACGTCTGCTTCATCCTCGGCAGACAAGAGGAAACGTCATTCTCCATCCCCGCTAGAGAACAAAAAGTCGTCAACTACCAGATCTCTTCTGGACTTAGCAACCAGAAAACGTGTGGGAGAAAAAAAGCCAGAAAAGGGCAAACCTTCTGAGCCGCACAAGAAAAAAGCAGCAAGTCAGGGCAAAGCGGTCAAGCCTGGTTATAGGAGTAACAAAACGTCGTCAGAGTCCAGTGCCAAAAGATCAGGACCAAGTTCCAAGAGTTCTAGTAAAAGACCCGAGTCAAGCACGAACGGTGACAAAAAAGCAGAGCGAAGTGACGGCGGCAGTGAGCGGAAATCAGGGGCTGATAACAGTGCCCACAAAAAGGTGGAGTCGGGCCAGTTAGCCAAAGAGCTGCTGGACAAGCACCAGAAAATCGGCCTGGTGCAGAAAGACCTGAACGCTCTGAAGAAGATTCAGAATGACTGGCTGGTGGCTTTAGGGAACAACGGCCACAAAGACCCACTGATCACCGAGAATGTGGAAGGTCAAGAAGAACTCCAGGACAGAATTTCCGCTGTTTTAAAGGGTCAGGGCCTAGCTAACTTCCCTGGATCTTACCTGAGATCCAAGCACACATCGGGACAGACAGGCAAAGTAAGTCCCAGTCATTTCTGTACATGTTGTTGTCATGAAAACAGTGTCTGACTTGATGTATATATATGTGATATATATTCAGTTTATGCACATGTGTTGTTTATATTATACATATTGTCCAGCTAAAAATCTCTGCCACAGTGTCAAACCTGATCCAAACCTTGCAGTTTTTAAATTTCTGTGTAATTACTGTAAAGTTTAACTGTCCAAACTTCTAACCCTGTTGAGGTTTACTACCAGCGGTGAGATTTTTGCGCATGTGACTGTTTTTACCCACCATAATTAAATGTAGTTAAGCATTCCAACTTCAGGGATGTGAAAGGTTAAGCTCTCAGGCTGAATATTTCCTGGAAATCCAATCCATCCAATCCAAAGCCTTTTTATGCCTTCTTGGCATGTAGGGCAGCAACAAAGGTTCTCCACTCCTGCCTGTCTTGGGCCAGTTTCTGAATGTTCCTGAAGATGGCCGAATAAAAACAGTCCATTCTAGCTTAGTGCTCTATATGCTGATGAATGGAGTGATATGGTGGGATGAGGTTCAGGAGTATACTCATAAAATTAATGGGGTGGAAAGAGTTGAAAACACTAGTTCCATCATCTGTATCTCTCATACTGTGCATAGCAACACCATCTCACATCGGTGGTTTTGAGAGCAGAAACTCCCTAAGGATTCTTTTCATGATGTTCCTCTGAACACCATTTTTAACTTCCTGAGAGAATCTGGCTTTTTTCCCGTCTGATATGAGTGAAAGTGGTATAGTTGGTCTGTAAGGACAAGGTTGTTTTTTAAGGAACCTGATTTTGGTTTTATCTCATTTTATGTCTGATCAATGTGTTTTTTCCCACAAGCGCGTGCCTATCCTGGGCTGACCTTATGGTTGACCAGAGAGACAATACAAGCAAGGACAGTAAAGTTGGTTTTATACCTGTTTTATCTGTACATATGATATAGTTGCACGGTTTTTACCCGAGTTATAAATGAGACGAGGTGACAGCCCCGATATGGCCTGTGTGGTCAGCGGGGCTTTAAACAACATGATTGGATTGGATGAGATTGGAGAGCAGTAATTTTGGCTGATGGTACGTGTACCTGTAGGCAAGAGTCGGCAAGAAAGCCTGATCGAGATCTTTACTCACTGTGCATAAATGTGGTTTTGTTGCAGGGGGATGAGAAGTTCCATGTGGACATGCCCTTGAAAGAGTTCATCAAACAGTTCAGCAGTACAGAGAAAGGGAAAGTCTGTAACACCAATGTCACAGTTGCAGGTACAATTGGCCTGTGTGTGTGTGTGTGTGTGTGTGTGGGTGTGTGTGTGTGTGTGTGTGTGTGTGTGTGTGTGTGTTGTGTGTGGTGTGTTGTGTGTGTGTGTGTGGTGTGTGTGTGTGTGTGTGTGTGTGTGTTGTGGGGTTGTGTGTTGTAGTGTGTGTGTGTGTTGTGGTGTGTTGTGTGTGTGTGTGTGTGGTGTGTGTGTGTGTGTGTGTGTGTGTGTGTGTGTGTGTAGTGTGTGTGCTGTGTGTGTGTCGTTTGTTGTTTTGTGTGTGTAATTGTTGTATGTGATTTATACCGTTAATTTGGGTTAATACAATAATTGTCTCTTCTATTTTTTTTTTATACATTGTTCTGGTTAAATTTTGCTGAACCCCCACAGGTTTTCAGTGGATTTTGGTCTTGTGGGGGAGAGAGGAGGCTGAAAGGGAATGGGGACAGGGAGAGGGGTATTTCAGTGCCTCTGAAATCTGTTTTCTGGTACCTAATATTACAAGTTTAATAGAAGACATTGCTGGTTGGTTTGACACTGTACTGTACATTAATATTATTACAAATAACATTTATGTTGCACTTGCTACTTTTATCCGAACGCTATAATTGATATTATGAAAGAAGTTACATAAATTATTTATGAATAAGTGTTATGGTAAAGGTGAAAAGCTGAATTTTTCGTGTGTGTGTGTGTGTGTGTAAGTGTGTGATATATTGTTAGACCACAATGGATAAGTCATCACAAAACTTACACTAAAATGAAGAGCTCGACTTATTAAAAGAGACAACTCCAGTGACTCAATCGATGATACTTTTTTGATAGGCTGACTGACAGTCTGTATTTTCATTCAAAGTCTGTGAACTCTTGGGGGCGGGATAGCTCAGTGGTCAGAGCTCTCGCTTTCCCCAAGCCAATGCAGCATTGAGCGTTGTTACCAAGTGGATGGGTGACCGTTTGTGTTCCTTGGCTTCAGCATAGTTCCCTAGTACACCCAGCTGTAAATGGGTACCTGCCATCTTAAGGGTCAAGTCAAGTCGAATGAAGTCAGAAACACTTTAATATCCCATGAAGGGTAATTACAATTGGGTCAGGAAGGAAAAGTAGCGAGGGAGAGGAGATGGGTGCCACCCTCAATATGCTTGCCCCGAGAAGCGAGGTCTCTGATGCCTTGCTGTCCTACGGACCACATAAGTTGTGGGACACCTTTACCTTTTTAACTTTGCCTTTGAACTCTCTTTCCATTAGACTGGACTGTGGCATGTTATGTAGATAACACTGTTAATCTATGAAGATAGGCAAGTTTGATTTTTCTAGAAAGCTAATTATCATTTTAGTGTTGATTTTGTCTTTTGACAGGCAAGATACAAGTCAAGCAGATTTCGAGGAACAAACCAAATTTGTTTGAGCTCTGCGAAGAAGACGTGAAAATACAAGTCATATCCAAAGACACGTAAGTCATCCGTGTTTCCATAGTCTTGAAGTTGTCTCTGTGTGTGCATTGTGTCCACTTTGTGTGCATGCGTTTGATCAGTATGTTGTGTGTGAGCACAAGGTGTGTTTGTGTTTTTGTGTACATGTCTCTGTGTGTACTCACAGGAGTGGTCCAATCTCTCATGTATTCTTATTTTTCTATATGTGTGAATGAAAATTTTGATTATTGTGTTGTTTTTTGTTTATAAATCCATTCCTGCTACAGGCACACAAAGCCCTTTTTTTTTTTAAAGTCTGAATGATGGATCGCTATAGCCGAGTGGGTAAGACCGTCTGACTTCAAACCCAGGTCCATGAAGCCTGGGCTCGAACCTCGGTCACAGCGTCTAGTGATTTAACCTCTTTACTGCGCTGTTGATGAACAGCTTCGTCATAGAAACCGTTGCCAGCAATGCTCAGTTGACGATCGCTGTTCGTCATGATTCAACGCTCTTCTGTTTCGTCCAACATTGCCTGAGCAAAATATGATAGCAGCGAAATGGTTAAGGGTGGTGATTTTTATTATCTCCCATGTCAACTTCAAATGCAAACCTACCAGTGCCTTAATTCCCTGCAGGTATTTATAATAAACACATGCAGAAGATCAAATGTGCACGTTAAAGATCCTATAATTGATGTCGGCATTCGGTGGGTCATGGAAACATGAACATATCTGGCTTGCATCCTGATACGGGATGGGATAGACTAGTGGTCAGAACATTGCGCTCGCAATTTGACGACTCGGGTTCCAATTCCTGGTCAAGGGGATTTTTCCCCTGGAGTTAACATCAGTGCTGACTGCGCTCCCCCAAAAGTCTTTCGGATGAGACTATAAACCGGGGCCCTGTGTGCGAACGCACGCAGAACATCTAGCGCACATGTTAGATCCTGTTCCGCTTTTTATAAGAGTAGGCCATCATGTGCCGGTGGGAACAGATGACATTTACAAAACTGCATACACACGGGACTGTTGTAAAAAAGCATATGATTGCTTATTCCATTATCTGTGAATATAAAGGAACAAATAATAATAATAAAAAATGAGCTGCTCTGAAGTTAGAATGTGTTAGCTGAGGTCAGCAGGCGGACCTCCTGCAAAATGATAAGCACAGGAGAGGACCAGGCACTATGCACCCCACCCCATGGAGAGAGGAGATGAAGAGAGAGAGAGACAGAGAAGGTTTTAGTGTGTGTGCAAGATGTCTGCATGCGTTTTCACACAGGACCAGGGTTTACAGCCTCATCTGAAGGACTTTCAGTGGAATGGAGTCAGTGCTGATGTTAACTCCAGGGAAAATCCCGTGAGTGGGGCGCCTTGGGGGTGCTCCATCCCAGGTCATCAGATCACAAGCGCAAAGCTCTAGCAACTCAGCTATCCCACCTTCTAAAGTTTTCAAATAATTTGGCTTCAGTTTAAGGTATGGCCATGTTATGTGGATAGATAGAAACTTCAAACAGTGTTCAGGTTGAGTTTGTTTTATGGATAAAATATTTTGTTATGATTATTTGGGATGATGCCCATTGGTAGTATTTTTATTTCAGTTGATAATGAAAGTGTTTTTGAATAATAGATTTGATTGAAAATATTTTACATAGAAGATTATTGGGACTTGTTTGGGTCTGTCAGCATTGCTGTTTGTTTTAAAATCATTATTTTGATTGAAAACAATGAGTGGAAAGACTGCTAATAATCCTTGACTCGTTTAGTGCTCATGTGTTCCCAGGTTCTGCAAATCCAGTGAGGATTTTAAAGTGATGGAGGAAAAGCTCAAGAAGGGGGACCTGGTTGGTGTCTGTGGAAGACCAGGTAAGAGAACAAGCTTTACACTATATAAATATCTCTGAAGTCAGAATGCAGCTACCTTCATGCTGGGCAAAAATGGTGTGTGTGTGTGTGCGCATGCGTGCGTGCGTGCGTGTGTGTGTGCGTGTGTGCGCGCGAGCGTACGTGTTGTGTGCATGCATACGTGTGTGAGTGAGTGTGATATTTTTATTAGAAGCTTTGAACAATATGAAATATAGCTGTCTTGTGTCTTTTGATTTTGATTCGTATTAATATGCCTGTCAGTATTGTAACTTGCCCTTCAGGGGATGATTAAAGTGTTTTTGACTTGACCTGACTTTTTTTAATTTAATTTTATTTTATCTTATTCTTTTATATCAAGGATAATGGGATAAGCACTCTTGTGCTTTTTTACATCCAGTCCCTGTGTGTTTGCAGTTTTGTAAATGTCATCTGTTTCCACCGGCACAAGATGGCCTACTCTTACGAAAAAGCAAGCAGGATTTAACTGTGTGCAAGGTGTTCTGCGTGCACACAGGGCCTCGATCTATAGTCTCATCCAAAGGACTTTGACTTGTACTCAGAACCTCACCATTGGTGAACCTGAGAGCTCTCACCAAGGAATGGGGTGGAGAACAAAAAGCTAAATTAATAGTCCTTCACAAGAGTCTATTCATAAATCTGGGCCATGTGTGAATGCAGGCAGAACATCTCAAACACACCAGAGAGCATCTTGCCCACATGGATATATTAAAACCTGCTCAGAAGAGTAGGCCACTCGAGCTGGTAAGAAGGGATGACAGAAAATACAAGAATTTTCTATGAAATGCATGCTGTTGATTGGTGAACTGGCGTCTGCTCACTGACCCCTTCCTTTTTACTCCACGCGGTGCAAGCAGGCGAGTGGATCCTCGATAGCGCTACTGTCTGCTAAATATCCCATTTCAGCACTACCGCAGACAGCAGTGTAGATAGAGAGAAAGTAAAAAATGGGTTTCTGAATCTAAATTGTGTTTTAAAGAAAAAGAAATCCCCCCCCCCCCCCCCAAAACCCCCATACATATTGAAAAGTTGCCAAAGTGACTTTTTCCCCGCTGGCTGTTTTCAGGCATGTCCAAAACAGGGCTGCTGAGTATAGTGCCGTGTGAAGTGACCGAGCTGATCGCTGTACAGTCCTCCTCCACCTCTACACACCTGTACTACGCCGTGAAGGAGAAGGTGGGTTTAGTCATTTATTTTTAAAATTATTTATTTTATACATTTATTCATTCTTTTCTATTGAGGATAATGGAATAAGCACTCTTGTGCTTTTTTACATCCAGTCCCCATGTGTATGCAGTTTTGTCAATCTTGTCATCCGTTCCCACCGGCACACAATGGCCTACTCTTATGTAAAGCAGAACAGGATTTAACATGTGCGTAAGATGTTCTGCGTGCATTCGCACACAGGGCCTCGGTTTTATAATCTCATCCGAAGGACTTTTGGGGAGAGTGGAGTCGGCACTGATGTTAACTCCAGGGAAAAAATAACCTCGAACGGGAATTGGAACCTGGGTCGTCAAATTTCCAGCGCAATGTTCTGACCACTAGGCCATCCTGTCCCCGTTGGTTGCAGCTTGTTGAGCACTTGTCTCTAAGCCTGTTCTGCTGGTGCTGTTTTCAGACATCACCAGTGTGCTGGCCCAGGAAAAAAAATCCAGAATTTTGGCTGCTTGTAAACACATCCCTGGGGGGATGGGGTAGCTCAGTGGTCAGAGCACTCGCTTTCCCCAAGTCAAGTTAAGCAGCGTCGAGCGTGGTTACCAGTTGGATGGGTGACCGTTTGCGCGCCTTGGCTTCAGTACAGTCCCCCCAGTTCGCCCAGCTGTAAATGGGTACTTGCTCTCTTTAGGGTTAGGGAAGGTAAAGCAGCGAAGGAGAGGAGATGGGTACCACCCTCAATATGTTGGCCCCTAGAGAACCTGAGGTCTTTGATGCTTCGCTTACCTATGACCACAAAGG
>CM060320.1:69372332-69377332 GCA_030674155.1 Stramonita haemastoma | reverse complement strand
CACCACCATTTATGTAGCCGCATTCTGACTTCGGGGATGGTGTCTAAACATGACATCTGTGTGCGTACAGTCTTGTTGTTTTTTTATGTCATCATTTGTTCCTACTGTTACACAATTGCCTACTGTACCGAAAGGTGGAATGTTTTTTTAAGATATGTACAAGATGTTCTGGGCGTGCTCACACAGGGGCATGGGTTTATAGTCTCCAAAGGACTTTGATAGACAGTTTGATTTTTTTTCTCAAGCAGGGAAGAAAGGGGAAGGGTGGGAATTGAACCTGGGATCCCACAGTTTACCTGCTAGGCAGGTGAGTATCTTAAGTGTTCCACCACCTTCCCTCTTGGGAAATATTCTTACACCTGTTTCAAAAAAAAAAAATGGGGAAGAAAAATCACAGAGTTTCACTTTGCATCGAAACTTGACGTTATGTTGTGAAAACTTGAAGAGTTGAGTTTTCAGCTTGAAGTGACAACCAAGTTTTCACTGGCACTGACTCCAGTCCTCCGAAATGGCTTGGAGTGAAACGATAAACCCAAGGTCCAGTTTGCGAACATTGGCACCACACTTTGGACACAAATGTAAACCCTGTTCACAGCGTTTACCAGCCATACAAATTATTATTATTATTATTTTTTATCCTCGGCTAGAGCTTCCAGGTTCACCAATGGTAAGATGTTTGCATATGTGACTGATTCCCCCCCCCCACCATTTAGGCAGCCGCATTCCAACGTTGTGGATAAATGTACATTCCTCTTGCATTCGGATTCTCTGAACACAAACTGCCCCTAAATTTCGCATTCCATCACGAGATCAGGTCAGGCACACATGCTCCCTTGCCTTTTCCTCCTTCTAAGTACATACCAGCAGCTATAATTACTTCCAGACACTCTACAGGGTTTCTCCTTCTGGCCTGATAGAGTTTTGGCATGTGGTAGCAATTAGTGATGGTCACAGCCTGATGGAAACCTACTGTGTGTAAGTCCCGGATTGGGACTAAGGGGGGGTGATTATTCAATCCTGGCAAATCCCAGATGGGGATGAAGAGGGTTAATGTTCCTTTGTGTGTGTGTGTGTGCTGTTGACAGGACTATCTCTCCTGGAACCCCAGGTACGAAAAGCGCTACAAGGAAGAACGGGCCAGGCTCCTCTCCATTGCCGCGGCGACCCAGGTGCCTCAGGCCAGTTCAGAAAACCCAGGTTCTGCGGGAGACAGGACACAGAGGACCAGGAGACCAGGTCCAAGGACGGAGACAGGAAGTCGGTAGACAGGGACAGGAGGCCCAGCGATCGAGACAGAAGGTCAAGGTCTCGAGACAGAGGGTCAAGGTCGAGGTCCAGAGAAAGGAGACGGTCCAGATCAAGAGAGAGAGGCAGAAGATTGGGGTCCAGGGAGAGGAGTAGAAGGTCTAGATCTGGAGACAGAAGTAAAAGGTCTAGATCTGGAGACAGAAGTAAAAGGTCTAAATCCAGAGATAGGAAGAGAAGGTCAAGATCCAGAGATAGAAGTCAAAGGTCAAGATCCAGAGATAGGAAAAGGTCCAGATCTAGAGATAGAAGCAGAAGGTCCAGATCCAGAGAACGAAGCAGGAAATCCAGAGAGAGAGACAGGAAGTCAAAATCCAGAGAGAGAGACAGGAGATCAAGAAACGGGGACAGAAAATCGAAAGATCGCGATGAGGGATCGGCAGAGGGGAAGAATCCCAGAGACCCAGACACCAAAGATCGTGAGCAGTCAGAAAAGTCCCAAGCCAGAGAAGGCATAGAGGTCAGAGAGATGCAGGCAGCTTCCAGTCAGGAAAAAGGGAAGGGGAGAGAGAAAAGTCTGACTCTAAAGAGAGACGCAACAACGGTGATGAAGACGTACAAGAAATGGACTTAGATGATAATGTACATGAAGAAGAAACCAGCACAAAGAAAGCCAATACAAAGAAGAATCCGCAAGCAGAGAACGAGCAATTTCTGAAAATCCTCAGCTGGCGGGAAGAGATCGATCGGCAGATGGCCGTGATGCTGAATGATGCAGGAGAGGGTGAAGGAAGCAAGCCAGACTCGCTGGAAACGGAAGACGTGAGTGAAGATTCAAGTGAGAAACAAACCCACAGCTGGGTGATGACATCACCACTGAGGATGAAACGACGGGGAAAACTGCGCTGAAAGAAAATACCTTTGATGGGGAAACAGGTGAGAGTGAATTGACGACTCAGCATCTGACTACAGAAAGCCAGGAAGAACCCCTGGAAGGATCGGGTTCTGGGGTTCAGAAACCCTCCCTCCCCAAAACGCCACAGGAGGAGCAGTTGCTATGTGTTAACCAGCGTCAGAACCTCAGGATGCTGGGGAAACAGATGCAGAGACCAGCAGTGCTGCTGCTGCTGCTGCTACAGGGGTGTCTGAAGCCTCGCTCCTGCCAGCCGTGACGGTGACTGTTCCCCCTCCTGCTGTCACCCCTGTCCTGTCCGATGCGGAGCTGATGCCACCCCCATGTCTGTTCCCGCCCCCGGGGTCCCCCCTCCTGTCTCTGCAGTAACCCCCCACTCCTCAGGGGTCGTTGCCATGGCGAGTGCAGAGGTTGTTCCCCTCTCCGCCCCCTCCAGCTCCCCAGGGTTCTGGAGCTCTCTTTTCTCCGGAACAGTGCTCGCTTCTCAGTCTGCCGTTTCTGAGGGCCGTGCAGAACCTGCCCCTTCCCAGAGCAGTGTGGAAGGGGAGTGTGCAGGGGTCAGGGGTGAGGAGGTTGTGCCTCTTGACCCCAGTGTGGAAAGTGAGTGTGCAGGGGTCAGGGGTGAGGAGGTCGTGCCTCTTGACCCCAGTGTGGAAGGTGAGTGTGCAGGGGTTAGAGGTGAGGAGGTCATGCCTCTTGACCCCAGTGTGGAACAGCCAGCATTGCTTGAATACGGGGATGAAAACATATCCTCTCCTGCCAATGATGCTGAAGAAGACTTCACACCTGAAGACTTCACACCTGCTACACCTGAGACTGAAGACTCGCTGCCTGCTGGGTTACTACAGACTGAGTGAGTGAACTGCCTCCTGCAGTGAGTGTTGGAGAAACCTTGCCTCCTGCAGTGAGTGTTGAGAAACTGCTCCGCAGTGAGGTTGGAAAACCTTGCCTCCTGCAGTGAGTGTTGGAGAAACGCCCCTGCTTGGCTCCTCCTGCAGTGAGTGTTGGAGAAACCTTGCCTCCTGCAGATTGGAGATGTTGGAGAAACCTTGCCTCCTGCAGTGAGTGTTGGAGAAACCTTGCCTCCTGCAGTGAGTGTTGGAGAAACCTTGCCTCTCTGGCGTGCGGTGGATGGTGAAGACTTGTCGTCTTCTGCTGTTGAAGAGTCCGCATCTCTTGGAGTCGGTGTGGAAAGCCTGGCTTCAGGATATCAGTCAATCATCAGCAGCAGCAGCACGCAGCAGCAGCAGCAGCAGCAGCAGCAGCAGCAGCAGCAGCAGCAGCAGGTGCCTGAGGACAGTGCAGAAAGCAGTCAAGATGTGTGTGAGTCAGGCACCACACCTCCAGCCTCAAGCACAGAGCAGTGATCACGTCTTTGCCTGATGTTGATGTTGGGATCTCTGAGCTTGATGTGTCCTCTGTGAAAGCTGCCTCAGCGATGGAACTAGGAGCAGAAACCATGCAGGAAGAAGGGGAACAGCGTGAACGTGTGTGGAAGAAGGCAGTGACAGACATAGCTGTGTCTCCCTGGACGATGAGGAGGATAACGCTGTCCTGTCTGTTGAGGAACGCTCGGAACCTGACTCTCAAGATGCTCAGCATAAGGAGAAAGACAACTTGTGCCGACATGAGCCTGAGGTAATAGCCAGCCCCTTGATATCAGTCAGTAACTCTGAAGCAGACCCTCCAGGAATGTTGGAAGCTGACACTTCTGATGCCAAGGACAGGGGGAACGAAGGACAAACACAGGTGTGGAACGAAGGACAAACACAGGTGTGGAACGAAGGACAAACGCAGGTGTCTGCCATGGGTGCAAGTGAGCAGAGGGACTCCCTGACCGAGGAGAGCAGGGACCCTGTGGCTGTGAGCGGGGAGGAGGCAAGTCCCTGAGGAAGCAGCAGTAACACCACTGCAGGAAGCTGACCACCCTGCACAGGAACCGAGCACGTCTGTAGTAGCACCAACCCCCACCCCTCCTCCTGCCCCCCTCACTCCACTACACGTTTCTCCCCAGTCTGAGGTGTTGGCACAGAGTGACTTCCTCCTCCTCCACACAGCCAGGGCGACCTCTCCCGGCGAGGGGTCACACCCCCACCCCCACCCCCACCAGCAGCAGACCCCACCTCCCTCCCAGCCTGCCCTCTCCACCACACACTCTCCACTCGCTGTCAGTCCTGCTGGCTCCCCCCTCAGGAAGAGATTGCCCGTTGCTCGCAGAGGTCGGGGCCGGAGGAAGGGTCAGAGCAGAGCTGCTGCTGCTGCAACTGCTGAAGAACCTGTGGGGGGATGGGGAAGAGGAGAGGAGGAGGGGGTCATGGAGGTCACAGAGCAAGGCAGCTCTGACAACCTCAACCAGGCAGACTCGCTCTCACGCAGTCCAGCCACAGCAGTCTGTTACAAATCAGGACGGTGACAGTGACGGGGGTCCGGAGCTTAACGTTGAACTGCGTGGTTCCTCACAGCAGTCGTGTGGTGACACTAGCAGTGGGGGGTCGGCTGTGGTTGCGGATCCTGACGCGGAGAAAACGGAAGCGGAGAATGTTGCGTCGGAGACGGCAGCAGAGACGGAGACTGTGCCAAGTGAGGAGGACTCAGAGACACCAACAGGTGACGTGCCGAGTGAAACTCCGTCCTCTTACAGGAGGAGACCTACAAGACAGTCAAAGAAGTCTGCAGCAGCAGCAGTACAGCAGACAAAAAGTTGCCGCCAACGCGAGCCACAAGAAGCCGTCGCGGACGAGGGAGGGGGAGAGCATCCACCAGAAGTTGTGGCCATTCTCCGGGAGAGGGAGGGGACGGGTCAGCGCTTGTTCCTGAGGAAACTTCTGCCCTGTCTGCATCT
>CM060320.1:69334832-69369832 GCA_030674155.1 Stramonita haemastoma | reverse complement strand
CTGTATGAATCTACAGTGGTAAGAGTCAAGTAATCACCATTTGAATTTGGCAGTATTGTTTTTTTTATATTAAAATCTTGAGGTTACTCTCTAACCATTACATGTCAGGTGTAGGTTTGGAGTAGTATGCTTGAGGGTTTGAGAGAGGAATGGAGGGAAGTCTTCAGGGGTGCCCCCATGGTCAAGAGACTATGGGGTAGTGGATGATGGATGGGATGGATGGATGGATCCTTGAGGGTTTGTCTACAGGTATGAATTTATTATGCCTAAAGTCTGTTCTGATTGTATGCCCATGGTTATTCTGTCAGATTTCTGTGTGTGAAAGTGTGGGCTGTGTTGCCACACGTGGAGTGCTAACTCATCTTAATTTTTTTCCCCTGCCTGCATGGATTTTACTGTATTTTGAAAGTGGTTTTTTGACTCTTCAGAATTTTTGCCAAGACAATCTCATGCGTCATGGGTACTTTAATGTACACATGTGCATGTATGTTGCTCACAAGTCTTCAGTTTATTGTCTTATCTGAAAAAAGACTACCACTCATTTTTGGAATAATGAGGATTGGGGGTAAAGTCCAGGTTGAGATGGAATAGAAAGATCTGCAACAGCCTCCTTCCAGTACTTGTACTTTACTGAGTACACTACCATCAGTACCAATGTCTGGACATTTTGTGGAATCTGTAGCATGGATTGTTGATTTTTGTTTTATTCTTTTATTGCATGGATAATGCTCTAGTGGTGTAAGCACTCATATATTACATCCAGTCCCCGTGTGTATGCAGTTTTGTCAGTTTTGTCATCCATTCCCACCACCACACAATGGCCTACTCTTCTGAAAAGTGGAACAGGTTTTAACATGTGCGCAAGAAGGTCTGTGTGTGTTCGCATGTGGGACCTCAGTTTATTGTCTTGTCCAACAGATTTTGGGGGGGAGAGGAGTCGGCACTAATGTTAACTCCAGGGAAAAATATCCCCTTGAACGGGATTCGAACCTGGGTCAGTAAATCAGGAGCTAACTTACTAGGCTGTCCCGTCCCCCGTTGAGTTTTATTGTACAAGAATGAAGTGTGTCCAATCAGTCAGTGTGTCACTGTGTTTGTGTTTCAGGTGAAGAAGAAGAGAGGGAACGCTGATGGGGTGTGACTCTGCGGGAACAGCTGCCTGGGGAAAGTCTTGTTTTTTAACGTTACGGGGATGAATTAGCCGCTTGCCACAGATGGGTTTACATGCCGTAGATCACATGATTATGTGTTTGCATGGTTATAAATACTTGTACGTGTGATTGTGTATAAAAGTAATGCTTGTATGTGTGGTTTTATGTGTGTACTTACACCCATGGACTGTGGTGTTTTAAAAAAAAATGTTTTAAAGTAAAATTTTCTTCTTTTCGATCAAAGAATAATTCAATTTCTTCCCAGTGCTGCAAATGCTGTTTTTGTTCAATCATTCCAGTGTGAATCAATCAACTAGTCCTGGATTACAGGCTAATGTCTTTCTTATGATGCTGTGAGTGAGTGAGACCATTGCTCAGTGAAGGGGAAAGAGTCGGGGATTCAGACCCACAACACCTTAAAGATGGGTAAAAACGGTTGCATACACAAAACCTCACCAAGAGAAAAGCAGACCTACATCAAAGTGTATAATGTGAAAGATTGCAGCATTGCTGTCTTGGTGGTGGTGGTTGAGCCTTGCACCAGTTTCAGTGCAAGGCTCTGGGAGAGGGACCGGTTTCAGTGGGGTGCGGTGTTTACAGAAGGTGTGTGTTTGCAGTGATGCAAAAACAATCAGATGTAATATATTCAGGGCATCAGTGGTTGTGTTCACACCATTTAGCTGTAGACAGATCAACATCCAGGGTAAGGTCTTGTCTCTGGCTCGCAGTCTGTTTAATGAATTATATAAAACCAAGGGTGAACCTCGGGGCTCTGGACAAGGAACAAAACAAAACATAAAACCAAGCAGGCTGCATCATATGAGTATAGGTAGACATGACAGAAGGCTCTGTTTCTGTACTGGACAGTGTCCTGGTTTTATTTTTGTTTCGCCCCCCACTGTGAACAATGGATGATTGCATCCTGTATCATGTTTGTGTGCAGGATTGTACTATATGTTGTGACTGTGAGTGTGTCTATTTCTAACTCTAAAGAATGAATGGAAAGGAGTGACTTGGTGTGTGAGTATATCGTTGTTTGAAAGTGACTTTCAATTTATTCGTTATTGACTTTTGTAGTCACAAGTTCATTTCACCATCTTTGTTAGGAAAATTTTTAGGAACATTTTTTAGAACTGTTTATGATCTTTCATGTCTCATTGCCATGATGAACCCATACATGAAAACATTCGATTGGTAAACCTGTTGTATGTTCATTCTGTCAAGGATTTGGTTTTAACTGTATCATTTGATTTGGGTATCAGAATATGCATTGCATTCAAACAAGAGTGCTTAGGTACACACTTAGTCTACTCAATTTGTGTGCATGCATGTATGTCAGTATTTCAGATTCTGATATACACTTGCATGCACACAAATTGAATGTGCTGCATGTTCATGCGGATGATACCTAAGTGCTTTTGTGCACAATATGCAATATCAGTTTTGAAGACAGACAAACACGCTCTCTCTGTCTCTGTCTCTCTGTAATTTTTTTACCCTCCCCCCCCCTTCTCTCTTGTGTGACATGCATACCTACATAGTTCTGCAAATGGAAACCAACAATTTGTTTTGAAGTTCATATAATGATTATTCAAAGTATGTATGTGAATTTTGTTTTGTTTTGTTTGTCATTGGTGACTGTGTTTGATTATTCGTGGTGTTTGGGATATTTTTTGTGAATAAAGTTTGGTGTTTTAACATTTCAGACATTGAGTGTTTGTTTGAATATGTTTCAGAAGTGTATGAATGCAAGCACACTTGCATGCAGGTGTGTGTGTGTGTGTGTGTGTGTGTGTGTGTGTGTGTGTGCGTGCGTGCATGCGTGATGTTTGTTTTCATTTTCTTTTTTTATCACTTTTTTCTTTTTGTTTTCTTATTGTTGTCTCCATCATCTCTTTCAGTGTCATGTTTATTTTCAGTCAGACTATTTATCTGTAGTTGTCTAAAAAGTATTATACAGATCTGAAAGATTCTTTCTTTTTTTTGTTTTGTTTCCCTTAGGGTGAGTGGGAGGGGGGTATCAGTTATCTGCCTGAGGTATCAACACATTGATTTTTAGCTTGAAACGTATTTTACCTGACTGATCTTTTTTCCCTCTGCTCCTCAGTAAGAGCTCTGAGGTACACCAAGGGTGAGATTTGGCATATGCATTGCAACCAAATCGCCCGCTATGAAGGTAACCACTTTTCAACTTGAGATGTACGCTGCAGGGTATTTATGTCTGTGTTTCTGTAACTCTCCAAACGCTGACAGGGTTATAGGATCTTTAGTGTGCATGTTTGATCTTCTGCATGTGTATATATACATGGAGGGAATTAGGCACTGGCAGGTCTGCAGTTATGAGTTGACCTGGGAGGTCGTACAAATCCCCATCCTAACTCACCAGATGCTGCCAAGATTTGAACCCACGACCCATAATTTTGTCAGAGTTCAATGGGTTACAGAAATATGAACACACCCAGCATACATTTTAAGTCAGAATGGGGTTATCCTCATGGTGGGCAAAATCAGTTGCATACGCAAAATCTCACCATTGGTAAACCTTGCAGCTTCAGCCAAGGACCCCCCCCCCCAAAAAAAAAAAAAATAGAAAAGCAAAAGCAAAACAAACTCAAACCTGGTGCAGTACACTTCCAAAGCATCATGGTTATATCATCGCCATCAACCATTGTGCATTAACAGAAAACTTCCTTTCTTTGATTCCAGCAGCGCCAAGACTTGGTGACCATAGTTTCAGTTTCTCCTGCACTAGTTCTCTGCCTGAGACTGAGTGTGTGTCAAAACCTTGAGGGTCTGGAACTGCAGGGAGACAGTTGATAACTTGGATGTGTTATGGTAGCCACCCCAGGTGGGCATGTAAAAAAAAGCCACTCTGATAGGGAAACAAAGTTGCAGACAGGAAAAAGAAAAAACCAATAATGGGTGCCGCTGCACTTGTGGTGACGCACTCTCCTTGGGGAGAGCAGCCTGAATTTCACGCAGAGCAATCTGCTGTGACATAAAGTGGTATAAATAAATAAATGTGTGGCTCCACAACTGAACTAATATTTTTATCTGTATGGGGCTTAGTAGATGGTCTTGTGTATGTTGGATCAGTACAGCTTCACTGAGCACCGCTTAAGTAAGCCACCTACAAAGCTGGGCCTTTTCTGGGTGATGGCCTCACGGCAACTTAACAGGACAAGCTCCCTGAGAACTTAAGGCTCTGAAGGTACAATATAAGCTTTAGTGTGGCTGTGTAAGTGGAATCTGTAAAACGCAGGTGTTGAAATAGTCACTATTAGGACAAGTGGGCCTATGTCACAACAGGTAAGGCAGCAACACACACACGTACACGTACGCACACACACACACACACACACACACACACACACACACACACACACACACATTTTCCTGCTTTTTGTCCTCCTCTCCTCCATTTTCCCAATCTCCACAGTCATGGAATCTTTTGTTAAAATATTGTGTTGTTGGAAACTGATTTTTTTTAAACACAGAATGTCATTTATCATTTCCATTGGGCTAGTATTGTATTGCTGTACAGGAGTTTGATCGGATGAGAAATAATAATTAAAAAAAAACAACCTCTTTTTTGTAGGCACAACAAAGCACAAACAAATAAATAAATAAAAATTACCTGTGGAGTACGGCTTTCGATTTGTTTTCGAGTCCGAACTTCCGGTTTATGCAGCCTCCCAAGAAAGCATGGAAGACTTTGTCTGAACTTTTGCACAGTGATCGGTTTGCTAAGTTGTTAATCTCGCTGCTGGTGCGCAGTTAATTAAAAGTACAGGCCCAACCATGTTGTCACGCAGCTTTGCAACCCCACAATGGTATGACAGTGATGACTGGAACCGTGGAAGGGTTGCCGAGAGTGCAGACGACAGAGAGATGGAGGAGAGTGGTCAACAACTCGCTACTAAGCTTGGTCAGGAGTGCGTTGGTGAAGTGGGGGGTGACTTTGTGAGGCATATGGGGAGATGGACAGAACGCATTTTAGCTGCGGTAGATTACGACAACAGGATCGAGGTAACTCCTGGGAATAGCCTTCCACAGGTAATACACCGTTACTGCCAATTTCAGGCGAACGATAATTAAACATAGTGGCAGTGGGTTCACCTTTAGTGCCTTTAATATGAGACTGTGATGCTTTTCGTTGTTTTTAATTTACTTAAGAGGTGTCGTAGTGTGTGTGTGTGTGTGTGTGTGTGTGTGTCTGACACTGTCACTCTGGGTGACAGTCCCTAAATCGGAAATCTCCGCAGGGACGTAAATTCTATCATAACAACAACAACAACAACAGAGAGAGAGGGGGGGGGGGGGGGGGGGTATATAGGCCTAGTCCGCTTCGGCTCGTGCAGCACTGCGGGGCTTGCGCGGGCCGTTCTCTCTTGTTGCTTCAACAGAACTGTTCTATTTTTGGGGTGGCCGAAGCGCTCAAGTGGGAGACCACCTAACTTTCCGGCTTCTGTCTACAACAGTCCATAAATCGGAGTACTTCTGCTGGGACTCTAATATAGTTTCAACAACAAGAGAGAGAGAGAGAGAGAGAGAGAGAGAGAGAGAGAGAGAGTGAGGAGATGAGTGTGGTGTGTGTGTGTGTGTGTTCAGAGTGCTGATGAAAGAGGGTTTACATTATCATGACTATGAAACAATGTAATGATTCATAGCCTAGGTAGGCTCAATATGAGTTTACAAGTAGTCCAAATTACTCTCTAGATGATGATTGTGGCTATAGTATAGATCTGCATTTAACAATTGATTTCCTAACTTTAAATTACTACTGAATAGATTTACCAGTCAGTTTACCTGTTCTGTGATTTAAGTGCTGGCTATCACTCAGTCAAGTGTGGTCTGCATGGTGCTGATTTCATTGCCATATCTTGGCGTTTTAATTCTTTTTTTGTGTTAGATCTTGATAATAGCATAATGGGAAAAAAATGACAACAAAAGTCTACAACAACAGTCATAGTTGTATGATATTAAATGATTAATGCTTTAGAATTATTCAGCATACTGGTTTGGGATGAGGTAAACAAAGGAACCATTCATGACAAAGAACTTTTGATGATAATTAAAATCATGGTAGCAGTTGGGGTTGTTGTTTTTTGTTTGTGATGTTTTTTTTTGGTGTTTTTATTTTTTTTTTTTTTTGGGGGGGTGCATTTTTATTTCCAATTATATTTTCCCCATAGTAAAACAAAACTTTAAGAAACTATTGATGTTTATCAGTATGCATCCAATTTCTCAAACGATGAAAGCATGAAAAAAAAAATCAGGTAATGGACCACAAATATGCTGTATCTAATGGGTAACAGTATTACATATAATGATCATGTAATATGTATGATCAACGCATTCATGTACCTTTGTATACAATGTGTACCGTACATGATCCAATACATCACTGTGCTAATAAACTGTTGTTGCTATCTCAACCTTAGGTGTACACATGTAGGCCTGGTTGTCCCTCACTCCATGTATGCACAATCCAAACACACACCATCAGCAGGGCCTACAATAAATGACAGTTGATAGCATACCATAATGTAACTCTTACTCGGCAAAAGATGCACAAAATCTTATGCTGGTCTTTTAAAAATGGATGACCTATACTCTTTCAGTCTTTATTGGTCCATTTGCAAGTTGCATTTTAAAAAATCTGTATCATTAGTTCATTCTTGTAGTAAAATTAGTTATTATAGGGATGAAACAAGAAGGAGGGTGGCAGGATGGTTAAGATGTTCACCTGCCAAAAAATAAACTGATGTTCTGGGTTTGATTCCCAGCTTCGCCCTTTTTCCCATTTTGACAAGAAATTCGAACTGAACATTAAAGCCCTTTGGATGAGACTATAAACTGAGGGCTTGTGCGCGAATGCTTGCAGAACATCTTGTGCACACATTAAAAACCTGTTCCGCCTTTCAGAAGAGGAGGCCGTTGTGTGCCAGTGCTCAGTAGGGACAGATGACAGAGGTCAGAAGAAAACCAGTTTTCAGACACCATCCCTGAAGTCGGAATGCGACTACCTAAATGGCGGTGGGGAGGAAAGTTCTTATGCGTAAATCTCACTATTGGTGAATCTCAGGCTCTAACGAGGAACACATTTTAAAAAAAAAATTAGGATGAAACCAGTGTGCAACTTTGTTATTGTTTAGGTCTAGATATGGAATGGTCTATTCATATTTGGAAGATGGAATGGGATTAAATTAAGCATCATGGGATCTTGGTTTTAAGATCATCTGAAAATTTGGCCCCAGACAGAAGTTCACTTTCACTAGCCTAGGGTTGCTACCACAAATGAGATTTGAACCTGTGATTCTGGTATCCAGAGTGGAATACCCAAACCATTCAGCTAACCAAACTCCCATGTTGGCAAACAAGGTAGGGACATTCAGATCACAACTTTTGAAATCTGTGTACTGTAGTTAACGACTTCAGAATGACTGTTGTCACTGAGTCATCCATCCTGTCCTCCTGTGCAGGATGACCAGGGAAGAGGGAGGGGGGCTCTGAGAGATCGGCAAAACCTGACCCCAGAGCAGAGGGGAGGGAGAGGGGGTCAGACATGGGGAGGAAGAGAAGGCAAGGAGGCCATACTCAACAAACGCCTTTCCCTCCTCACAGCCACAGAACCCAGCATGAGTCTGATGACCAGTGGGCTCACAAGGATGTGCCTTGGGTTGCAGGGGAATCTTGGAGGGTTCCACCTGATCTGGATTTTTGCCTTTAGAGAGGGAGAAAGGGGATCTTTTCCAGCAAGGCAAGAGAAAAACAGGGGCAAAAAAGAGGTTGTGATGGTGACGACCGAGATCAAACGTGTATAAGGGACCGCCAAAACGGCAAGAGTGGAAAGTGAGTTAGGGATAACCCTTATGAGGAATCTTACATAGAGAGAAACTTTCCTGAAGAGAGCAGCTGTGGTGTCGTGTACAGGGGGGGGGACATGAACAGAGAGAAAGGACAGGGGATCGTGGAGCAGGAACAGCAGAGGCCCCAGGCACAGCCAGAGAGACGAGCAGAGGAGTCAGAGGCGGACAGACACTGTGTTCACAGCCAGGAGGTCCACAGAGGTGACAGCAGAAGACAGCACAGTGACAGCAAAGACAGCACAGTGACAGCAGAAGACAGCACAGTGACAGCACAAGACAGCACAGTGACAGCACAAGACAGCACAGTGACAGCACAAGACAGCACAGTGACAGCACAGACAGCACAGTGACAAGACACACGTATCACCAAACAGTTCTACGGGAAAGGATGGAAAGGAGCATCAGAGACGACCCATTGCCTGCAGTGAAACAGACAGACGCCAGACAAGTTGGAGAGAAGGCATTTCCCATCACAGGGGAACAGAGAAGGCAGGCAGGACAGAATAGCTCCCAGCAGAGAGATCACCAAAGAAGGACAAGACAGGAGACGACAGAACACCTGCACTCTCATCATCAAAGGACAAGACAGGAGACAGAACACCTGCACTCTGATCATCAAAGGACAAGGACAGGAGACAGAACACCTGCACTCTGATCATCAAAGGACAAGACAGGAGACAGAACACCTGCACTCTGATCATCAAGGACAAGACAGGAGACAGAACACCTGCACTCTGATAATCAAAGGACAAGACAGGAGACAAAACACCTGCACTCTGACAGAGATCAGCGAGGAAGGGACTGGCGGACTGGCGAAGCAGACAGAAGAGGTCCACCAAGAACAGAAGTCGGGCAGACAGCAGAGAGTGGAGGGTCCGGAAATCCAGGACAACCAGGTGTGGAGCAGGTGAGGCCAGTGCTGGAAGAGCCAAAGGAAGAGGATGAAACGAGTGACATGTCCCTGTGCTCTGAGGAAGAACAGGGGATCTGTGTCAGATAACGGACAAGCTCAGTGAAGACATGCACCTCCAGCTGAAGGACGGGCCACAGTCTGGGCATCAGCGTTCAGGGGCGGGAAAAGGACATCAAAGATTGCATCCATGAAATGGCCAAACTTTCACCAACACAGTTTCGCAATTTCATAACCACCAACCCACAACATTTGGCCACCTTGGACAACTTGGAGACTGATCACGAACAAAAGCAAGAGCATGTGATTGGGAGACAGGAAAATGGGCAAGGTCATAGGGTCAGGGAACAAGGGCATCAGCAAGAGCATGGAATCCGAGAACCGTTTTTGAAGCAAGACTCGTATTCAAGAGCAGAGTCTTTGGGGAAAATCCTCCTTTACGACACCATCACCATATCCGAGGTACACTGAAGAGGACTCACAACAAAGAGCAAACCTATGGATCAGCAAGCACTGTCCAGAAACCCCCTTCACATTGCAGGCCAGAAGTGACTTTGCAGTATGCACCGATACCTGTTGATCTTGTTATGGGGGAGACAGCTTTCATGAGGCCCAAGCTTTGAGACACCATGCTCCATTTGAGCCTGGCCCATCTTTTGAACCAGCTTTTGTTATTCTGCCTCCCGTGATCTATCCTCCTTTTGGAGACGGCCTCTCTTTTGAGCCTCAAGTCTTGTCAGATCCCCCTCAACCTGCCAAAGATCCCTCCAAAGTCCCCCTCTTACGGACTCCTCAGTACAGGTATGCTCCTCCGTCCCCACTGAATGCAGATGTCTGGTCTGTTGAGACCAGAAACCAGGAGTCAGCTTTTTCTCTTCTGCCTTCACTGGACTACCCTCCTCTGAGAGGAGAGGGGCCTTCTTTTGGCCTCAAGTCTTGGCAGATCCCCTTCAACATCCGAAAGATCCGTCCAAAGTCCCCCTCTTACAGACTCCGCAGTATAGGTATGCTCCCCCGTCCCTACATTCTGCAACTGAGGGGCTTGTTGAAACCAGAAATCCAGAGCTTGAGACACCAGAGAAAAGAGATAATTTGGATACAGCCACACCTTGCCTGCCATCAGCAGTCAGTTGGCATGAACTTGAAGAAAAGCAGCAGAGACCTGAGGGCTGGGTAACATCGCCACAGAGAACTATTCCCAGTCTGCCAAGGAAGCAGAGACGAGCAACCCCAGCCACCTAAGCCGTCAGCCACACCTGCTACATCACAGGACCAGCACCAGCCCCGAGGGGTACTACAACACGAATCTCCGTGTTCAGAAGATGACCAGAGGGGATGCTGCAGCTCCAAGATTCAGAAAAACCAGAACCCAGACAGGCCAGAAGGCAGGTCATCGTCCAGTTCCACCAGACAGAGGTCACAGTCACCGACCAGGCCAAGGTCACAGTTACCGTTTAGGCCAAGGTCACAATCACCCCCCATGCCAAGGTCACCGTCCAGGCCAAGGTCACCATCCGTGCCAAGGTCACCGTCCAGGCCAAAGTCATCGTCCAGGCCAAGGTCACCACCCAGGCCAAGGTCATTGTCCAGACCAAGATCACCATCCAGGCCAAGGTCACAATCCAGGCCAAGGTCACCATCCAGGCCAAGGTCACCGTCTGGGCCAAGGTCACCATCCAGGCCAAGGTTACCATCCAGCCAAAGTCACAGTCATCATCCAGGCCAAGGTCACAGTCACCGTCCAGACAGAATTCGGAGTCACCAGCATCTTCAGAACCAGCCAGAAAAAGACCTCGCAGAGCGTCAGTGGACACAGCAGCAGCAGACAACAGGGAACAGTCCTCCAGCCACCGCACTTCTGCCAGAGGAGCAGAGATCCCTCGCCTGCCAAGAGAACTGATGACAGCACCTGGGCAGAAAAGCCGACACCTGCTGCATCCAGCACAGAGGAGGAGAAGAAGAAAACAGCAGGAGAGGTGCAGGAACAGGAGATGAGGGTCAGAGCCCAAACAGCAGGAGAGGTGCAGGAACAACAGGAGATGAGGGTCAGAGCCCAAACAGCAGGAGAGGTAGAACAGGAGATGAGGGTCAGAGCCCAAACAGCAGGAGAGGTAGAACAGGAGATGAAGGTCAGAGCCCAAACAGCAGGAGAGGTGCAGGAACAGGAGATGAAGGTCAGAGCCCAAACAGCAGGAGAGGTGCAGGAACAGGAGATGAGGGTCAGAGCTCAAACAGCAGGAGAGGTGCAGGAATAAACAGGAGATGAGGGTCAGAGCCCAAACAGCAGGAGAGGTGCAGGAACAGGAGATGAGGGTCAGAGCTCAAACAGCAGGAGAGGTGCAGGATCAGGAGATGAGGGTCAGAGCCCAAACAGCAGGAGAGGTAGAACAGGAGATGAGGGTCAGAGCCCAAACAGCAGGAGAGGTAGAACAGGAGATGAAGGTCAGAGCCAAACAGCAGGAGAGGTGCAGGAACAGAATGAAGGTCAGAGCCCAAACAGCAGGAGAGGTGCAGGAACAGGAGATGAGGGTCAGAGCTCAAACAGCAGGAGAGGTGCAGGATAGCAGGAGATGAGGGTCAGAGCCCAAACAGCAGGAGAGGTGCAGGAACAGAGATGAGGGTCAGAGCTCAAACAGCAGGAAAGAGGTGCAGGATCAGAGATGAGGGTCAGAGCCCAAACAGCAGGAGAGGTGCAGGATCACAACAGAGCAGATAGGGTCAGAGCCCAACACAGCAGGAGGTGCAGAACGATGAGGTCGAGCCCAACAGCAGAAGTGCAGGAACAGGAGATGAGGGTCAGGCTCAAAAGTCAGAGAGGTGCAGGCAGCAGAATGGGTCAGAGCCCAAACAGCATGGACGGTGCGGAACCATGAGGGTCAGAGCCCAAACAGAGGGAGGTGCAGGAACAGATGAGGGTCAGAGCCCAAACAGCAGGAGAGCAGGTGCAGGATGAAGAGATGAGGGTCAGAGCCCAAACAGCAGGAGAGCAGTGCAGGATCAGCAGCAGGAGCAGATAGCGGTCAGAACCCGACTCCTGCTGCGGCTGCAGCGAGAGCTCACCGCGCTGGTCAGAGAGAAAGAGGCGTGGCTGAAAGGTCACAGGGGCAGGCAGGGGTCACGGCCGCTCCGACCTTGACCCCGACCATGATGGACAACAGGGTGTGTGGGCTGGAGATGAAGGCGGTGAAGGAAGGGAAGACCCTGGATGGTGAGCTGGGGACTGAGTCCGCTTCCCTCCACTTCCCCAGTCATGAGGTGAGTCGTGGGGGAGGAGGACGGGGGGGAAAGGGGAGGGGTGTGTGGGGTGAGGGGAAGGGGGGGGGGGTGAGGGAAGGGGTGGGGGGGTGGGGTGATGGGAAGGGATGGGGGGAAGGGATGGGGTGGGAGGGAAGGGGTGGGGGAGGGGAAGGGGTGGGGGGGGTGAGGGGAAGGTGTGGGGGTGGCCTGGGGGAGGAGATTAGTAATGTAAGGAAGGAAGGGGAAGAATAACTGGTGGGGTGGGGGTGGGTAGGGTTGGGGGGGGGAGTAGTGGTGTGAGAGAAGGGTTTGGTTTTTTTATGTTGAGGATGATGGAATAAGCACTCATGAGATAAGGAAAGAAGGAAGGAAGGGGAAGAATGACTGGGTGGAGGTGGGGGGGGGGAGGAATAAGGCACATACACTCACATGCTTGTATGCATGCATAGGGGGGAAATGTATACATGTATACACCTCTTTTACTTGAAAGCTACTGACATTGATTTGGGTACACACACACTCATGCGCACGCACGCATGCATGCACGCACACACGCGCACATGCACGCACACTTACACACACACACACACACACACACACACACACACACACACACACACACACACCTCACCACACACACACACACACACACACACACACACACTCACTCACCACACACACCACACACACACACACACACACACACACCACACACACACACACACACACACACACACACACACACACACACACACCACACACACACACACACACACCCACACACCACACACAAACACACACACACACACACACAACACACACACACACACACCCTACCTCTGACCTCTTTCAGCACATTACTACTGATAAAGTTTGAGGATTGTTTTTTTTCTCTTCAGGTTTTTGTTGTTGTTTGTTACTTTGTTTTGGTATGGTGATGATGTGACTGTTGTGTTATGACATTGCAGAAAAAGAGGAGGAAGGAGGAGAGTGGGGAGGTGAACTGGTGTAAGCGGTGTGACCTGGTGTTCTACACCGTCCACGACTTTGTCTCCCACCTGGCCTCGTTTGGTCACCTGCAGGTCAGTAGCCTACATCACCCCTCGTGTTGAGAGAGAGAGAGAGAGAGAGAGAGAGAGAAGACAGACAGACAGACAGACAGACAGACAGACAGACAGACAGACAGACAGACAGACAGACAGACAGACAGACAGAGCTCCACACGCATGCACGCACGCACACATACACGCACGCACACACACACACACACACACACACACACACACACACACACACACACACACACACACACACACACACACACACACACACACACACAGTCAAATTACTGTCAAGTTATCATGATTTATGTCGCTTTTTTCCACAACAAAAAAATGATGGGACATGAAAGAATACGTGTTTAGGGATCCATTCCCACAAATAACCCAAATCGTGAAAAATCATGATTTTTCTTGGAAATCCGACCCATGACTGGCCTTAGACATTTTGCGTATGCGACAGTATTTTGCCAGCCATGAAGGTAGCTGCATTCTGACTTCAGGGATGTATGCTGGATGTGTTCATATTTCTGTAACCCACGGAACACTGACATGAGTTACAGGGTTGTTCACATGCATATTCGATCTTCTGCATGTGTATATATACACTAAGGGAATTGAGGCACTGGCAGGCCTGCACTTGAAGTTAACCTTAAAGATTGTATAAATCCCCACCCTTAATTCACCAGAATCTGCCAAAATTCAAACCCATGTCTTTATGGGCCCATGGGATTGAAGTTGACCGATCTGAACCTCGGGCTGTAGCGTTCATTGATGCCACCCTGTGGGAAAAATTGGTTGCATACACAGAATCTCACCATTAGTGAACCTGGCAGCTTTAGAAGAGGAACGAGAGGACCCCCCCCCCCCCCCCCGAAAAAAAAGACCTCATCCCCATCCCCCCTTTGTGGCAGAGTGCAGTAGCTGATGGGAAGGATGACACAAACATACCCAGCATGCACCCTGCTGTCTGTGGATATTTCGTTACACCTTTGGTATTTTGAATTATAGAAGAATTGACAAAAAAAATTATGATCATTGTGATTTGTTGTTTCAGAATCAGCGGCCTTCCAAGCACTTGTGGCAAAAAGCAGCCATGAAAAAGTACCACAGGAAAGAGCTCTATCCCATTAAAGGTTAGTAGTACCAGTGAGGTCGTGTGAATGAGTCCAACAGTTCGTGTACACTTAGGAGTGCGTGTAGCTCAATGAAGGAGAGTTTCACCTTTCCTGTACGTCGTGGGTGTGAAATCACCCACACCCCTAAATCTTAACTCCGTAACTGAGAAAGTAAAATTTTGATACTGCTTCCCTGAAGTTTTAAGCCTTTGTCAATAAACCTCTGTCCTGGACATCCCCAGATAATTGTTTGTTTGTGTTAATTAACAGTAAACAACTTAATCAACAGAAAGTGTTTGGTAGGTTGTGTGTGGGTGTGAGCACACCCATACTTCCAAAGAACACACACATTGGATGTACACCCATGACATAAGGCGAGTGGTTAGGTTCCTTTACAGAAATTTTTTTTTTTTAATTTCAAAAAGGTTCCTTTATGGACACCATGGGTGGCTGCTTGCCCAGCATGTACAGAGCCTGTTGTTCCATCCCTAAAACCATAGGTGGCCCTTCACCCATGACATACTGCCAGTGGTTTGGTTCCTTTAGGGACACTGGGTGGCTGTACACCCACGATGTATGGGTGTGTGTCGTGGCTTCCCAAATTTGGTTGTACACCCACGATGTATGGGAAAGGTGTAACTGTGGCCCTGACTTTACTCACCCACTCTGTCAGTATCCTCGTTTTATAGATATGTTGTGATAGGAACAAACAGCAAAGTGTTTAAGTGCGCTTAGTTACAGGCATATGTGTTGTGTTGTTGGTTTCTCTTTGTGTTCATTGTGAGCATGCATTCTGTCTGTATGCATGTGTGTATTAATCCTCTTAGTCCCCAGCCCGGACTTGCCGGAAATTTACACTCAGTAGATATCCATCACGCTGTGACCATCACTAATTGCTACCACATGTCAAAGCTCTATCAGGCTAGAAGGAGAAACCCTGTTGAGTGTCTGGAAGTAATTATAGCTGCTGGTATGTACTTGGAAGGAGGAAAAGGCCAGCGAGCATGTATACCTGACCTGATTTCATGATGGAATGCGAAATCTAGGGCAGTTTGTGGTCAGAGAATCGGAATGCAAGAGGGTTAAGGAAACCTAAAGTGTGACAGGTTATCCAGCAATGGGGCAAACCAGCTTCTGATCTCTGTACAGCCTTTGAAGGAGACCTAAAGTGTGTGCGCTGGAGAACCCTCCTGTAAATATCTCTTGTATTGAAACACGAGGGAGAGTGAGGAGTGAGAAAATCGATCCTAAATCGTAAAGCATGGCTTAGCAGGGGAAAAAATGTTCATGGGAGAAAACTGAAAGTGGTGGCATAGCGCACAGATCCAGCATGACTCAGTCAAGGATCCATGACCCAGTGCTAAAATTATTCCACCTTTCCTTTTGCCAAGGCCAAGTGTGGTCAGTTCCTGCTATAATTAGCGCCAGCTGGGATGGAATGAATAGCAGCTGAGAGGAGCTGAAAGTGGGGAGGGGGGGGGGGAAATAAAAATGGTGGATTGCTGACAAGGAGGTGATCTGCCGAACACTGGACCAAGAATAGCATTGAAGTCCATGAAGAATGATTATTGTATTATATTGTATTGTATTGTATTGTATACCACCTTATGTCACAAGCAGATTTCTGTGTGTGAAATTCTGGCTGCTCTCCCCAGGGAGAGCGCGTCACCACAAGTGCATCACCTACCGTTTTTTTTTCTTCTTTTTCCTGTCTGCAACTGTATTTGTTTTCCTATCGGAGTGGTTTTTTTCTACAGAATTTTGCCAGGGTCAACCCCCTTGTTGCCGTGGGTTCTTTTACGTGCACAAAATAATAACATGTAACACACAGGACCTAGGTTTATCATCTCATCTGAAAGACTAGTGCCCAGACCACCACTCATGGTCTAATGGATGGGGGAAAAGTTTTGGGCCCAAACGGGATTCGAACCACCACTCACTCTGACCCGGACTTTTCGCTTTCTAGGCAGGCATGTTACCACCTAGACCACCGATCCACCTGATTAGCTGATAACAACAACATTTTATGACTGAACCCCCAAGGTTGATAATAATAATAATGTATAGAATTTGTTCGGTGTTTTCCTGGAATCTGTACAGTCACCATTGCTTTGCAGGTAAGTATTGTCAGCGGTGATTGTTGACACCGCATTTTTTATAACCTGCACAGGTGGGTTATGAGAACAGGTTTGTAGTATGCCTTCCCCCATATATGCACAGGTGGGTTGTGAGAACGGCTTTGTAGCATGCCTACCCCCATATGTGCACAGGTAGGTTAAGAGTACAGGTTTGTAGCATGCCCACCCCTTTATCTCAAGACATAAGACTCAAGAATACTTTAGTGTCTCAAATTGAGAAGTTACCTGTACAGGTGGGTAGGTGTATGTGTTTGTGGTATGCCTGAAAGACTGCAGGTGACGCTATGATTGCCCAGGTGCTGAGCTGCTGTGGCACTGTGTGCGCTTACGTGCCTCTGCTGTGAGCTTGTCAGACTCCAAGCTGGCCATGGCTCACCTGCGCAGTCAGCAGCACACGACAAGACCAGGTGAGTAACAGGACTTCAGGTGAGTCTGCTGTAAGTACCAGGTGAGTACAGGGCTTCAGGTGAATCTACATTTCATACCAAGTAAGTACTTGAGTACAGACTTAATAGAGCCATCGAGGTGTGTTCAGAACTTCAGTGAGTTGTATAATACCAGGGAATACAGGGCTTCATAATGAGGTTACAATTCATACAGGAGAGTAGTAAGTACAAGACTTAAAGAAGCCAGGAGATTAATACGAACTTCAGGTGATTATGAATAAGTACCAGTGAATAAACAATTCAGTAATCTATGATGATTTGATTACCAAGCGACAGCGAGGTTGTTGAATGCAAACACAATACAGCAGTAAACAGATTTTGGTGAGACACAAAGGAGTGATAATGACAGAGAGATCTATGAATAAGATGTAGAAGAAGAAAGATGGTTATGGGGATAAGAGAAAGGTTGTGAAGAACTAGATTTACCGTCTTCCCTCTCCAGTTTATATCCTGCCTTATAAAGCTGTGATCTTGTAATGTGCCTGAATCAGAAATTCTGATTGTATTTTAGCTATTCACCTGCAAAATTGACAGACGAATGAAGTGAACATGTTTAAAATACAAGTTTAAACATTATTTGTGTGTGAGAGTGGAACACATGAAATGGAGTATGGATGATAAGAACAAGGGAAACAAACACAGACCGAAAGACTGTGACGCTCAGATTATCAACGCATTATTTTTTCTTCAGGTGTAAGAAAGTTGTAAGGAAAATCAGATCCAATTTAACTTCTTCCTTCTTCGAAGTTAGACAACACAGGTAGTAGACAAACACAGTAATTAGGATAGACACAGTAAGTAGACAGACACAGTAAGTTAGACAACACGTAGCTAGGACAGACACAGGCAGTTAACAGACCAGTAAGTTAGGACAGACACAGGTAAGTTAGAACAGAACAAGTAAGTAGACAGACACAGTAATTAGGAGACACAGGAAACACACACTAGACAGCCAGGTGAGTTAGGACAAATCAAGACAGACATAAGTCAGCACTACTAGGATAGATGTAGATAGGTCTGATAATTATATGTAGTAGAATGTCTCAGATATTCCTGTGGCTTTGGTTGATTAAATGCATATCACGGCATTGTGAACCCTGTTGGCAGTGTGGCCACTATGCTGTACAGGGCCTCCTGCTGTACTCAGAAAACTGATATACATTTTTTCTCCTGTTACTCAGCTAGAGCTCTGAGGTTTATCAGTGGTGAGATTTTTGTATATGTGACCATTCCCCCCACCCCTCTGCCCCAGCACCATTTAGGTAGCCGCATTCCTGCTTCAGGGATGGTGTCTAAACATGACACCTTTGAGCATGTGTTTTTTTAAAAAAAAGTCGTCCATTTATACTGGCATGAAATGACTAACTCTTCTGAAAAGTGGAACAGGTTTTTTAGCGTGTGCTCAAGAGGTTCTGCATGCATTCGCACACGGGGCCTCAGTTTACTGTCTCATCCAAAAGACTTTGACATTCCGTTTGATTTTTCTCATCCAACTGGGAAGAAAGGGTTGGGCTGGGAATCGAACCCAGAACCTTATGGGATTTCCTTGTTAGGCAGGTGAATATCTCGAGAGTAGGAAAACAAAGATTCCCTATTCAGTACTCCCGAGGCTACACATGTAATTCTATCACATCGTAGTTGATGACAGGAAATTCTGAAAATCTGATCTCAAAAAAAAAAGAAAAGAAAGGTGAATGTCTCGCTACCACCTTTCTTTCTTGAAGATACCAACAAAACTCTGATGCACATCACAGGACTATATACCAACACAGCTCTGATGCACATCACAGGACTATCTACCAACAAAACTCTGATGCACATTACAGGACTATATACCAACAAAACTCTGATGCACATTACAGGACTATATACCAACAAAACTCTGATGCACATCACAGGACTATATACCAACAAAACTCTGATGCACATCACAGGACTATATACCAACACAACTCTGATGCACATCACAGGACTATATACCAACAAAACTCTGATGCACATCACAGGACTATATACCAACACAACTGATGCACATCACAGGACTATCTGTCCGTTACAGAACTATCTGTCTGAGCACCCGTCCTATGAGCGACACTACCAGAAAGACTGCAGGGCCAGGCAGAACGGAGCCAGGAAGAGGAATCGCTCAACCTCCAGCAGCAGAGACCACCACCACAGACGACGTTCCGGAAGCTCCACTGCCTCCTCCTCCTCCTGTCGGGTCAGGGACAGACGGACTCATCGGAAGAGAAGCGTGTCCCCTGATGATGTCATTGACTTGACGGCAATGTCGCCCTCGCAGAGTGATGACGAGGCACCTCGCTCTCGCCCTCGGCCAGCCAGCAGCAGCAACAACACCAACAACACTGCTGCCACAGCTTCACGGTCAGCCAGCCACGCTGCCACAAGGCCCCAGCCGGTCCGTAACTTCTCAGCTTATGTGTCACTGTCGAGAAGGAGTGACGGTGGCGGTGGCAGCACGGTGTGGCAGTTACCTGACAGTGGTGTCGTCGTGTCTGCAGACCCAGGGCTGCTGGACTTTGAGGCTCAGTTCTCTCCGGTGTCGGTGGGTTCGCTGGTGTGCGAAAGTGACGAGGACCCTGACGGTGCTGACACCGCATCCCAAACTGCCACTGCCGCTGCTGCTGCTGCTTGTAAACCGAGCCAGGTGTCTGAACCGGTGTCACCACCTTCTATGCCCCAATACCTGCAGCACCGCTGCCGAATCTACACCTGCAGGTGCAGTTGACGCTGCGACAGGTTCGTCAGCACGAAGCTACAGCCTAAATCTGCGAGTGCAACTGCTGCAGCACCTGCAAGTGCAGGTGCTAGATCATCACCCACAAGTGCAGGTGTTAAGCCACCACCTGCAAGTGCAGGTGCTGAATCAACACCCACAAGTGCAAGTGTTAAGCTACCACCTGCAAGTGTACCTGCTAGATCAACACCCACAAGTGCAGGTGCACACCCAACATCCAACAACACCTTCAAGTGCACCTGCTAAACAGGTTCCTGCTGTTATGACTGCTAAAGAAACACCAGTAAGTGCCACACCTGCTAAGCCAGTAACTACAAGTGCTTCCTCCCTAAACAAGCTCCTGCAAGTACGACTGCTGAAGAAACACCTGAAAGTGCTACTCTGCACCTGCTAACACTACTAAAAAACACCTAAAGCACACCTGAAGTACCCTCCAACACCTGCAGTCACCTAAGCAACACTCCTGCAGCTACACCTGCTCAAACCAACACCTGCAAGTGCACCTGCCTAAAACAGGCTCTGCAAGCAGCAGCTGCTAAAAAGACACCTTAAAGGCACTGCTACGCAAACAACACTTACAAGTGCAGCATCTAAACCACACTACAAGTGCCACATCTAGCAGCACCTGTAAGTACAGCTGCTAAGCCAACACTTGCAGCTTCTATCAAGTGACACATACAAGTTCTGCTTCAAAGTGACACCTACAAGTGCTACTTCCAAAGTGACACCTGCAAGTGCTACTTCCAAAGTGACACCTGCAAGTGCTACTTCCAAAGTGACACCTGCAAGTGGAACTGCAGCATCTGCAAAAACAGCGTCACCTTCAATAAGGGGTGATAGAATAATCATACTTGCAGGTGCGCCTGACAAACCATTACAGAGAAGCAAGTGCATCCCTGCAAGTGCATCTGTTGAGCCAACACCATGCAAGTGCAGGCGTAAAATCAACCACAAGTGCATCTTGCAAGTACAACAGCTACAAATCAAATGCCACAAATGCAACTACAGCTCCTAAAAATCCATTGCTAAGCCATCACCCACAAATGCTGCTGACAAACCAGCACCTGCAGGAAGCACAACAGACACCGCAATAACACAAACAACACCTGCAAGTGAAGCCACTAAACAAACACCTGCAGTGAAGCCCTAAACAAACACCTGCAAGTGAGCACTAAACAAACCCGTAAGAGCAGTACTAACAACCCCCACAATTCAAATACTAAACCCCAATGCATTCCGCAAGTGTTAAACCAGCACCTGAACATGCTCCTGACATACCTGCAGGTGCTCCACAAACGCCTGCAGGTGCAAATGTGGTCCACACAAGTCCAGCTACCCAACCAGAACTTGCAAGTGGACCTGAAGTCAACGCGAAATCGGCTACACCAGTGACTGGGACGTCTGAGGCCCCAGCCACCACGCCACCACGAAAAACACCCGCTTCAAAGACGTGCAAATCCATGCCCACAAGGAGAACACTCAAAGCAGCAGCAGCAGCAAAACAAAACAGGTAGCAGACAGATGGTCACAACTGCATCGCCCAGGAAAGCTGCTTTATCTGCTGCTGTTTCCCACAAGACACTCTGCCTTAGCTCCAAGTTGGAGCCTGCAGCCTCTGACGTGAGTGCCTTACTATGCGACAGCGCCGCACCATCCTATCTGACTCTGCCCTGACCGCTGAACCCGTGTCATTTTATAATGTCTTGAGGGGACAGAAGTGTTACAATAGTCCCAGAACACTTTTTTTGGTTGTTGAGATTTTTAATCAAAATTGAACACCTTGTCCCCCCCCCCCCCCCCCCGCCCCCTTTGTTTTTTTTCTTGTGAAACTAGTCATATTCAATCCATGTCACTTTATACTGCAGTTCAAATCTGCATGGGGTAATGACATTTTTTTTATGTGCACCAAAGTGTATTATTGTACATGTGTATCACAGCTGTTACTGCAAAGGAGTGACAAATAGGAAACAACACAGAACTACTTTCATCCTACACATGTTATTCTCAGTAGTCTCTAAAGCATTTGTATTTTGTACCACTTTGTGTCACAGCAGATTTCTTGAGGAAAAAGTAGTGAGGAAAGACAAGTGCAGATTTCTCTGTGTGAATTTCGGGCTGCTCTCCCCAGGGAGAGCGCGTCGCCACAAGTGCAGCGCCTACCCATTTTTTTCCCTCCTTTTTCCTGTATGCAACTGTATTTTGTTTCCCTATCAGAGAGGCTTTTTTCTACAGAATTTTGCCAGGGTCAACCCCCTTGTTGCCGTGGGTTCTTTTACGTGCGTTAAACAGTGGTGTGTAACACATGGGACCTCGGTTTATCGTCTCATCCGAAAGACTAGCGCCCAGACCACCACTCAGGGTCTAATGGATGGGGAAAAGTTTTGGGCCCAAACAGGATACAAACCACCGCACACTCGACCCGGACTTTTTGCTTCTCAGGCAAGGCGTGTTACCTCTAGACCACCGATCCACATAGTCATAGTGACGGCACTGGGACACATCATTTCACAGAAAGCACAAATTGTGGATGTGTCAGGAGTGTGTACCCATTGCTGTCACCTGTTGAACCTTGGCAAACTGGAGACCTGTTTTCTTTTTACCTTCCCTGACTCTAAAGAGGGCAGGTAGACCTACCCATTAACAGCTGGGTGAACTGGGGGACTGTGCTGAAGCCAAGGCATGCAAACGGTCACGCATCCAATTGGTAACCACACTCAATGCTGCTTAACCTTTCCTTGAGAAAGCGAGTGCTCAAAGTAGTTATTTAAATCTCACAAACTGATTAAGGTTATAGATTACATAAACCAGCTGATGCATCGTGACTGTGACATCAAAGTGGCCTTGTGGGTTCAATCTCACAAACTGATTAAGGTTGTAGATTACATAAAACCGCTGATGCATCGTGACTGTGACATCAAAGTGGCATGTATCTTGACTGTGACATCAAAGTGGCGTGTGGATTCAGTCTCACAAACATTTCTTCATTGCAGCAGCTTGTTTCATGGTGCTCAGGACTATTTGATCTTATTCAGAAAAGCCCTATTTTTTTAATGTATTTTGGGACTCAGGAATGAAAGTTTATTACTTTTTACAGTCTATAGTTTGCAATTTTTTTTGTGTGCACATGCAGATAGGTTGTGATTGACATTTCATTTGAGTTTTTTTGTGTGTATTTATTATTAATAATATTTTTTAATGTATTTATATAGAAAACTTTTATATTATTAATATATGTTTATAATATATATTGTGTGACGTGTGGTGTGTGTGTGTGTGAGTTTTTGTGTGTGTTGTATATACCATTCTCTGCTGTGAAAGCATGCAATAATACAACAGTGTGTTGATGTGTCTGTTACAAGTTGATAACAGACCCTGCTCGAGTCTTGAGCTTGTTTCCCATCATGTTTATAATATTACATACATACATGCAGAACTCAAATGATTCTGTATACTTCAAAGAACCCTTATTCATGTCAGCGTTACTTAGGTGGATTATGGAAACAGGAACATACCCCAGCATACCTACCCCCTTGACAATTAGAACAAGTGAGCTGCTCTAGACTAAAGTCAGAGTGCATCGGCTGAGGCCAGCAGAGCTTGCTATCCAATTCCAAACACAGAAACCACTAAAAACACTAACCATCCCCAAAGTCGGAATGCAGCTACCTTCATGGTGGGCAAAAATGATTGCATAAACAAAATCTCACCATTGGGGAACTTTGGAGCACTAATCGAGGAATGAATCCTACTACTCTCCCCCCAAAAAAAAACAACAAAAAAAACCAACCAACAACAAACTAATATAGTATGAAAATCACTGCTGGTTTGCATACATACAGAATTGTTCCCTTAACACAGGAGAAGACCAGACACTCTAGCCTAAAGCTCAAAAGAGGGATTAAACATTTATAAAACAGCATACACATGGGGACTGGATGTAAAAAACAACAACACAAGAGTGCTTATTCCATTATTCTCAATTTAAAATTTTTAAAAATTAGGCGTTAAGACACGGTCTAGTGGATGGGGGATACGTTTAACGGGATCGAACCAGCAGTTTTGCTTTCTATGCAGGTGCGGTACCGCTAGACCACCAATCCACCTAAAGAGTGCTTCACCAATTACAGAAATAATTGTGTATGGACATGAGAGTTTGAAAGTTTCAGTAACCCACTGTAGTGTCTACATTGTGTTTTTTGTGTTTTTTTAAAATCATCATGGATAGCCAGAAATCAAAGGTAGTGAGGATTACTACACAGTTTTTGAGAGTTTGGATTTATACTAAATCTGTTGCGATTTATAGCCTGCTAATTTGTTGTGCTTTTTTTTTTATTCCTTGGCTACAGCTCCAAGGTATGCCAATGGTATGATTTTGCTATGTGACAGTTTCACCCACTATTAATTTAGGTAGCATCATTCTGACTTGGGGAAGTGTGTCTAAAAACAACACCTGTATGATTGCGCTTTAAAAAAAAACCCAACCAACTTATCAGTTTCTACCAGAACAAAATAGCCTACTATCTGAAAGCATTTATCATTGGCACGTAAGATGTTTTGCATGCATTCACACAGGCGCTTCTAATTTACAGTCCCTCCGAAGGACTTCAGTGGACTGCAGTTCAAACGATGTAACTCCAGGGAGAATTCCCTCGTGTAGCTCGATCCTGGCTGTTAGATCACAGCGCTAACCACTAGGCTACCCAGCCTTCTAACCCCATTATTTGGTTTTTATTTGGGAGGTTTTTTTGTTTTTTTTTAGGGGGGGGGGGGGGTTGCTTAGTTGGTGGTTGTTTTTGTTAAGTTTATTTCTGTGCTTGTAAAAATGTGGTCATGCAAGTCAAACTTAATGACAGAAAAAAACCCACCGCAGGTGTCCTGTTTAGACACCATCCCCTAAGTCAGATTACAACTATCTTAATGGTGGAAAGGGGTGAGGGGGAGGGGGGGAACAGTCGCATACCTCTCACCATTGATGAACCTCGGCGGTCTAGCCAAGGAACAGGGAAAAAAAAGGATAAAAAAAAAACCATTTTGTTTCATTTGTTTTCAATAAAGAGAATTTTCATAGCGTCCATTTCTCATGTAGAAGATTGATCATGTGTGCGCGTGTGTGTATGGCAGAGAGATGGTGGTTTGTTGTAGTAGATATGTGAAGTACTTGAATGTCAATGTTTTTCAGTTATTTGTGATAACTGTACATAGGCACCTGGGTGTAGCCTTGGATTCTGTTGTTGTTGTTGTTGTTGTTGTGTTACCATAACATAGTTAAAACCTACCAGTGTAAGTACCTGGATTCTGTTGTTGTTGTTGTTGTTGTTACCATAACATAGTTAAAACTACCAGGTGTAAGTAGCCTTGAATTCTGTTGTTGTTGTTGTTGTTACCATAACATAGTTAAAACTACCAGGTGTAAGTAGCCTTGAATTCTGTTGTTGTTGTTGTTACCATAACATAGTTAAAATTAATTTGGGAGTATCTACTTTCCATGGCAAACCACATGGATTGAAACCCCAGCTTAACCTCAGTTTTATGTTAGATTTACACACATACACAATGGGGGACCATGATGGGATAGTCTGGTGCTTAATTAAGCATTGTGCATTGCACTCGTGGTCTGCTGACCTGGGTTTGAATCCTGTTCAAGGGATTACCCCCCCCCCCTGCAGTTAACATCAGTGTCGACTCCACTCCCACAAACAATAAAAAGTCTTTCAGATGAAACTAATTACTATAGCTCAGGTCCCTGTGTGAAAGCACGCTGACTATCTTGCACACATGTTAAAAGCTGTTCTGCTTTTTGGCAGAGTAGGCCATCGTGTATGGTGGGAATGGATGACAAATTATTTTACAAAACTGCATGCACATGGGACTGGATGTAAAAAAAAAAAAAGCATGTGAAGTGCTTATTCCGTTATCCTTGAAATAAAAGAATAAAATTGAATTATAATGCACACTCACACTGACTCCCACAGTGACACAGAAAACATCTGTCCAACTTGACAGAGCTTGCTTTATGTGCAGAAAACAAAACCGAAAACAACAAGTGCACTACAAACCCACAAAAACTTCATGTATGGAAACATAATGATTTTAATCAATTTCATGGCCAATGAAGAGAAGTATGTAAGACAAAGACCTGAGGAGGAAAAATATTACTCTGCATGTAAAGTAATGTTCACACATTACATCGACAGAACTCTTCATGTAAATAAAGTTCATACCTTACATCAACAGAACTCTTCGTGTAAATAAAGTTCATACCTTACATCAACAGAACTCTTCATGTAAATAAGTTCCAATTCATACCTTAGATCAACAGAACTCTTTATGTAAATAAAGTTCATACCTTACATCAACAGAACTCTTCATGTAAATAAGTTCATACCTTACATCAACAGAACTCTTCATGTAAATAAAGTTCATACCTTACATCAATATAACTCTTCATGTAAATAAAGTCATACCTTACATCAACAGAACTCTTCATGAAAGTAATGTTTACACCTGCATCAACTGCCAAACCAAAGCTTACCTTTTCCAAATGCTCAATCAATCAATCAACATGCCCAATACCACTGAACTTTTAACAATGATCTCTTGTTCTATCAGGAAAACACAGAAGTTTTATTATGAAAAAAAAAATCTGACACAAACAGGTGAACGAAAGTGAGCTTTCATGACTCGTTGCTATAGTAGATGCAACAAAACAACCCTCATGAGGATGAGGATGGTGACGTCACCGGAAATGATATCACCAAATGAATCATCACCAGAAATGACATCATCACCAGAAATGACATCATCACCAGAAATGCACCCCCCCCCCCAACTGTGTTCCTGGACACAATATCAATAAATGTCATCACACATCACATCACACATCACATCTCACACATCACACACATCACATCTCACCCCACATCTCACCACATCACATTCACACCTCACCACATCACTCACATACACACATCCCTTGTATTGTACAATAATAAAGACGTCATGCCATTTTTGGAAGCTCTCAACAAGCAGAGGGCATTCTACTGTCAACTCAGCTTGCATACATATGCTTGAGGAGGGAATAGGGATGGATGATCCCTTACCAACCCCCAATCCAACCTTGTTGTATAGCCCCACCCTGCTGTCACTCAGGCCATATCAGGGCAGCGGTCACTTTGTAAAACTATCATCACCACCCAGTGGTGTGTAGGGCAGCAACAAAGACTTTCCACCTCTGCCTATCCTGGGCCAGCCTGGTCAATGAACTCCAAGAGTGTTGCATGGCTTCCATCTCACATTCCACTGTCATCCTCCATGTTGTTCTTGGTCTTCCTCTCTTTCTCTTGCCGTCTGGGGTCCAGTGCAGTGCTGTTCTTGCAATAGATTGTGTGTCTCTCCGGAGTATATGCCCAATCCATATCCATCTTCGTTTGTTAATGATGGTGCCCATGTCAGTTGGTTGCATTTCCTCAGTAATCTTCGTTGGAAATCTTTCTGCCAAGATTCGAGGATCCCGGAGCAGGTGGTGTGGAAGGGATAAGGACTATATAATATATACAGTAAAAACAGGGTGTACAATCAACTCTACAGTCTTTCTTGTATCCACGCCCTGGTCAACCTTATCGGTCCACCCCAGACAGTCCAATCACAATCACGCTGTGTGTCTAAGCCCAGCCGACCACACAGGCCAATGTTGGGGCTGTACCTCGTCACAGTTTAAAACTCAGAATAAAACTGTATGATTGTATACAGATTAAAATGGGGGATAAAACCAACTCTACTGTCCTTGCTTGTATCGACGCCCTGGTCAACCATAAGGGTCAGCCCAGGACAGGCACCGTGTTGTAAACCCCAGAGTCACTGCCATGTGGGAGAAGCCACATCAACCACACTTAAAGCGAAATAAACGTTGCCCATGGACACATTTTCATCCTTGATCCATGAAAAACAAGGATCTCCATCTTCTTTGAGAGAGCAGAGGCCCTTCCATCATTTTTCATCGGTATCACAAAAAAAGGCACTCCTGAAAAAATGAAAAGCAGTGTCCTGCTAAGAAGCATATGACACCAACACTTTGCACCTTGATGCAATCCAATCCAATCTCTCTGTTTATAGCCCGGCCGACCACAGAGGCCATATCGGGGCTGTCATCTCTATTAACTTTTAAATTTCAGAATAAAAGTGTGTAACCCTAACCAGAGTTGGGCCCTCAACCTCAAATGGGACATGGACAGCAACAACAACCATTTGTAAGTGGCTCTAGGCAGTGCAACCGCAAAATTATACCGATGAAAAAAAAGGGCATAAAATCAACTCTACTGTCGTTCCATGTATCAAGGCCCTGCTCAATCCTGGACAGTCACTGCCAACCTTGTTTACAGCCCTGCCAGCCACAGAGGCCATATCAGGGTTGTCACCTCAAAAATTTTAAATCTCAGCATAAAATGGTGCTGTGGGAAAACCACATCAGCCACACATGAAAGAGACCCGGACCAAAACCAGATTCCTTGTCTGACACTGCGATACCTGTTCAAAACATTGCCCAAGGACATCTGTTCATCCTGGATCCAGAAAAACAAAAGGATGGCCATCAACATCCAGAGAGCGATGGCAGGAGGACCTTCAATCATAATTATTTCACCGTTACCACGAGAAAGGAGTGACTGGTCTGAGAGCAGAAAAAACCAGCGTCCTGTTAGAAAGGATACGATGCCAACGCCTTGTGTCTGTGGGGCTTGATGCAAGACAGCAGACCCAACATCCCATCCCAGAAGAAAAGAAAATGGCTTTGTGGCTCCAATCATATTCAATCCAACCTTGATTGTTTACAGCCCCACTGACCACACTGGCTTCGTGGCTGAAAAAAACAGACTTTCTAGCCCAGCTGACCACACAGGCCATATCAAGGCTTGATCTTGATCTATCAAGGCATCAACATCTTGATGAATTTTAAGCTCAAAATAAAACTGTGAAACTGTATACAGATTAAAACGTGTATAAAACCAACCCCACTGTCCTTTCCTTGTATCAACGCCAGCAGTATAGGGGGTCACTACTGCCAGCAGTACAGGAGGGTCACTACTGCCAGCAGTATAGGGGTCACTACTGCCACATATAGGGGAGTCACTACTGCCGGCAGTATAGGAGGGTTACTACTGCCAGCAGTACAGGAGGGTCACTACTGCCAGCAGTATAGGAGGGTCACTACTGCCAGCAGTATAGGAGGGTCACTACTGCCACAGTATAGGAGGGTCACTACTGCCAGCAGTATAGGAGGGTCACTACTGCCAGCAGTATAGAGGTCACTACTGCCAGCAGTATAGGAGGGTCACTACTGCCAGCAGTACAGAGGGTCACTACTGCCAGCAGTACAGGAGGGTCACTACTGCCAGCAGTATAGGAGGGTCACTACTGCCAGCAGTATAGGAGGGTCACTACTGCCAGTAGTATAGGAGGGTCACTACTGCCAGCAGTACAGGAGGGTCACTACTGCCAGCAGTATAGGAGGGTCACTACTGCCAGCAGTATAGGAGGGTCACTACTGCCAGCAGTACAGGAGGGTCATACTGCAGCAGTAAGGAGGGTCACTACTGCCAGCAGTATAGGAGGGTCACTACTGCCAGCAGTATAGGAGGGTCACTACTGCCAGCAGTATAGGAGGGTCACTACTGCCAGCAGTATAGGAGGGTCACTACTGCCAGCAGTATAAGAGGGTCACCACTGCCAGTATAGTATAGGAGGGTCACTACTGCCCCCAAGATAAGCGGGAGTGGCCTAAACTTCCACCAATCACATGCATTGGTCAAGGCTACAGTCCCTTGACAAAAATGGGGTGTTACCTGGCACATCCCCCTGTACCTAGACAGACAGATTTTTCATACCCTCTTTAAACAGAGAAAAGAGAAAAACCACCAACTATGTCTTCAACTGAGCAGAGAACACATTTAGGGAGAGATAGGTTTTTGACTTCCTCTATCTTTAAAGGAAAAGCTTACATCCACATAAGATGTTTTTCAACAATCAAAACAGAAAAGGGACCAAGAAATCGATTCCCACCAAGACGGGCATAACCCTGTCACCAGAAGAATTAGATAAACTTATACATCTAGGCCCTAGACTACTGGACTCGGCCAAGTACAGCAAGAGCAGCTGGGACAACCGCCAACAAAAAAAAATTAAAAGAAGCACCCGCAAACAGAGACGCCCGGATCTTCACCCAAACAGGATGATCTGTGGGGACCCAAAGCCTCCACCTCCATTCACCTCCACCTGCCACTCAGGTGCAGGAATACTGGGGAGCAAATTACTCATGACTCAGTCATTTTTTCCCTTTTTTTAAAAACACATTTACAACCATTACTAACTTTTTTTTGTGTGTTTTATTTTATTTTAGTAGTATACGAGGGTCACTACTGCCCCCAAGATAAGCGATCTGAAGTAGGAATAAAGAGGCGGGGTTGTGGGTTCCCTGGTGACGTCATAGGCTGACGTCATAATAGGTAAGGTTAATGAAGTGTGACTGACTTGTGGTGGTGCGGTATTGTTTTTTGGCTGTAAAGAATGGAGATATGGCGAAAGGTGTGAGAGATATGAGATGGATGATTAATAATGAGGGAGTGTGAGTGGGACAATGCCAAAGTCATAATCCAGGTGTGCATCACTTTTGCAGAGACAAGTTCCCTACACTCATGCACAATTTCATGCCAAGCCCATCACAGTGGACCACATAGTAAAAGCTATCAAGGACAAGACATTGTTTGGTTTGGTACAGTGCGGTATTAAAGTTCCAGCACATCTCAGACAAACCGTCAGTGAACTGCAACCCATCTTCAAAAACGCCAAAGTCTCAAGAGATGACATTAGGCCTTTCATGCGAGAATACGCCCAGAAACATAATATTATGACCCAACCTAGACGCACTCTCATTGGCAGCTACTGTGGCAAAAGGCATCCTGCTAGCCACCCCTTTGCTTGTTTAGTATCTGGACCACGGACTCTCATCAAAGACATTCAGCTGGTGATTGAATATGTACCCAAACCCTGCTTTCAGAGGTTTGCTGTGTCCAATGCCAGGAGACAAGGGGATCTGGATACACTCACCTCCATCTTGGCTGAGACACCCATGAAACTGTTGGGCAACAGCGCCTAGGGCAAAACTCTCACCAACAAGGCCAAGCATAGAGAGGTCAGGTACGCTACAGAGGAGAAAGAAGTCCAACGCCTCGTCAACCACCCCCTCTTTCGAACAATGACCACGCTGACCGTTGATCTGGTAGAGGTTGAAACAGCCAAAAGCATGATCTGCTGGGATTTGCCCAATCAAATAGGATACATGGTATACCAGCATGCAACATTGAGATTGCTCCAGTTTTATTATGACTGTATAGACAAAGACGTGTCCAGAGAAGATTTTCAGCTGTGTGAGATGGACACAGATAGCTTGTATATGGCGCTATCCACCCCCACACTCCAGGATGCTGTCAAACCCCACCTGAAAAAGGAGTTTTATGAAGAGTATCATGTTGGTTTCCTTCTCTGGCATGTCAGCAACACCAGCATGGTTTTTAAAGGAAATGTATACATCCACATTAGATGTTTTTCAAAAATCAAAACGGAGAAGGGAACCGACCAATCCAATCGGTACCCACAAGACTGGCATCACACTCTCACCTGAGAGTTAGATAGAATTATACAACAAGGCCCTAGACTTCTCCATGCAGCAAAGCTGCTGCAAGAGCAGCTGGGAAAAACCTCCACCCCCAAGAAAGTAAAAAGAACCACCCCCAAACAGAGAAGAAAGTAAAAAGAACCACCTCACAAACAGAGAAGAAAGTAAAAAGAACCACCCCACAAACAGAGAAGTCTGCAGGTCCGCTTTAACTGTATTGAGGAATTCGTTCCCTGAAGAGACCGTCAACTCTCAAGAGATGAACACAGACTCCTTGTTCATGGCTTTATGCAAAGACTCTTTGGAGAAAGTAATTTGACCGGGAATTAGTGAGGAATGTGACACAGTGGAGAGACTGGTTTCCAGCTAAAGCCTGCCACAAGACAACCACACCCAGCCCAGAAAGAGGGGAACCCTGGATCCCCCCCCCCTTGCTGTGCTGAGCGTCAACAGTTTGATAAGAGAACTGCGGGACTCTTCAAACTGCAGCACAAGGAGAGGGAATTGTGGCATTGTGCTCTACAACTACTACTGTTCTGTGACACCAAGGGCATTGTGCTCTAAAACCTACTATTGTTCTGACCACTTCACAACACACCAAGGGCATTGTGCTCTACAACCTCTATTTTCTGTGACTCTCAACCCACACAAGGTATTGTAGCATTGTGCTCTACAACATACTATTGTTCTGTGACTCAACACCAAGGGAATTCTAGCATTGTGCTGTAAAACCTGCTATTGTTCTGTGACTCTCAACACCAAGGGCATTGTGCTCTAAAACCTGCTATTGTTCTGTGACTCTCAACACCAAGGGCATTGTGCTCTAAAACCTGCTATTGTTCTGTGACTCTCAACACCAAGGGCATTGTGCTCTAAAACCTGCTATTGTTCTGTGACTCTCAACACCAAGGGCATTGTGCTCTAAAACCTGCTATTGTTCTGTGACTCTCAACACCAAGGGAATTGTGGCACTGTGCTCTACAACCTACTACTGTTCTGTGACTCAACACCAAGGGAATTGTGGCACTGTGCTCTACAACCTGCTACTTTTGTTCTGTGACTCTCAACACTAAGGGCTGCTGTTCATAGCCCTGCCGACCTCAAGAGGCCATAGCGGGGCTGTCACCTCATCAGCACCATTACGCCAGTGCATATCCCCATATTGAACCCCCCTATCAAAATAAACTGAGATGATCAGCTGTTATACAACAGTCAGGGTTCCCAGGTGCATCACATGCATGAAGCAAAAAAGGACCTTTAATTAAAGGCTGCAGTACCTTCACAAATTATCATATAACCAGCATAAAAAAACCAGCAGAAACAGGTCTTCAACTGAAAAGAAGAGTCATCTGGGCAGAGACAGATACATGACGTGTTCTTCATACAAAGGACACTTCTACATCCATGTCGGCTGCTTTGCAAAAATAAAAACTGATAAAGGAAAAAGTCGTACCCACCAAGAGGGGTGTCACTTTATCCCCTGAGAAATAAGATTCTATACTCCAACAGGGACCAGCATTGAGAGATCACGCCAAGTTGATTCAAGAGCAGCTGTGTAAAGCACCACCACCAAAAAGGGTAAAACAGACCATCCTAAAAACGGAGGGTCCTGGACCATCTCACAAAGATGAAGATGTGTGGGCCCCTAAGCCTTCCACCTCAGCTACACCTCTGCCTGCCACACAAGCGCAGGAGTACTGGGGTGCCTCCTGTTACAGGATCTGTGCAGGAGGAAAAGCATCAGGGTAAAGTTCATTGCTGCTGGGTCAAGAGGTCAAGGCATATCTACTGTCGTTTCTTGTATCAACGCCCTGGTCAACCATAACGGTCAACCCCAGACAATCCAATCATGTCATGTTGTTTATAGCCCAGCAGACCACACAGGCCATATCGGGGCTGTCACCTTGTCAAATTTTAAGGCTCAAAATAAAATGTGCAACTGTATACAGATAAAAACGGGGTATAAAACCAACTCTATTGTTCTTCCTTGTATCAAGGCCCTGGTCAACCAAAAGGGTCAACCCTGGACGGGCCCCAGCAGGCTCTACGCTGCCTCCAGTGTGCCTCCATCTTTCCCACCAGAGTTCAGCTTTACACCACAGCCTCCATCTTTCCCCACCAAAGTTCAGCTTTACACCACAGCCTCCATTTTTCCCACCAGAGTTGATCTTTACACCACAGCCTCCATCTTTCCCACCAGAGTTCAGCTTTACCACACAGCCTCCATCTTTCCCACCAGAGTTCAGCTTTACCACACAGCCTCCATCTTTCCCACCAGAGTTCAGCTTTACCACACAGCCTCCATCTTTCCCACCAGAGTTCAGCTTTACCACACAGCCTCCATCTTTCCCACCAGAGTTCAGCTTTACCACACAGCCTCCATCTTTCCCACCAGAGTTCAGCTTTACCACACAGCCTCCATCTTTCCCACCAGAGTTCAGCTTTACCACACAGCACTCCTTTCCACCAGAGTCAGAGCCTCTCAGCCCCATTCCAGTGGCCCAGACCCCCTGCCCCCCTGCTGCTGTGGAGGCAGCTCTGATGACCAAGGGAAGGGGACACAGCGAGGCATGTCTGCTGCTCTCTGCTCTGATCCTCCATCATGATCTGGCCTGTCCTTCAGAGGCAAGAGGGTGGGGGGAAAATAGTAGAAGAGACATGAGAGAGAACCTGCTGGAGGCAGCAGGACCTGAGAAAACAGTGCACTGCACACAGCTTGTGACTCCAAATACAGCAACACAGGCAGCTGTGTCAGCAGGCGTACTGCTTGTTCAACAGCCACACAAATGACTGCATTAGCCATGGAGTTGAACAGTGGTAGAAAGAACACTGTTGCTGCCAGTAGTGGTGGCGCTGCATGTCACCTGCGTGCAGTGGCAGAGAGCCCTCTGTGACATGTCTGACATGTGGGTTGCACAGCAGACACTGATGGCCTGGTTCTCTGAATATGGGGGGGGGGGGGGGGGGGGGGGGGGCAAGACTGGCCACGGCTAGTGCTTCATCTTCATCGGGAGTGAAAAGTGTGCGCTGCACAACAGATGCTGATTCCCAGCTATCCAAAGGCACTGTGTATGACATGGTAGAGACAGACCAAGTATGGAGACAGAAACACTTTCAAGTTTTCGGTAATGGACTCTTTCCCGGCGTTTGAACAAAGAAGCAAAGAGAGCAGGTGATATTGATTTTGCATCAAGGAGACGAGGAGTGACTGATCTCATTCAGGAATTTCTTCAAGAAGTGGTAACTAATTACTGAATTTGCCTTGATTGTTAGAAAACAAAAATAATGTTTATTCATCATTTAGAAAAGGTGAGCTATGTTGAACATTTACCACAGCTCATGTCTGTTTAGTGTCTACAAATCTGATAGAAGGAAATAATAACCTGAAAATTTTACGATTCATTTGATCATTTAAAAAATATTGATAAGATAGGACCATAACTACAGTAAACTCTCTGTTGTGTAGTAAAAGCCAATATATAGCGGAAATGTGTGTAAAACTACCAAAAATTTACAAAACACATGTTTAATTTTTTGTGTGTGTGTCTTCTGTTATGTGTGAGACAGTCTTGAATGATGTAACAAAATTCATTATTTATCAAGTTCCAAGCATTGCCATTGTGTGCTTTATGTGTATGCTAAAAATA
>CM060320.1:69319832-69329832 GCA_030674155.1 Stramonita haemastoma | reverse complement strand
TGTAGCGTCTTTGGACAGTAAGTCTCTCTGGACGGCAGACTGATTCGTGCCGGATATCAGCTGTTCCAGCACTCTCTCTTCAGCCTGATCTGCTTGGTATCTACATTTCTGAATTTTGGATCTGCAGCGCGTCACAAAATCTTCTACTGTTTCAGATTCTTTTTGTCTCAGTCTTTGAAGCTCTAGCCTGTGTATACGAAAGTTCTCTTGTGGCTGCAGAAGATCAAGTCTCTCCCATAATGTTGTTTGGTTCCTCGAGCTGTTCTTGTGTCAACTCCCAGGTGTTGAAGAGTCTTAATCCTTCTGTCCCTAACCAGAGAATGATGTGGTTGTGCTGCTTTTTAGGATCAGTGTTTTTCACTGCAAACCACATTGTGCACATCTGTCTGAAGTCTCTGAGTGCTTGTGCGCGGTCGCCGTGCGACCAGTCCATCTTAGGATAGGGCAAGTTGTCAGCCATAGTGGTTGTGTGTGGTAAAATATGAAAAGATACCACTTACCTGATTGGTGATGAGTATATGACAAACAGGCACAGGTATTATACCAGCACAGAGTAATCCAATTTTGAATCAATGTCACATATGTCCAATCAGGCACTTTAAATCCGTTGGTCGAATTTAGTAGTCCATGGCACAGTTGTGTCAGTCTGAAATCACTTTTACAGGCACCCAGGCTGCCACCATGTAATAAATCTTATTCTTTTATTGTATGATTTTATATCACTACTAGGTTGGGTTCTTATTATAAGTTTACTGCCTTAAAGTGAAAACACATGTAGGGATGTGAACAGACTAACAGACAACTCGATGGGATATAATATAGTTTTATTCAGAGACTCGTGTACATAGATGTATACATGAACAAGGCCTATCTCAAAGTGCGGGAAAGTCAGTCTCACTTCCAGGCACTGGTCGGACAGTTCCCACGCCACGCGCTCGCAGGCGAATGGTACCAGAATGAATGAGGTCAAGGTCATAGGCTGCATGCGTTAGTTTTAGGTTTTAGGCGAGTGAAGGGGATGGACAGTAAGGGAGGGGGTAGATCAAGATGGGGATCCTTGTTGGCTTAGGGGTACTGTCCTTCAGTCTTTATTATGCTAGTATTAATAATACTTCAGTGCTGATAGAATGGTACAGCTTGCTATAGAAATTTTAGAAAGCTGAAAACAGTGAGGAGTGAAGGAAGCTGGTTGCAGAATCTTTACTGGTGCTTCTACACAAGACTACAGGCTAGATTTTCGAAAGCAAAAGAGTGTGTGTGTGTGTGTGTGTGTGTGTGTGTGTGTGTGTGTGTGTGTGTGTGTGTGTGTGTGTGTGTGTGAGTGTGTGTGTGTGTGTGTGTGTGTGTGTGTGTGTGTGTGTGTGTGTGTGTGTGTGAGTGTGTGAGTTTATTATTTATTTATTTATTTATTTATTTATGTATTCTTTTATATCGAGGATAACAGAATAAGCAATAATGTGCTTTTTTTCATCCGGTCCCCGTGTGTATGCAGTTTTGTAAATATTGTCATCTGGTCCCACCGGCACACGATGGCCTACTCTTACGAAAAGCGGAACAGGATTTAACGTGTGCGCAAGATGTTCTGCGTGCATTCGCACACGGGGCCTTGGTTTAAAGTCTCATCCGAAGGACTTTTGGGGAGAGTGGAGTCAGCACTGATGTTAACTCCAGGAAGAAAATTTCCTCGACCGGACTCGAACCCGGGTCTTCAAATTGCCAGCGCAATGTTCTTACCACTAGGCTATCCGCCACATCAGTGCTGACTCCACTCTCCCCAAAAGTCCTTCGGATGAGACTTTAAACCGAGGCCCCGTGTGCGAACGCACGCAGAACATCTTGCGCACACGTTAAATCTTGTTCCGCTTTTCGCAAGAGTAGGCCATCGTGTGCCGGTGGGAACAGATGACAATATTTACAAGAATATGTGGATACTGGATGCATGTGCTCCTCCTGAACAGAACTGCAAGTGTAAATTTCTCTGTCCTTGAGAAAATAAAGGAATTGGACTTTGGAATGTGGATGTTTCTTACTACATTACAACAGGGCTTCCTGACCACACAATACCACTGATGGATTAGACAAGGCCATGTTGTCAACTTTGCATAGGGGCATAAACTCATTTATTCTCTTCTATCAATTCTGTATATATTGTTTTATAAATCATAAAATGTCAGGAGTGTGCTGCACAACACTGTAACAATGTTTTAGTCTTTAGTCAGAGGAAAAACTGAGAGATTATGATGGGTATGGGGCTGGGGATCATCAACACTAAAGTATATTCAAGGTTTCTTTCTAGTTTCTTGTTAAGTGACTGGAATGTCATTGAAGATTAAAAAAAAAATGGAATGGAGGTTCAGAACAAGAACAGTTAAAAAAAACAAAAAAATTCAACTGTCATTGCATTTTGCTGTTGATGAATAAGTGTCATAGATGGAAACAAAACCTGTTAATCAGTAATCAATCTGCTTGAATAAGGTAACGGTAAAGGTGTTCCATAGCCTAGGCAGTTGTAGTGGAGTAAGGTGTCAGACCTCAGCTTCTCTAAAGGCCAGCATATTGAGGGCGGCACCCATCTCCTCTCCCTCGCTACTTTACCTTCCTTGACCCTAAAGAGGGCATATCTGCTTGAATATATACATGAAATACAGTTTTGTTTTGTATAATATGTTTAAAAAACATTAAAAATACAGAAAATATTGTAGATGTATATACCATGACAATGCTTAAAAACAGGTATGTAACTCCAAGGACTGTAGGCCTGCTAATTGTTTTCCATGCAGATTGCAGGCTAAGTGCATGCTTGTCTTTCTTTTCACTTTTTCTCAGTTTTCCTTTTATACCACCAAATACAAATTTTAAAAGATGGTTTACTTTGCAAACAAGAGACACAGACTGAAATGTGTTCCTTTCTATTATCATACAAAATCCTATACATTTTGTGACTATATTGAAAACTGAAATCATAGCTAAGCAATTTGAAATTCTATATCAATCCATATTTGTGACAAATATCCAGGAACCAAAAAATATCACAGAAAATAAGAAAACTGTCCAAAGTCAAAATAAATACTAAAATATACCATAAGTACACAGAGCCTAAGTAATCACCTGTAAAAACTTTGGCCTCATAATTTAAAAAAAAATTTAATCTTGTTTTTGTATGTTTGTTTTTGTATTTCAAACTGAAGGTTTTTTGTTGGCCATTTTCAATGTGTCCATAGCAACAGGTCGTAATGCAAAAATGAAACTGATTTTCATCATGTCCAAATGGCAGGCCTATTTTAAAAAACAAATCCCTTTCAAAACACTGAATAATCTTCAGTTTTCACTGGAGTCTGGTCATAAAGGGCAACAACTGTAAAAACTACACAAAGGCCAATTAGGCCTACGCCTACACATTGCATGATTTTTGTGTGTGTTAGTAGGCCCTATACGTGTGTCTGTAGAGTGTGTTGATCTCCCCACACGTGTCGACAGAAAGCATCTTCACAAAAAAAATGAAATTCTTTTATTTCGAAAAAAGGCCTAGTAAAAGAACTTTAAGAAGAGGTACTACTTTTTTAAAAACATAGTTCCCGTGTGCATACCGTTATGTAAATTCTGTCAATATTCGTTCTCACCAGATCACACTGCCCTCTTCATCAAATAAGGTGGAACGCACAGGTTTTAACGTCTACGCTAGGCTTTTCGCGAGCTGCTCCTTACTGACAATAGGCTAGCCTGGGCCTTAGCCATCTTCGGAAATCTCCGCTGGCACGAAGGGTACATAGTTTACTCTATGGAATGCCTTATAAATTAGCTCGTATCTAATTAGATTTCTGAACTGCCATGCCTGGTTTGTTCAGACCGGTCTGCCCATGGCTACTGTGGCATCGCGTGATTCAGCCACGAACTAGCCTTGATAGATGACTGCAGTCCCCCAAGTTTAATGGTTGTAGAAAAAAAGTCACAGGAAAAAAAGTCACAGAAAAAAAGTCACAAAATTGGGTACGAAAAAAAGTCACAGGAAAAAAAGTCACAATCAGGTCAAACAAAGCCAAGTAAAATCCAGTTTACAAAACACACACACACACACACACACACACACACACACACGCACGCACCACGCACACACGTACGCACGCACACACGCACGCACGCACGCAGGCCAGAGAATAAAAGGTAAAATGAGAGCAATTTCATCAAGAAAAGTGTGCAGTGCAGTACAATGCACACACACACACACACACACACACACACACACACACACCACACACACACAACACACACACCGCGCGCGCCGCATGCACGCACGCACACACGCACGCACGCACGCACGCACGCAGGCCAGAGAATAAAAGTAAAATGAGAGCAATATCATCAAGAAAAATGTGCAGTGCAGTACAATGCATACACACACACACACACACACACACACACACACACACACACACACACACACACACACACACACACACACACACACACCACACACACACACACATGCATGTACGCACGCACACACGCACGCACGCACGCACGCAGGCCAGAGAATAAAAGTAAAATGAGAGCAATATCATCAAGAAAAATGTGCAGTGCAGTACAATGCATACACACACACACACACACACACACACACACACACAACACACACACACACCACACACACACACGCATGCATGCACGCACACACGCACGCACGCACGCACGCAGGCCAGAGAATAAAAGTAAAATGAGAGCAATATCATCAAGAAAAATGTGCAGTGCAGTACAAGCAATACACACACACCACACACACACACACACACACACACACACACACACGCGGCGCGCGCGCGCGCGCGCGCATGCACGCACGCACACACGCACGCACGCACGCACGCAGGCCAGAGAATAAAGGTAAAATAAGAGCAATATCATCAAGAAAAATGTGCAGTGCAGTACAATGCATACACACACACTCACTCACACACACACACACACACACACAGCACGCACGCACGCACGCACGCACGCACGCAGGCCAGAGAATAAAAGTAAAATAAGAGCAATATCATCAAGAAAAATGTGCAGTGCAGTACAATGCATAACCAACACTCATCACACACACACACACACACCACACACACACACACACACACACGCACGCACGCACGCACGCACGCACACACGCGCGCTTGTGACTTTTTTTCCTGTGACTTTTTTCTGTGACTTTTTTTCTGTGACTTTTTTTCATGTGACTTTTTTTCCAATTACCAGTTGTAATAAATGGCAGCAGACGCCATCAAGGCCACACAACGCACTGCACTTTTTTTCTTTTTTTTTAAATTTTACGGCCAATTTCCGACAATTTTTTGATGTAGACCTTCATCCCAAACAAATACAGCACTTACCATTGCATCATTAAAAAATCCAAGTCATTTCTTGTAAAGTGTTTCCTGGCTCACAACTGTGATTTTTTTTAAGGCGGCCAAGCCTAGTTGCCTGCTAGGCTAGCCTAGACTCCTAAACACAATCCACATGCGCAGGAGCATCGGTGTGTATGCAGTTTTGTAAATTTTAATGTCATCTGTTCCCATCGGCACACGATGGCCTACTCTTACGAAAAGCGGAACAGGATTTAACGTATGCGCAAGATGTTCTGCGTGCGTTCACACACGGGGCCGCGGTTTATAGTCTCATCCGAGCAAGGACTTTGGGGGAGAGTGGAGTCAGCACTGATGTTAACTCCAGGAGAAAAATGTCCTCGAATGGGAATCGAACCCGGATCATCAAATTGCGAGCGCAATGTTCTGACCACAAGACTTATCCCATCCCCTCCGACTTAGATGTGGTTTTTTTTCTTCTTCTTAATATAAAAAAGAGAGTGCAGGTTGTTATGCCTAGAGCTTGTCATTGCTGAAGACGATCTTAACATAGCATTTGACAACATAACGTTTGACATGACAACATAGCATTTGACAACATAACGTTTGACAACATAACATTTGACAACATAACGTTACATCATAACGGGAGGCATGGGCACTATGGCAACATCAAATTCAATGGGGACTGACAAAACTTTTGTCAGTTTGGCCTGGGCCAGAAAACCAGACTCGACACCTGTCCTACGCTGCCAGGTCAGGCCTATTCTCACTGACTTGTGCAGACCCGCCACAGCTTTCTCAGTGCACGCGCCGTCGCGCGCGTGTTTGTTTTATTTTATTTTTTTATTTTATTCTTTTATATCGAGGATAATGGGATAAAGCACCTCTGCTTTTTTACATCCAGTCCCCGTTTGTAAATGTCATATGTTCCCAAAGTCACATGATGGTCTGTCTACTCTTACGAAAAGCGGAACAGGATTTAACGTGTGCGCAAGATGTTCTGCGTGCGTTCACACACGGGGCCTTGGTTTGTAATCTCATCCGATGGACTTAGGGGGAGAGTGGAGTCAGCACTGATGTTAACTGGTGTGTGTGTGTGTGTGTGTGTGTGTGTGTGTGTGTGTGTGTGTGTGTGTGTGTGTGTGTGTGTGGTGTGCGGGCGCGCGCGTGGTCGTGTGTGCGTGTGTGTGTGTGTGTGGTGTGTGTGTGTGTGTGTGTGTGTTGTGGTTAGACTGGAGAATAAAATTTACACTAGAACTAGAAATTGTCGTATCGAGAGATATGACAGAAGACGTGAGAAAAATACTACGTTCGAACTAGTCACAGAGAGCACAATATTACTTTGCGTTTAAGGGCCTACATCTTCATGAGACGGTTGGCTTCCATCATGCATGAACACCCTAAAAAAAAAAAAAAAAAAAAAAAAGAGAAAGAAAGAACTAAAAAAAAAAAATTAAAAACATGACAACCGCCGAAAAACATTAATTTAATTCATGACACTGACGGTCAAAGACACGAAAAACAGACAACCACAAACAGTCCGGCCAATAAATTAAATCCAAACTTGGCAGCAACAGAGCTCAAATCACAGATAGCTGGCCTAGCCTATAGCCTAGACATCTTCAAAAAGCAACACTCACCTTAGGCTAGATAGCTGTCGTTTGGCCTAGCCATTGGCTAGGGCCTAACGTATGGCCTCCCGGTCACCAGCATCCCACGTTTGGAGGAGTCCAATGTTCAGTCCTAGGCGAGGGCGGGATCGGTCTTTTAAAGGCCTAGGGCCTTGGCTGGTAGCCTTATCAAACAACCAATCCAAACCCACACAGTTTCAGCAGACCATAGTAGGCCTAGGCCTGGATATCTTTGGCCTAGGCTACAGAGGAAGGAGGGAGCAAGATTCCCCAACATCCATCCAACTCACAGTAGGGCTACAAGGTCTGAGGGAGAGGGTAGGTGAGTGGGGTGGGGTGTGGGGGGGGGGGGGGGGTAGCAATTTGGTCTAAACACTCTTATCTAAGTTGCCAGTCCCTCAGATAACGGGGGTCACAGCAAGGCACTTATGCCTTACTAAGGTTTAGATGTTGAGTCGTTAACTGGATCAAGACGTTCAACTGGCGATCGTAAATAACCTATGGTTAATTAAACTGCTGAGCTCAGCGCTTTATAACAACACAGATGAAAACACAACCCTAAATAATGGCAAATTAAAAAAAAAAAAAAAAGCAAACAAACAAACAACTATCGCGAAAACGGTTTATTGTAATACAGTTAAAAACGCAACCTGAAATAAACGGCAATGAAAAGATTTCAATTATCTTTTTTATGCCGTTATTTCGGGTGTGTTTTCATCTGTGTTGATATGTAATGTGTTAGCAGTTTGAAAATAGTTACTTTTGGACCTTGTTCGCACAGTTGGACGTCGGGTCCAGTTAACGACTAATGTGCCACTTAACGACACTGCTCTCTGTTGTGTCATTAAGTGCTATAGTCGTAAAGTGGACTGGCAGAATGCAGCCTACTGAACTCAAATCAAATAATATCAAAATCATTTTATTCCGATGATAATGAATAAGCACTCATGTGCTTTTTCAAACAAATAAGCAGAAAACGAAACAAACAACAAGAAATCAAAAACAGCAACTGAAAAAGCAAACACATTACCCCTTAAAACATACAAACTAACAAACAAACAACAACACCAACAAATCAAACCACGTAAAAATCATAATATTTTTACTGTAAAAAAGGCAGAATAAGTTTCAATCAATATCCATCATTATAGAGAAAGAGGGGGGTGGGGGAGGTAGGGGGGAGCAGAAGATAACAACCAGTTTTTAGAGCACGTTTATACAGGCTTAGTAATGGTTTCAATTATTTATTTATTTTTTCTCAGATAAAGGAATAAGCGTTTATGTGCTTTTTTTAATTTTTTTTTTTTTACATTCAATCCCCGTATGTATGCAAATTGTCTGTACTAGCATAATTCCAAAGGGTTTTTTTGTTGTTGTTCCTCGGCTAGGGCTTTAACGCTCACCAGTGGTGAGATTGTGTGTGTGTGAGTGTGTGTGTGTGTGTGTGTGTGTGTGTGTGTGTGTGTGTGTGTGTGTGTGTGTGTGTGTGTGTCAAGTCAAGTCAAGTCAAGTCAAGTCAAGTCAAGTCTCATCCTTCGGATGAGACTTTAAACCGAGGCCCGTGTGCGAACGCACGCAGAACATCTTGCGCACACGTTAAATCCTGCTCCGCTTTTCGTAAGAGTAGGCCATCGTGTGCCGGTGGGAACAGATGACAACATTTACAAAACTGCATACACACGGGGACCGGATGAAAAAAAAGCACATGATTGCTTATTCTGTTATCCTCGATATAAAAGAATAAATAAATAAAATAAATAAATAAAAAATAAATAATAATAAATATGCAACCGTTTTGCGTTTTTTGTTGTTGTTTTTTTGGTTGTTGTCCACCATGAAGGTAGCCGCACTTTAGAGGGATATCCCAAGGGTTAGTGGATAACCTGTTGAGGAGTGTATAATAAGCGTGGAGGAATGATTTTATTGGTAAGTGAGTACTCGCTTTATAGTCATGTCCGCAGTCTAGACTGTGTTTTCATTTATTTCACATCTTTTTCTAGCGATTATTTTACATCGTGTTTTCTGTCTGGAATAATAATATAAAGCAAGGTGCTAAGCAATTAACAAAAGAATAATTTCCAGTCACTTTTTTTTTTAGACTAGGTTCCTGCAGTTGAGCGTCACTTAAGGACAAAGAACCCATTTAAGCCTACTATCACGACCACACACACGCTACTCTGCCTCACTTTTAGGAAACGAAGGGGGGGGGGGGGGGGAGGAGGGGGGGGGGAAAGGAGGGGGGGAGGAGGGGGGAAGGAGTGGGGGGGGGGAGGTGGAAGGACGAGAAGGAGGGAGGAACAGACAGAACTAGAACTAGGAAGTGAAACTCTAACTTAGACTTGTGAAGCAAGAATCTTCTGAATAAATGATGTGGGTACAGTAACACGAAAGTAGTATATAAGGGTCACCACAGCCCTCAAGATAAGGGATCTAAGTAGGAATAAAGAGGCCAGCGGTTCAGGGTTCCCAGGGGTTCCCAGGCTGACGTCATAGGCTGACGTCATAGGCGGTCACATGTTGGCCAGAGGGTGGTGGTGTAGAGTCCCTTGGTGGTAAGGAAAGGAGATAGGGCGACGTGTGAGAGAGATAAGGGATGGATGTGGAATTGATAGGGGGGTGTTGTTGAACGACAGTTAATTAGCAAGGAAGAAAGGAAGTGGTAAAGAAGTGGAAGAGGGTGGTGGTAGTAAGAAGAAGAAGAGGTTGCCATGAAATGTGAAGAATGGAATGTGTTGTTTAAAGACTGGAATGTATGTTGTTTTTGTGAAATATGGAGGGATGATGAATTGGAATGTCATCATTATGGGTTGTGAGGAACAAAAGCCTGGTACCTTTTTCAGTTAAAAAAAAATATTGAAAAAAAGGAAAAGCAGAGATTAAAAAAAAGAGACAACGGTCAGACACTCACACAGACAGACAGCTTTATCTCTTGTGGGACACTTACTCACCTTTTTTTTTTTTGAATGATGAGGTATGATAACCAGTCTCTCTGTCCATGTGTCCGTTTTTCTGTACCACCGT
>CM060320.1:69297332-69314832 GCA_030674155.1 Stramonita haemastoma | reverse complement strand
ACAGTTCTTTTAGTCTGATCACACCCTGTTGGAGGTCAGCCAGGCACGCCTCCATGGTGAACACTAACGGGTTTTCCATCCTCCTATGTCGTTATATACTGTGTTGTACATCCAGGTCATGACTGACGTGTTAACCAATATACTCGATGGATCACTCTCTGATAATTTTTTTTCAAGTGTTGAGGATGAAATAGATACAACAACCGATCTAGAGAGACTCTTCTGCTCTTTTGTAAGATAAAATATAAGACATACAATCCACAGTTAGAACTGGACCAGTCTTGGATCCAGCTCGTGTTGTGGTTGTGGTAAACACTGTAACTGTTTCTACAAATAAACTGTTCAATGTCAGGGTACAGGTCTGGTGAAAAACCAAAACTATCAAAATATTCAGCTTGTCCTCTTCCATTAAACCACACAGCCACCCAGTGTTTTCTGGGACCATCACTGTGGTCAGTGTTAATCACAAAACCTTTAGGACTGTGACCAATGTGTAGAGGAAGCTTGTTCCTGGGGTACACGCCAACAAACACTTTTTTGGCATAACTGTCTCTTTTCAATACATTTGCAATCTGTCGGCTGTTCATAGTGTTCAGTCTTTCAGGACCTGTCGTGCTCGATCAATCTCGATCACAGAATCCAGTTCTCCACAGACCAAAACTTGAACAGGGTGAGCGAGAGCTTGGGCAAACTTCATTTCCAGACGCAAGGTCCCAGACTTGATCAGCCCAAACTGATCACCCTCCAACAAGCTGGGGCTGAGGTCAAAGGCAAATAAAGTAAAACCTCTGTTGTACTCACCATAGGAGATGCCATTCCCAGCATCCCTACGGCTCATGCCACATGCCAGCATCATACTGTGGAAAGCTCGAACAAACTGCCCATTTTCAAAGTCCGGAGTCAGAGCTTTGGCAGGGGGTTGTTTTCCGTCTAAATACAGACACAAAAAGTTCAGATGATAATGTGCAAAGTGAAAGGGGTTCTTGGTGAGTCAGCCATTGAAACTTTCAGTGTCCACGAGTCCAATGATAAGTTTGGTTGGTGTCTGACTGAGAAAGAGGGGGTCCTGGACAGTACTCAAGTTGCCTTGAGGAATGGCAAAGGTCTTGATTTCAACTTTCTTCAGTGGATATTTAAAGGTTGTTCGCTCCAAAGCTTTCTCATGAGCCAGGGCGACAGTCGGACTGGGTGTCACTTCTCGCACAAACAGTGCCGCATGGGTGATGACGCTTTTAAAGGGATGACCCACGGCTCCATCTGCTGCTATCAGATTAAATGCAGATTTAGAAGGGGACAGTTTAATCTTGACATCAACTCCATTGATGAGGTAACGCTCCTGACTCATGATGTCTGTGTGAAGTCTTCCATCATGTCCAGCTGGCGGCTCCTGGAGGCCTGCTGACGTCTGATTCTCAACCCGTCATTTTCATTTCCCTCCTGGAGGCCTGCTGACGTCTGATTCTCAACCCGTCATTTTCATTTCCCTGCGTGTCGTTCAGACGTCGGGTAGTATCCTTGTAAAAGCAGCTGGCTGTGAGATGACTCGTTTTGGCATCTTCTCCATGGCTTAGGAGGGTCTCGATGTAGGCTTTGTAGGGGTATGTGTTTTCACTAGGTGATATCAACACGTTGTTCAGAGACACATCTACCTGACTAAAGAGGCTGTGCAACCAATTGTTGACGGGGGCCGCGTCAGTGTCCAAGTCGGTCCCATCCTCTTTGGTGACTTTAGCTTTAATGTGAAGCAACGTGTTGCTCAAGTCCAGATAATCTCCAGTACCTCCGCTGATGTAGAACTCAATCGGGGCATTGGCAGACAATGTTGACAAAGGATGATGTTCTACATATGACCCCTCCTGTATGGCAGTTTGAGTAAGAGGGACAGCAAACAAATCTAGTCCGGTATCCACACTTTCACAACATTTTTCATGCACTAGGGCCATGATAAACTATGCAAGTATGTCACTCTGGGTCTGAGCCGTCTTTGGCCTCTTCTTTTTTCTATCCCTCCTCGTCTTCCTCGCAATCTGACTGTGGTGTGCTGGTGCAGATGGTTTTATACGTTTATAAGCTGGCTCTCCAGGTGGTGCACCCGTCACTCTATTCACAGCGTGTTGCAGCAACCTTTTTCCAGCTTGGCGACTTCTCTGCTGAAACGCTGACTTGACATTTTGTCCGGATAAAACATCCTGGGAAATCTGCATGCCTGTCCTAGCTCCTTCCTTGAGCACAGACTTTGCTCCTGATTTAAGAACAGGAATGAGGGACCGTCCTATGCTTCCTAATAGGCTGCCTAACCCTCTTCCTCTCTGACTTTTCCCACCCACAAAGACGCGGAGTCCATGACCGGCTCGGTCGCAGAAATACTGTTCATAGGCTTTACTGTTGGGTTTGTAAGGATAGATCATGGCTTAGTAGTCGTCAGGACGTCGGCGGCGAAAGTGCAGTGTCACGATGGTCTTCCCTTGCCCAAATGAGAGTGGAGTACCTGTGTCATTGGTTAAAAGGATTTCCACTGTATCGAACCTAAACCGACTCAAAGGGATGAAGTTGGGTTTTTCAAAGATGTGGTACACCACCTCGGTATTACTACAATCCCCTGCAGGAACAATCCTTAATAAAGGCACCATCGCATCTCCTACAGGAACAATCCTTAATAAAGGCACCATTGCATCTCCTACAGGAACAATCCTTAATAAAGGCACCATCGCATCTCCTACAGGAACAATCCTTAATAAAGGCACCATCGATCTCCTACAGGTCTGGGTTGAACGAGGTCACAGTAAATGTAGACACCTTCATTCCCCCTATGAAACTCGATGGGCTCTGTGCTAGAGATTTTTCTTCTGCCAAACAGTAAGGATTGATTCAGCCTCAACATGTTTCTTAGCTGTGGGCTGAGCTGCAGACCCCCGCCTTCCTTATACAGTTTGATCACCACCTTTTTGGTGGGTGGGGAATAGGCTATCTTCAGCATCCTTTGTTTCCTCTTGCCAACAGCTTCTTGAATAAGACTGTTCATAGTATCTACTAACTGTTCTACAGAGGCATACAAGCCTCCCGGAACCATTTTTGTGATTTGTGGTGATTCCTCATCCAGCTGAAATTGAAACCAGCCTTCATCATCACCAAGGTTAAAGTAGGTGTTGCTGAATAAGATTTCAGTCAATCCCACTTCATAGTCAGCATTCACGTCAATGGGCTGAGGCAGCTTGGTCAGGCAGTGGCTGGGGTGGTTCTTTGGAAAAATGTTCAAAGAACTGTTGCTGGGGAGTGTCACATAAAACATCATCGAGGTCCTGGTTCAATGCTGGGATTCGGGAGAACGTAGCCCAAGCAACTCCCCAAGAGAGCTACCCACAGATTATCCGTCCCATGTCCGCGACTCAGGTTGAATAGGGACACAGATACCACCACGTAGACAAGAAGCATCTGACACACAAACACAATTTCGTTGCGTGGAACATGGCGCCCAAAGACACGCCACAAGCCAGATGGTTGCCTCCTAATCTCCTCATCACGATGATGATGGGAGGAGTCCGTCAGTGGCTGTATGTGGTGAGTGCTTTCTTCGGGATCCATGAATTAAATGAGGAGTCATAGCCAAACCATTTAACTAAATACTCATTTCTACCCCTTGGTCCATGGCGATGCTTCAGGATTGTCTCAATCCGATAGACATCCTTTTCACCCACTCTCTGTAGTTCTTGACTGTAAAAGGACCCTTTCAATTCCTCTCCATGATCATCTTTCAGGATATAAGTCACTGGTCTTGTCTGCAACACTCTACTCACAGTAAATAGTTCTTCTGTCCAAGAGGGCATATATCCTTTTCTAAAAGTCCTCCGGGCTTTGCTGATACAGACACGATCCCCAATCCTCAGAGTGGGGTGAAAACCAGGGTGTCTGTGGGGCTGTCCCTACAAGGTTTTCCACACTTCTTCTTGACTGTCTGAGGTCACATCCACGGGCGCTCGCTTGATGCTGCGATGAAAGGAATGATTATAAGCCTCTCGCAGTTCTGGTAACGCTTCGACATACCTCTGTGTGTTATGTATAGTAAAATAACGCCATAACATTCCTTTTAACATGGGATCAAACCTTTCCACCACAGAGGCTTTGATCTCTTCACTTTCGGTCACAAAAAAATCAACCTCCTCCTCTTTCAGAAAGTCTTGAAACATTTTGTTTCGGAATTCTGTCCCTTTATCCGTTTGAAGCTTCATAGGTTTTCTCCCTTGAGAAAAAATGTCCTTAAAGACGGTCACCAGTGTCTTTCCTGTTTTTGGTTTTCAAAGGGAGAGCCCAGGCAAACTTTGAAAATATATCAATACAAGTCAACAGGTAGACAAAACCGTTGATGTCTTTTTTTAAATCGCTGTCCATCAATCAAGTCTGCCTGCCATTGATGATCAATTCCACCCACGATGATGCAACCACGAGGAAAAGTGTATCTCACCGGTTTATGGAGAGTATGGGCATCTTCAGACGATAACCACTTTTTCACCACATTTCTTTTTAAAGGGTGGTTCTTTTCAGAGCGTCTACACCACCATAGGCTCCGGCATGGCTGGGCTGGTAATAAAGTCTCGACAAAGTGGCATCAGTGAGTAACTTCTTCTTCTTCTTTCTACTCATATTCAAAAAGACTCCCAAACAGACGCTGTATCAGCCAACCACCTAGAAGTCTTGCCTTTCCTTTTAAGCTTCCTGGATGTAACAGTAGCTTCTCCTCCTTCTCGATGTGGTGGTACTGACACGGAGGAGGAGCTGCGCATAAACGCCCAACGGTCGGGGTGTCCTACTAGATCTTGAGGGATGTTAGATTCTCTCAATGCTTTGGCAAAGGTTTCCCAGCCTTTGGGATCAAAATGTTGCCGCTTTCTCAGGATGTCATTGACCAAATCCACCAAGTTAGAGTCCTTCACCACTTTTCCTTGATATTTGATCTCTCCTCTGGTATTCCACTGTAGGTTAGTGTTGCCTTGTATATGACAATAAGTTATGCTTTTTTTTCTTTTTTTTTTTAAGTTTTGGGTACACTCTCTAAAACTTCTCTCTCTACACTGGATGGTGACTCACTCCACACAGTCATAGGTTGTGTTGTTGTTGTTGTTGTTGTTGTTGTTGTTGTTGTTGGCTCAGAGTCGGCTCGAATCTAAACCTTTCCCAGAGGTCTGTCCCGGACCTGATCCAGACGTTTTAAGTATTTTGCAAGCGTCTGCTGGTACAGCTTGGCTTTGTCGTCTGCATTCAAGTCTGTCTGGTCTAAAATGTTTTTCATTTGCTGATCCAAATCACGCGCACTAGATGAGGCAGCTTCCACCACTGGAGGTCCTAGAGATGTGACAGATTCCAGCACACGCGGGTCCACTAACACCATCCTCTTTGTATGCTGCATGTTTATACACCCAGGGTGGATCCCAGCAGACCGCCCAACATTCCCAACACAGGCTTCAGTAAGGCGCCTATAAACCCACCCTTCTGCAGGATGTGCTTACGACGTGTCATAGATGTGCCTTTCTTGGCCAGTAAGCGAAGACTCTGCTTATATCGACACAACTTTCTCTTCTGGGTGGGTGTGAGGCGTGCATTGCCTTTTAATATGTTCAAAGAACACTCACTCAAAGTCTTCATCAACTCTGGTGGGGCACCTTTTAGTACGGCCTTTACCACTGCCGGTTTGGCACCACACAAAAGTCTTAGCATGGGTAAATTCCTCTTGACTCTGGTAGACATTACTTTTGAATATAGATGACTTGACAGTCCGGGGAATGATATCTGTTCTCAGACTCCTGTTGAAGGTCAAACAGTGAATAACCGTGAGGTTTTGATGTAGCATCTTTAAATGCTTCTTGAACATACTGTAGTTTTCCAGGATACATTTGTTTAGCGAGATGGGTGATTTGTGATGCGTCCCTGGGGTTCTTAAGCACCACCAGGTAGTGGCTGTTGAGGCTGATTGTACGCTGTTCTTTATTCTCACCAAACAAATTCTGCACAATATACATCACTCTCACATTGCGATGATGACTCCCTTTCGTAAAGAGCTTGGTCACCCGGTCATTGGTTTCACTCATCAGGTCATCAATAATGACCAATCTGCGTTTTTGTCCTTGCCATTCCTCCATTTTGGGTAGACCTTCCATAAACGTCACTCCTTTCAAATGATGATAACCAGACTGCCACTCCCCATAACACCACACAATTTCCTCAGGGTGGGGTGTCATCATATCAGTAATGTGACTTAAAAACGGAGTCACCCACACTGTCTTTCCACTTCCAGTGGGACCAGCAATTACACAGGTAAAGGGGTGCTTCCACTTGGGATCCATACTCTCTTTTTGGACAAACACTTTTTTAACATCGACTTTTATTGTTAAAAAAGTAAAGCGTCCCTGGATTCGAACCACCAACCCCTTGATTAACAGTCAAATGCGCTGACCATTACGCCACAGGAACAACTCTTGCACATTCAAAATTAATCTACTTCACCCTCCTCCACTCCTTTCTTCCTTGCTAATTAACTGTCGTTCAACAACACCCCCCTATCAATTCCACATCCATCCCTTATCTCTCTCACATGTCGCCCTATCTCCTTTCCTTACCACCAAGGGACTCTACACCACCACCCTCTGGCCAACATGTGACCGCCTATGACGTCAGCCTATGACGTCAGCCTGGGAACCGCCGGGAACCCTGAACCGCTGGCCTCTTTATTCCTACTTAGATCCCTTATCTTGAGGGCTGTGGTGACCCTTATATACTACTCTTGAATATAGCAATTTTTTCGGAACTACAGCTGGCACACTGTACCCAATAACACATAGCATAACACATGATAATAATGACAATCTACAGTAATATCATGCACCACAGCAAAGCCCATGGCCCTGCAATATGCACACACAAACAGGAGTGTGCTTGCAGGAGCTTGGGTGCATAAACACCCCCCTTAAAAAAAAAGCGCGTTTTTTTCGAAAAGATGTGACAAAAAAGGCCGCTTTCAGACCCGTTCCACCCCGACTTTTGCACAGTAACAGACCTCACGGCACCAAGAGAGGGCTGTACTGTATACATACACACTATGCTAGCATTTTTGAAATGCGTGGCGCCGGACTTGTGGCGACACCACAGGCTGGAAGACGGCATCCTGGCTTGAATAGAGCAAGTTTGTTGGAACGAAAGGTGCTACGCACAAGAAAAACCACAAAGAAACACAAGCAAGTGGGCGCTTACTTACAAACTCCCCTAAAAAATAAATAAATAAATAAATAAGCTCGTTTTTCGAAATGATGTGACAAATTGGACCAGTTTCTGTCCCGTCCTACCCTGACTTTTGCATAGTAAAAGACTCCACGACACCTAGAGAGCGCTGCACTGTATACATACAAGGTCTGGCAGCAGCATCTTTGAAAAGGGTAGTGCAGGACTTATGACAACACCAGAGCTTCGGAGAAAGCACCCTGGCTTGAATATACCTAGTTTGTCAGAACGAAAGCTAATACAATGTACGCAACAAAACGTAGCAGAACACGTAATAATAATGACAATATATAATAATAGGATGCACCACAGCAAAGTGCAGGGTTGCCCTCTCATGCACACACACACACACACACACACACACACACACACACACACACACACACACACACACACACACACACACACTAAAAAAACAAAAAAAACATGCACAAACACAAGCTCATGTGCATTCGGGCATGCATACACCCCCCTCCCTCTAAAAAAAAGTTTTTTGGAAAAAGATGAAAAAAGATAAAACATTAGGACTGGTTTCAGTCCCTTTTTCCCTGTCTTTTACACAGTAACAGAACCCCACCACACACACCCATATTGTGCTGTTATATATGCACACACTCTACAGGCATCTTTGAAATGCGTGTCCCTGGACTAGTGACCACACCACAACTCCCAAGAGGGCAGCCTGGCTTGAATATAACGTTTATCCCAACGAGAGCTGCTACAATGTACGCAATAAAACGTAGCAGAACACGTAAAGATAATGACGATATACAATAATATGATACATCATAGTAAAGTGCAGGGCTGCTGTCGCATATACACACACACACACACACACACCACGCACGCACGCACGCACGCACGCACGCACGCGCACGCACGCGCGCGCGCACGCACGCACGCACGCACGCACAAGAAAATGCATGAACAAACATGAGGTCGCGTGGCTTCAGTGCCCCTATACACACACCCCTGAAAAAGGGCGTGTTTTTTCAAGGAGATGTGACAAAAGGGGCCTTTTTTTAGTCCCCTCCTACCGCGACTTTTGCACAGTAAAAGGCATCACAGCCCCAAGAGAGTGCTGTACTGTATGCTACACACTCTACTAGCGTCTTTGAAATGCGGGCGCCGAACTCGTGGCAACATCACAGCGTGGAAGATGGCAGCCTGGCTTGAATAGTGCAAGTTTGTTGGAACGAAAGCTGGAACAAATGACCCAATAAAATCTAGCAGAAAATATAATAATTATGACAACATACAATAATATTACGCACCACAGCAAAGGGCAGGGCCCCCACCACATGCACACACACTAGAAAACGTACACACAAACACCAGCGCGCGCACACGTGCACACGGGCATACACACACCTAAAAAAATACACGTTTTTTTTCTCCAAAACATGTTACAAGAAAGGCCGGTTTCAGTCCCGTCCTACCCCAACTTTTGCACAGTAAAAGGCATCACAGCACCAGGAGACTGCTCTACTTTATGCTTACACACTCCACTAGCATCTTTGAAATGCGTGGCACCAGACTTGTGGCGACACCACAGTGTGGAAGAGGGCAGCCTGACTTCAATATAGCCAGTTTCTTGGAAAAAAAAGCTGGTAGATGCACGTAAGAAAACGGAGCAGAACACATAATAATAACGACAAAATAGAATACTGTTATGCAGCACACCTACTGCAGGGCTATCGCTACATGCACACACAAGAAAATGCACACACAAACAGTAGTACAGCGAGCGCATATGCACGCACATACACACACCCCTCAAAAAAAAGGCTAGGTTTTTTTTTTTTCAAAAAGATGTGAGAAAAAGGGCCGGTTTCAGTCCTGTCCTACCCCGACTTTTGCAGGGTAACAGACCACACAGGCACCAGGTGAGTGTTGAACTGTCTGCATAAACAATCTGAAAGCATCTTTGAAATGTGTGGCACTTGTGGCTGGCGACACTGTAATTATCTCTGAAGAGGGCATCCTGGTTTGAATAGAACTAGTTTGTCGGAATGAAAGCTGTTACAACGTATGCACTGAAATGTAGCAAAACACATAATAATAATGACGATATACAGTAATATGATGCATCACAGCAAAGTGCAGGTCTCCGCCACATGCACACACACAAGAAAACGCACACACAAACACCAGCACTACGAGCAAATTCGCACACGGATACACACATCCCTCCAAAAAAGGCGCGTCTCTTAAAAAAAAAATTGTGACAAAAAAGGTTTCAGTCCCATCCTACTCCAACTTTTTCACAGTAACAGACTCCACGGCACCAAGAGAGTGCTGTACTGTATGCATACACATTCCACAGGCATCTTTAAAATGTGTCGCACTGGTCTTTTGGCGACATCACAGCATAGAAGAGTGCAGCCTGGCTTGAATATAGCTAGTATGTCGGATCGAAAGCTGATACAATGTCCGTAAAACGTAGCACAACATAAAATATAAATGACAATGGACAATAATATACACCACAGCAAAGTGCAGGGACGCCACAACATGCACACATAGACACTAGTAGACACATACACCGCCCCTCCCCCTCCAAAAAGGCGAGTACAATGCATACAATATAACATAGCAGAACACATAATAAGAATGAAAACATACAATAATATGATGCACCATACTAATGGCAGGGCTGCCTCCACATGCACACCGAAAAAAATTTGCACACACAAGTATGCGTGCCTGCATGCGTGCATGAGCCTATACACACACCCCTGAAAAAAAAGCGCGTTTTTTCCAAAAGATGTAACAAAACAGGCTGGTTTCAGACCTGTCCTACTTCGACTTTTGCACAGAGTCAGAACTCGCGACACCAAGAGCTATTTGCGCACAAACTCTACTGGCATCTATGAAAAGCGTGGCGCTGACCTGTGGCAACACCAAAGCCTCCAAGAGGGCAGAATGGCTTGAATAATAATTATAGCTAGCTTGTCGGAACTAAAGCTGAAACAACATAATTATGCAATAAAACGTAGCAGAACACATAATAATAATGACAATATACAATAATATGATACACCACTTCAAAGTGCAGGATTGTTGCCAACATGCACACTCACAAAATAATTTTGAGAACCCACCCAAGCACTGGCGCATACATACACACCATACTCGTGCATATACACACCCCTCCGAAAAGGCATCAAGCCAATGCTCTACTGTTAGCATACACATTTTACTACAATCTTTGAAATGCGTGGCGCCGGACTTGTGGCGACACTACAGCATCAAGGGGACATCCTGGTTTGAATATAGCAAGTTTGTTTGAATGAATGCTGGTACAGTGTATGCAAGAAAACCTGTTAGTACACCTAATAATAATAATAATGACAATATACAAGAATATGATTTACCACAGCAAAGTGTAGGGCTGCTGTCACATGCACACACTCAAGAAAACGCACGCACAAACACGAGGGGGAACGGATAGCCTAGTGGTCAGAACATTGCGCTGGCAATTTGACAACCCGGGTTCGAGTCTGGTCGAGGAGATTTTTCTCCTGGAGTTAACATCAGTGCTGACTCCACTCTCCCCACAAGTCCTTCGGATGAGACTTTAAACCGAGGCCCCGTGTGCGAACGCACGCAGAACATCTTGCGCACATGTTAAATCCTGTTCCGCTTTTCGTAAGAGTAGGCCATCGTGTGCCGGTGGGAACAGATGACATTTACAAAACTGCATACACACGGGGACTGGATGAAAAAAGCACAAGAGTGCTTATTCCATTATCCTCGATATAAAAGAATAAAAGAAAAAAAAAAGAAAAAAGAGCCAGCGCGTGCAAGCCCGCACATACATAGCCCCCAAGATCAAGGCTCCTTTGGAAAAGAGGTGACAAAAGGTCAGTCTGAGTCCTGTCCTACCCTGACTGTTGCACAGTAAGGGAGCCCCCTGCAGCAGCCAGAAAGTGTTGTACTGTACGCATACACACTGTACTAGAATCGTGGGTGTGTGTGGCGCCGGACTTGTGGCGACACTACAACCCTGAAGAGGGACACATGGATTAGAAATAGCAAGTTTGTCCAAACGAAAGCTGCTACAATCTACGTAATAAAATATTGTACTGGAACTAATAAATAATGATAATAAATTATACAAGATTATGATGCACCACAGAAAAGTGCAGGACTGCCGCCACATGCACACACAAAACCAAATGCACGCACAATAACGAGCACCAGAACACACACATGCACACACACATGCACGCGCCCATACCCCCCCCCCCCCTCCCAAGAATAAGGAGTGTTGAAAAACGTGACCAAGGGACGGTTTGAATCCCATCCTACCCAACAGAGCATAAGCTAAACACGCATTTCAAAGATGCTAGCCGAGTGTGTGTGCATACAGTGCAGCACTCTCTTGGTGACGTGGTATCTTCTACTGTGCAAAAGTCGGGGTAGGACGGGTCTAAAAGCGTTGTTGTTTTTTTTCTCATCTTTAGGGAAAAAAAAATGCGTCTTTTTCTTGAGGGGGAGGGGTGGTGAGGGAGGTATCAAAGATGCTATCAAAGTTCCCAGCGAGCTCATGAGTGTGTGTTTGCATTTTCTTATGTGTGTGCATGTGGGGAAGACCCTACACTTTGCTGTAGTGCATGATGTTCTTGTATATTGTCATTATTATTATGTGTTGTGCTACACTTTGTTGCATGTTGCTATATTCAAGCCAGGATGCCGTCTTCGGGGCTGTGGTGTCACCACAAGTCCGGTGCCACGCATTTCAAAGATGCTAGTAGGGTGTGTATGTATACAGTACAGCTCTCTCTTGGTGCCCTGGGCTCTATTACTGTGCAAAAGTCGGGGTAGGACGGGACTGAAAGCCGTCTTTTTTTGTCATATCTTTTGGAAAATGCGCCTTTTTCTTGAGGGTGGTGTGTATGCACGCGCACAGGAACGCGCGCGAGCTCGTGTTTGTGTGTCCGTTTTCTTGTGTGTGTGCATGTGGCGGAGACCCTACGTTTTGCTGTGGTGCATCTTATTATTGTGCATGATACTTATGTATAATTACTGTTATTATTATTGCGTGTTGTGCTACGTTTTATTGCGTACATTGTACCAGCTTTCATTCCCACAAACTTGCTATATTCAAGCCAGGATGCCGTCTTTGGGGATATAGTGTCTTTGGGGATATGGTGTCTTTAGGGATATGGTGTCTTTGGGGATATGGTGTCTTTGGGGACATGGTGTCTTTAGGGATATGGTGTCTTTGGGGATATGGTGTCTTTGGGGACATGGTGTCTTTAGGGATATGGTGTCTTTAGGGATATGGTGTCTTTGGGGACATGGTGTCTTTGGGGACATGGTGTCTTTGGGGATATGGTGTCTTTGGGGATATGGTGTCTTTGGGGATATGGTGTCGCCACAAGTCCAGAGCGAAGCATTTCAAAGTTCCATAATATGTTCAAAGGCGCGGTTTTTTTCCCAAAGCATGGGACAACAAAAAAAAAGCCGCTCTCAGTCCCGCCCTGCCCCCACAAACTTGCTATATTGAAGCCAGGATGTCATCTTTGGGGATACTGTATCGCCACAAGTCCGGCGCCACGCATTTCAAAGATGCTAGTAAAGTTTGTATGAATACACTACAGCACTGTCTTGGTGCCATGGGCTCTGCTACTGTGCAAAAGACGAGCTAGGACAGGACTGAAAGCGTCCCTTTTTGTCCCATCTTTTGGAGAGAAAAAAACTGCGCCTTTTTCTTGAGGGGGTCTTGTACATTTTCTTGTGTGTGTGCATGTAACGGAGGCTCTGCACTTTGCTGTGGTGCATCATATTGTTGTATAATTGTCATTATTATCATGCGTACTGCTACGTATTATTGTGTACATTGTGCCAGCTTTCATTCCGCCGACAAGCTTGCTATATTCAAGCTAGGCTGCTGTCTTTTGGGGCTGTTGTGTCGCCACAAGTCCGGTGCTGGGCATTTCAAAGATTCTAGTAGAGTGTGTGTGTGCATAATAATTATGCACACCTTATAGTACAGCACTCTCTTGGTGCCGTGGGATCTGTTACTGTGCAAAAGTCGGGGTAGGACGGGATCAAAACCGAGCCTTTTTGTTACATCTTTTCGAAAAAAAACGCGCCTTTTTCTTGAGGGTGTGTGTATAGGCTATGCGTGCGCACACGCTTGCGCGCTTGTGTTTGTGTGTGCGTTTTGGGAGGAAGGGGGAGTTGTTGTGGTATGTGTGTGATTCAGATTCAGATTCAGATTCAGAATATTTATTGCCATTTAAGTCATGCGGACCTATTTGACACAACAAAACAAACATCAGTTTTAATTATCTTTCTGCCCAAATGATGTCCACTAAAAACATGTCGCAGTCTACTTTTCTTTGTCTCTTTTCTCCATACATTCATTCACATATCTAATGATATCTGCTTGATAGATATCAACTGTGATTATGTCGCTTAACTTATCTATACATTGTTTACATTCTTTGTCTCTGGATTTAATCTTTAGTAACAAATTGTTTCTAAGTTCATCATATAAGACACATTCATCGAGTAAATGAAATTCGTCTTCTATTTTGTCACAGTTTTTACATTTTCTGTCCACTCTGGGCATATTTTGGTGCCTCCCTTTCTCTATCATTAAACTGTGACAACTTATGCGAAATTTACAAAAGGTAATTTTATGGGGTTTGTTTTCATAGTTTATTAAATATGGTTCCATTCTGTACTCTTTGGTAGCAAAATCATAAAACTTTAGCTTTGCACACTGTTTCTTCTGGTAGATCCAGAATGTTTTATACATAGCCTCAAGCTTTCTTTGAACAGCGTAGCTTAACCGATGTACATCAAGAGTACTTTGGTTTTTCCACACATGTTTAAATCCAGTTTAGTTAAGAATATTTTTTACCGTATTGATCCATTTATTATGTATTCTTCTGTGTGTGTCTGCCTGTCTGCCTTCTATCTGTTGAAAGGACAATAAAACTGCGTCTCTTCTCTCTCTCTCTCTCTCTCTCCCTCTCTCTCTCTCTCTCTCTCTCTCTCTCCCCTCTCTCTCTCTGGAATGATAATTGTTTTGAAGAATTGAAGAATTTGAAGAATTTTTTGATAAGATGTGTTCAGGGGACATACAACATAGGTTAGATGTAGCGATTAGTCACCTTGATTCAGATGTTGACACTGCACTTAGTCTGTTCAATGGTTGTCTGAAAGATGCGGCTGAATGTATGAAGAAGACTTTTAAAAACAGTGAGTGCAGTAAAGTAAGTAGTTGGTTTGATAAGGAATGTAGTAGACTTAAGAAATCTGTCCGTAATTTGTTGCAAAAATATAGACGTACTTTAAGAAAAGAGGACAGAGATAATTACTGTCGTGTCAGGCGTGAATATAAGCATCTTTTGGAACAAAAGAAAAAGGAATATAACGAGACTATGATCAATGAGTTGACTAGTTCAGTGAATGATCAGAAAAAATTTTGGAATAATATGCGCAAAATTTCTTCCAAAAGTAAACAGCCCCATAATATCATAGATATTGATACCTGGTATCAGCATTTTCGAGACTTACTTGAAAAAGATTCTGTAAATATTAACTTTGGTGAAATAACTGAAAATGAAATAAGAGATGAAGCTTGTGAATTTGATGGTCCAATTTCTGTGGATGAAGTTCTTCTAGCCATAAGAAAATTAAAAAATCTTAAAGCAGCAGGTATTGATGGTGTTATTGGAGAATTTTTGAAGAATTCTGTTAGATGTAGTCAAGTTGTCAGTTTCTTTGTGACTTTGTTTAATGCTTTATTTAATAAAGGTATTTTTCCAACAGCTTGGTCTGAATCTATTGTAATTCCTTTGTATAAAAAAGGTAATACTGCCGATCCAAACAATTACAGAGGTATATCAATTTGTAATGTAGCCAGTAAGCTCTATAGTTCAATTATTAATCATAGACTTCAGATATGGGTAGAAGCAAATAATATAACAGACGAATTTCAAGCTGGTTTTAAGAGTAATTATTCTACAATAGATCATATATTCACACTTCTTGCATGTGTACAAAAGCAACTTAGTTTAAATCGTAAGTTATATATTGCCTTTATTGATTTTGAAAAGGCATTTGACTCTGTTAATAGAAGTATATTATGGCCAATTTTGGTAAAGAATGGAATTTCTGGTAAATTACTTACTTGTGTTATGAGCATGTATAACAGTGTGAAAGCGAGAATTAGGTGTGGGGGTGCTTTAACTGATTGTATCAATTGTACTACTGGTGTGAAGCAGGGGGATGTATGCAGCCCTGTTTTGTTTTCTTTATTTATAAATGAAGTAACTAGAGAAGTTTGTGAATATGGAAAGCATGGTGTTTCCTTTTATGATGAAGCCTTGGAACTATTTATTCTACTTTTTGCTGATGATGTTGTATTGTTATCTGAAACTGTAGTGGGTCTTCAAAATCAATTAAATTGTTTACAGAGATCAGCGTCTAAGCTTCAACTGAAGGTCAACATGTCTAAGAGTAATATAATTGTATTCAGAAAAGGTGGTTATCTTGCTGCTAGAGAAAGATGGTATTTTGATGGTGTCAATATGGCTGTAGTAAATGCATATAAATATCTAGGACTGTATTTTTCAACACGTTTGAGTTTTACGTTTGCGTGTAAAGACCTTGCTTGTCGGGCAAAGAGGGCCCTAATTTCTATAATGAAAAAGTTAACTAAATTGAACAATTATTCATTTTGCTTATTCATGAAATTATTTGATTCACAAGTTCAGCCAGTAGCATTGTATGGAGCTGAAATGTGGGGACTTGATGCAGCATCTATTCATAGTGAGAAAGTTCATTTATTTGCCCTTAAGAAATTCCTCGGTGTATCAGTAAAAACACCTAATAATCTTGTCTATGGAGAAACGAACCGATACCCATTACAAATTGTTTCAGCTGTAAAGTGTATTCGTTTTTGGTTGAAATTGACTCAAATGGAACAACATAGACTTCCTCGTAAAGCTTATAAAATGTTATATCAGCTAGATGAAAAGGGCAAATCAAACTGGGTTACTAAAGTCAAAAGAAAGTTATATGAGAACGGTTTTGGTTATGTGTGGCTCAATCAGGGTGTTGAAAATCATTCCTTGTTCTTACGACTTTTTCGTGATAGATTAATTGCATGTCAGTGGCAGGATTGGCATTCACACATTGAAAATAGCAACAGATATGAAATGTATAGTCTGATCAATCCATCACATTGCATCCCTGTATATTTAACAATGAAAATGGATAGGCATTTAAAAAGAATATTAACAAAATTTAGATTTGGAATCTCAGAATTAAAAACGCATCATTTCTACTATAGACATGTAAATGAGAGCGATCTGATTTGTCCTCTGTGTGGTGACTCTACTGAAGACGAAATACATTTTCTATTTACTTGTTCACAACTTACCGAGTTAAGAGAGCAGCTTATACCTCAAAAGTTCTTACGCCAACCATGTCTTCATAGGTTAATCATGCTCATTATGTCTGAAAATGAATTAATCACAAAACAGTTAGCTCTTTTTCTCTATAAAGCGTTTAAACTGAGGGATAACCTGATTAACTCTTAAAACATGATGTTGTTTGCAAATATGTTTTCTGAATTGACTTTTTATATGTGAGTGTTATGTGCTTTGTGTTTTCCCCTTCAAATGTGGCCAAGGCCTTTTGAATAAACCATTCGTATTCGTATTCGTATTCGTATTCTCTCTCTCTCTCTCTCTCCTCTCTCTCTCTCTCTCTCTCTCTCTCTCTCTCATATTTTAGTCAATACCTTCATCATAATCTCTCTCCTTTCATCAAATGTAAAAGGTAAAGGTGTTCCCATAACCTATGTGGTGGTTGGGGGAGTGAGATGTCTGAGCCCTTAGCTTCTCCAAGGCCCATCATATTGAGGGTGGCGCCCATCTTCTCTCCCTCGATGCTCTACGTTCCCAGACCTTAAAGAGGGCAGGTATCCATTTACAGCTGGGTGAACTGGGGGACTGTCCTGAAGCCAAGGCACGCAAACAGTCACCCATCCACTTGAAAACCACGCTCAAAACTGCTTAACCTTAGCTGAGAGAAAGCGAGTGCTCTGACCACAGAGCCGTCCCGTCCCCGTGTATATTGAATTAATTCCTATCTTTGAAGTCATAAATTCCTATCCTGAACGTAAATTCTCAACAGTTTGTGATTTAAAATCCTGTGCACAAAAGGAAGAAAATGATAACCCAAAAGAATGTAAAATTGTAGT
>CM060320.1:69224832-69287332 GCA_030674155.1 Stramonita haemastoma | reverse complement strand
CCCTCAATCTGACCGTTTATTAGGATGCCAAACTTGACCAATTCTCGTTTTGTCATTTCCTGCAGTCTATCAGTTCAACTTGTAATAACTTCTCATAGAATTGTCCGATTTTAAATCTGTTTTTTTTTCTATTGTATTGCCATTTCATCGCAGATTAATAACATGCAATGCGACTCCTTATGTGGTGAAGCGTCACAAATGTCCAAAATGTCCACATTCTGTCTGACAAAGGCCAGATTTCTGTAACATGTTGATCAGGAAAATTTCAGTGAGAGAAGGAAGAAAAAACGACCGTTACTAGACGGCAGATTAATGCAGAACACCTCTCTGTCAGTGCAGGCTTTTTCATAACACGAGTTTGTTCTTTCTTATGTCAACAGTAAATGTATGGTAAAAAAAAAATTATAAAGCAAACAGGGGTGGGGCTGTGTGTGTGTGTGTGTGTGTGTGTGTGTGTGTGTGTGTGTGTGTGTGTGTGTGTGTGTGGTGTGTGTGTATGTGTGTGTGTGTGTGTGTGTGTGTGTGTTGTGTGTGTGTGTGTGTGTATGTGTGTGTAGGGTCTCGTGATATGTCTGTGCCTCTATGAACAATATCCTATTACTCATGCATTAAACCTGGGCCCAGTTGTCCAACCTAACGTTATTCTTCTTTTCTTTCTTTCTTTTTTTTTTTTTTTTTTTTTTTTTTTTTTTTTTTTAAAGCTGCACATTTTGTGTTTCAACTCAATAGCTGCAGTGTGAATGAAGGGGAAACAACCCCCAAACATCTGGAATTATTTTCAGTTTCTTTTTTATTTTGTCTAATTCTATCTTACCTACTAGTCTACCTGTAACTTTAAAATCTTTAATTTTGTTATGTCTTTGTTTTTTTTTAATTTTCATAATTACTGTTTTCTCTTACTGCCTACAACTTTCTTATTTATTTATTCATTTATTTATTTATTTTTTTATTCAGATTTTGTCATAACTTCATCTTAGTTCATCTTACTACCCGACAACTTTCAAATATTTACACATTGATAACCACTAATGCCTACAAACACACACACACACACACACTCTCTCTCTCTCTCTCTCTCTCTATCTCTCCTCTCTCTCTCTCTCTCTCTCTCTCATATATATATATATATGCGACCGAATTCCCTGCCTCTCCTCCCCCGCCCTCCTTTCGTCTTCTTTCTTTTCTTCTTAACTCCATTTTTTCTCTTCTACTCATTAATAAGGACGCGAATTTGCCTTCTCTCTCTTCTTCTTTCTTCTCTCTATCTTTCTCTCTCTCTCCTCTAACTTTCAAATTCTCTTTTTCTTCTTCTCTTTTTTACTTTCATATTTATTTATCTTCATACTTTTATTTATATATATTATTTATTTATTCAGTTTTGTAATATACTTCATCTTTTCATCTTACTCACAACTTTCAAATACTTCTCTCTCCTCCTATCTCTCACACATCTCTCTCTCTCTCTCCTCTCTCTCTCTCTCTCTCTCTCTCTCTCTCTCTCTTCTCTTCTCTCTCTCTTTCATATATATATATGCGACGGAATTTGCCTTCTCTCTCTCTCTCTCTCTCTCCTCTCTCTCTCTCTCTCTCTCTCCTCTCTCTCTCTCTCTCTCTCTCTCTCTCTCTCTCTCTCCTCCTCTCTCTAACACGATAATACATGTATACTTATTCTCACAACCTGTCCTCCTCTCTAACCCCTACCCCCCCCCCCCCCCCCACCCCACCTACATCCACCAGGAGACGCCCAAACCGGGTAGCTACGAGCACCCGACCTCTATCCAGGAGAATGAGCGTGAGGCCCAATACGTACCGCTTCAAGTCTGACGGGCGAAAAGTGGATCCTCATCCACACGGCAAAGGGGCAGTGCTGCTACCTGGGGCTTACGAATCCGACCACTTTCTGGAGAGGTGATTTTATTTTATTTATTTTTTTTTATATATATATATATTTTTTTTTTTTTTTTTTTTATTTTTAATTTTTTTTTATTCTTTTTATATCGAGGATAAATGGAATAAGACTTCGTGTGCTTTTTTTTTTTTTTTTTTTTACATCCAGTCCCTGTACGTGTGTATGCAGTATTGTAAATCTTGTCATCTGTTCCCACCGGCACCCCCCCACTCTCTCGGCCAAGAGGGCATAAGGACAGTCAGTGTTGGAGATGTTCTCCAAAGGCCCAACTAGCCCCCATGGCTGCAGCACATAAGGACTGTGCAAGTCAAGCCTCCTAGTCAGAAGTCATAGTCGATCACTAGACTAAGCTGTAAAGTGGAATTCCATGAGTGGGAAAGAAAGCCACTGATCGTACAGCCTCTCATTTTGTTGTTGCCCCCAGCGTCAATGGTTTCATCAAGAACTGTGATAAAGCCCAGGCGTTGGTGCTAGAACGACACCTACAGATTTTATTGACTAAAAAAAATGTTTTGTTATAAAAGATAAAAATATTTAAACCCAGGTTGACAATCCCTGAAGTTGGAATGCCGTTACCTTTTTTGTTGGTTGAAAAAAACGGTTGCATATATGCAAAAAAAGAAGAAGAAGAAGAAGAAGAAGAAGAAGAAACAAAACAAAAAAATAGCCACAAGCTGACAGTGTGTAGAAATGTTTCCTGTGTTCTGAATCTTTACACCAGGGGTGTTTGTGTGTGTGTGTGTGTGTGTGTGTGTGTGTGTGTGCGTGTGGTGTGTGTGTGTGTGTGTGTGTGTGTGTGTGTGTGTGTGTGTGTGTGTGTGTGTGTGTGTGTGTGTGTGTGTGTGTGTATAGTCTGGACAAAACGCCGACCCCAGCCACGTACAGCTTCAAGGTGACAAACAGAGATGCCTTTGATGTGCTCAACTTCGGCAAGAAAGACAAGGTAGGCCCATGTTTCTTCTTATTATTATTACTACTATTATTTTGTTATATTATTATTATTTATTTTTATATTATTATTATTATTATTATTATTATTATTATTATTATTATTATTATCTTCTTCTTCTTCTTCTTCTTCTTCTTCTTCTTCTTCTTTTTTCTTATTATTATTATTATTATTGCTGTTGTTGTTATTTTCTTCTTCTTCTTCTTATTATTATTATTATCTTCTTTTTCTTCTTCTTCTTGTTCTTGTTCTCCTTCTCCTTCTTCTTCTTCTTCTTCTTCTCCTCCTCCTCCTCCTCCTCCTCCTCCTCCTCCTCCTCCTCCTCCTCCTCCTCTCTCTTCTCTTCTTCTCTTCTTCTTTCTTCTTCTTCTTCTTCTTCTTCTTCTTCTTCTTCTTCTCTCGTTTGCTTTACATCATCAGATGTGTCTGGGGGAAAATAATGGCATGTCCTTTCCAGCGCCTCTCGTGGGCCAAGCAGCTTCAGTCTGTAGGGTTATCTCCGTTGGCCACACTTTCTTCCTCAGGTCGCTGAATAGCGTACACCTCTAAAGGATGTGCTCGCCTGTCTGGTTTTCTTTACCACACGCACACAGGGAGAAGGAGCGAGTTTCAACTTTGTGGACATGTGGTGATTTAGTCATCTGTTGATCACCGTTGCATTCCTGTGATTATTATTGTTAAACCCTTTGTGGTGTTGTTCATTTGCTTTATCTTTATCTATACCTGGTCACAGGAGATTTCTCGGCGTGAAATTCGCGTCATCGTATTGCGCAGAGTTGTAAAGGTAAAGGTGTCCTATAAGCTGTGTGGTCGTAAGAGAGCGAGGCATCAGAGACCTCTGCTTGTCTAGGGGCCAGCATGTTAAGGGCAGCGCCCATCTCCTCTCCCTCTCGCTGCTTTACCTTCCCTGACCCTAAAGAGGGCAGGTACCCATTTACAGCTGGGTGAACTGAGGGGACTGTACTGAAGCGAAGGCGTGCAAACGGTTACCCATCCAACTGGTAACCACGCTCGATGCTGCTTAACATTGGCCGGGGGAAAAGGGAGCGCTCTAACCACTGAGCTATCCCGTACACCGTGCAAAGATGGTACATTACAAATTAATAAAGTCCTCTGTGTTAGAATAAATAGAGGCAAAGATTCGCTAGCAGTAACGGTGTAGTACAGGCAATGCTTGTGTGTGTGTGTGTTGTGTGTGTGTGTGTGTGTGTGTGTGTGTGTGTGTGTGTGTGTGTGTGTGTGTGTGTGTGTGTGTGTGTGTGTGTGTGTGTGTGTGTGTGTGTGTGTGTGTGTGTGTGTGTGTGTGTGTGTGTGTGTGTGATGTGTGTTGTGTGTTGTGTGTGTGTGTGTGTGTGTGTGTGTGTGTGTGTGTGTTGTGTGTGTGTGTGTATGCATGTATGTGTGTATGCATGTATGTGTGTGTGTTTGTGTGTGTGTGTATGTGTGTGCTTGTGTGTGTGTGGTGTGTGTGTGTGTGTGTGTGTGTGTGTGTGTGTGTGTGTGTGTGTGTGTGTGTGTGTTGTGTGTGTATGCATGTATGTATGTATGTGTGTGTATGCATGTATGTATGTATGTATGTATGTATGTATGTATGTATGTATGTATGTATGTATGTATGTATGTATGTATGTATGTATGTATGTATGTATGTATGCATGCATGTGTGTGTCTGTGTGTGTATGCATGTGTGTGTATGTGTGTCTATATGCATGTATGTGTGTGTATGCATGTGTGTACAGGATATCAACGTGTGTCCCACCTCCTACAAAGTGGAGAGCTACATGACCCTCACAACGGACCGTACCCCCTCCAAGTGAGTATTCAGCCAGCTAACTTCTCTCTGCCTCTGGTGGTCTGTGCAGCCAGCAGAATATTCCCTATGTATATAAGGTAAAAGGTAAAAGTGTTCCCATAACCTATGTGGTTGTAGGGGAGCGAGGCGTCACACACCTTAGCTTCTCTAGGGGCCAGCATATTGAGGACGGCGCCCATCTCCTCTCCCTCGCTGTTCTACCTTCCCTGACCCTAAAGAGGGCAGGAACCCATTTACAGCTGGGTGAACTGTAGGGCTGTACTGAAGTCAAGGCGCGCAAACGGTCACCCATCCAACTGGTAACCACGCTCGACGCTGCTTAACTTGACTCGGGGGGAAAGCGAGTGCTCTGACCACTTAGCTATCCCGCCCCCTTGTATGTATTTATTATTACATATATAATACACACGCACGCATGAATGCACATTCACACGCATGCACAGACACACCACACCACACCACACCACACAATACAACACACACACACACACACACGCACGCACGCACGCACGCGCACACACACACATACACACACGTGTGTGTGTGTGTGTGTGTGTGTGTGTGTGTGTGTGTGTGTGTGTGTGTGTGTGTGTGTGTGTGTGTGTGTGTGTGTGTGCATTTAAAGGTGGTAGGGTTTTTTGTTGACATACAGCCTTCAGGTAATTTTGATGGTATTCAGTGAAGCCTAGTACTTTGGACATTCTGCAAGCCTCCTCCTAATGACGTCAATGATAGTGGGGGGGGGGGGCAGTCTGAGAGAAAGAGAGAGGGGTTGGGGGGTCAGAGAGACTTACAGACAGACAGAGACAGACAAAGAGACAGACAGAGAGACAGGTAGACAAAGAGAGACATACAGACAGACAAAGAGAGACATACAGACAAAGAGACACAGACAAGAGGAACAGACAAAGAGAGACATACAGACAAAGACAGACATACAAAGACAGACATACAGACAGATAAAGACAGACAGACAGACAGACAGACAAAGACAGACATACAGACAGACAAAGACAGACAGACAGACAGACAGACAAAGTGAGAGAGAGAGAAACAAAGAGACAGAGAGACTCATGGGGAGAGAGAGAGTTTGTGTGTGTATGCGTGCATGCGTGCGTGCGTGCGTGTGCGCGTGCGTGCGTGCGTGCGTGCGTGTGTGTGTGTGTGTGCGTGAGTGTGTGTGTGTGTGTGTGTGTGTGTGTGTGTGTGTGTGTGTGTGTGTGTGTGTGTGTGTTTCCGCGCGTACACATGTGCATACATGTACAAGGATAAAAGGAGGAGTCAATGAGATATATCAGACAGCGTTCAGATATTACAGAATGTTGATGTAGAAATCAATCTAAGAAATATTATTGTTTTTATTATCATCATCATCATCATCACCATTGCTAGTAGTAGTAGTAGTAGTAGTAGTAGTAGTAGTAGTAGTAGTAGTAGTAGTAGTAGTATCATTCTTATTATCATCATCACCATTACCAGTAGTAGAAGTAGTGGTAGCAGCAGCAGCAGCAGCAGCAGCAGCAGTAGTAGTAGTAGTAGTAGTATATTAGTTAGTAGTAGTAGTATTAGTAGTATAGTAGTATATTAGTATCATTATTATTATTATCATCATCATCAATCTCATTATCATTCTATGTATTATTATCATATCATCATCATCATCATAGTAGTAGTAGTAGTAGTAGTGGTAGTGGTAGTAGTATAGTATCATCATCATTCTCATAATTATCATCAACATTTATTATTATCACCATCACCCATCATTATCATCATTATTATCACTGTGGTTATGTTGCAGACACATGGTGTTCAAATCCCAGGCCAAACGGTTTCCACAGTAGGATTCAGACCGGTAAGTGTGATTTCTGAAGATGGCAAAAATGTCCCACCAAAAAAAAACACATGAATTTTCTCTCTCTTTTCTATGACTAACAAGGTCGCAAAACTGGTGACATTAGGCTTTGCTCTTAATCTGTTAGATCTCCTATAAGCTGGATTGCAGTTGTTTTTTTCCATTTGCCTTTAGGGTTTTGTTCTTTTTTTTTTTTTTTTTTTTTTTTTTTTTTTTTGGGGGGGGGGGTTTACTTAATTACTTAATGACCTTTCTCAAACTTACACTCATGGCATAATTGTACCATGCCTGTTCCTAATTTCATTAGACATCAACATCTCCAAGTCACCCTGCCTAAGCATGGTGTGTGTGTGTGTGTGTGTGTGTGTGTGTGTGTGTGTGTGTGTGTGTGTGTGTGTGTGTTTAAATCTGTTAATCTTTTGTGAATGATTGCATGTGTGTGAATGTATTGATCCAATAGCTAGCGTTTTGATTTGTTTGCTTTACGAGATTCAGCGCTGTATAAATTCTTCTTCTTCTTCTTCTCTTCTTCTCTTCTTCTTGGTTGTTGGTGTGGTGGTGGTGGTGGTGGTGGTGGTGGTGGTGGTGGTGGTGTTGCCGTCGTCGCTGTTGTTGGTGGTGTTGGTGGTGGTCTTCTCGTTATTGTTGTTGTTGTTGCTTTGTTGTTGTGTTGTTGTTGTTGTTGTTTGTGTTGTTGTTGATTGTTGTTAGTAGTAGTAGTAGTAGTAGTAGTAGTAGTAGTAGTAGTAGTAGTAGTAGTAGTAGTAGTAGTTAGTAGCTGTAAGTTTATGTGAAGGGGCGGTAATAAGATTTACCTCCCATGCGATCAACCTAAAGTGGGCCATGTGAATGATGTCTGGAAAGAAAGTCTCTGCTATTGATTGAAAAGAAGTAATTGTAGCATCGAGGTCCTTCAGTAGTTTCGGCTCCTCTGGTCCACAGTCCTGATTGGGTCAACACACAACTTGATTTGTTTTTGATTTTGTTAGGCGGGACGGGATAAGCTCAATGGTCAGAGCCCTCGCTTTCCCCCAGCCAATGTTAAGCAGCGTCGAGCATGGTTACCTATTGGATGGGTGACCGTTTAGCGCGCCTTAGCTTCATTTACAGTTCCCCCAGTTCACCCAGCTGTAAATGGGTACCTGGCTGACTTGTTAAGCGCCTAACAAGTCAGCGCATACCACATCGGCATTGGGAGAGAATTATTATCTTTTAACTCATACTCATTTAAGCCTTTCTTAAAAGAGAGAGAGAGAGAGAGAGAGAGAGAGAGAGAGAGAGAGAGAGAGAGAGAGAGAGAGAGAGAGAGAGAGGAGAGAGAGAGAGAGAGAGAGAGAGAGAGAGGAGTATGGACCAAGAAGGCAGAAAATAACAAGAAGGGAGGTGACAGGGAGGAAAAAAAAAAAAAGGGAAGAAATGAAGAGAGGGATAGAAAAGAGGGAATTCGATTTTTTGTTTGTTTGTTTGTTTGCATTGCAGAGAGAGGGGCCGGCCCCTGGTAACTACAACTACAATGTGCCGGACTCCCTCCACCCTGTCTCTTCCTCCTTCAAGTCCAAGACACCTCGTTTCTCCACTTCACACACGGTATATACCTACAGGGATATCTGTTTGTTTGTTTGTTTGTTTTTTAGTATATTATATGACAGTCCCAGCGGAGCTGTCTGATTTAGGGGCTCTGGTAGCACCAAGTCTATACTATCCCACTTTTGGCGCCACCAAAAAAAAAAAAAATCAATGCCCAATGTTGACCAGTATATGATTTTTTTGTATATATGGTAGAGTAATATATAGTTGACTTTTTAGCCCTCTTGTGTGTGTGTGTGTGTGTGTGTGTGGTGTGTGTGTGTGTGTGTGTGTGTGTGTGTGTGTGTGTGTGTGTGTGTGTTGTGTGTTTGTGTCTGTGCGCGCGTGCGTGTGTGTGTATGTGTGTGTGAGCATAAATTTGATGTAGGCCTATGTTTATTCTAATATTTTGTGGGCGGTTGCATGGGCGTAAATGATATAAATGTAAGCGCTTTGATTTTGTGTGCTTTACGAAATACAGAGCTGTATTATAAATACTATACATTTAAAAAAAAAAAAAAAAAAGTTTAAGTCTGTCCCGAGCCTAAGGCTCATCAGGCCGGTGCTTATCCCGGTTTCTGTGGCGTTAAGCGACTGAGAGTCATAGACTCCCCCCTGGATAGGACGCCAGTCTATCGCAGGGTTAACCCCCAACACAAGGTTGGTACCCCTTCTACACCTGGGTGGGGTGAGAAAATAGCCGTAAAGTGCCTTTTCCAAGGGCACAACGCCATAGCCGAAGGCTGGGATCGAACCCGCAACCTTTTGATTACGAGTCCAACGCCCTAACCACTACACTACAGCGGCGGCACTATACATTATGAAGAAGCCTTTCTGTTGCTCACGTGTGGATGCCCATGTCCACTCTGTGTGCAGAAGGTGCCGGGGCCCGGGACCTATGAGAAGACGTTCCAGTTCCCCATCCCCCGCACAGTGTCCAAGATGGGGCGGCAGTATGGTCTCTTCTTCACCAGTGCCTTCCAGACATGAACAGCTCCTCTCTCTGCCTTCCTCCTCCTCCTCCTCTTTCTCCTCTTCTTCATCTTCGTCATCGCTCTTGAAAGTTTTGCCTCAAAGTGCTTTGGATCTCTCTCTGTCTCTGTCTCTCTCTAACAACTCGTCTGCCTTCCTCCTCTTCTTCTTCTATTCCTCCTCCTCATCCCTCATAGTTTTGCCTCAAAGTGCTTTGAATCTCTCTCTCTCTCTCTCTCTCTCTCTCTCTCTCTCTCTCTCTCTCTCTCTCTCCTCTCTCTCTCTCTCTCTCTCTCTCCTCCCCTCCTCTCTCTCTCCCCCCTCTCTCCCCCCCCCTCTCTCTCTTTTAGCTTGTGTCTCTGAAAGTAGAATTATTGTGGGTTTCTGAATGTGGAGTGGTATTCTGAGAATGTATATATAATAATAATAATTGATGATTATGTACAGTATGTGTTTTTTAAATGTATGATATTAGATGGTGTTTTTTTTAAACAATGTTTTTTTCTTGTGGGTTTTTTTTCACAGCTATTGTAAAAGTAAATGCTGTCTCAATGTTGTTGTTTTTTGTTTTTTTAAACAGGGTTCTGTCCCAATGTCTCTACAAGTTTTTGAGCAGGGTTCTGTCTCTTTGTGTTTTGAGCAGGGTTGCCTCTTTGTGTTTTAAAGTATTTTTGATATTCACTGTTCACCCAACACCAACTTTCAATGCTGGTTTTTGTTGTTGTTTTTTTTTTTATCAATGGAATGCATAGATGTTTATTGTGCCTCCAAGTTTATACTGATTTCACTACTTTGCTTAGCAAAAATATATACAACCAAAAAAGTGAATATTTTTCGTATAAATTGATTTTTTTTCTTTTTTTTCCAGAAAAAGAAATTAAGTCAATACCTTTACAAATTTGAAATATTTGTTAAACTTGCCCCAAGCTGTGTCACCAGAAAGATTGTCTAAAAAAAAAAAGACAAAAAAGAAGAAAGATTGTCTAAGAAAGAAGGCCTTTCACAGTCATACTTTCTACAAAAACCAAGCAAACTCTCCCATCTCTTATTTCTTTGAAAGAGATGTGGAAAAAGCAACTGGCAATGGTCCTATAAATATTCCCAAGAATTTTGCAATGGCTGATCAATTTTCGAAGTAGCTGTTTTCAGTTGACTTGTAAATGTGTCAAAAAATGGCTATGTTGCTGAGGGAGGGCCTACAGATGACGAGATTAAAAAATAAAAATGAATAAATAATCTAATAAATAAATAAATAAAGCTCAATTATTACTGAGGATCTCAAAACTGACATCAGAGAAACACAATCACCAAAGAGACTTTTTTTCGGGTGACTTTGTATCAAGGTTACCGAGAATATTGTTCATACATATGTATGTGTGAACAGTCATTTTGCTCTTTTGAAATATTTTGTCCCTCCAGCTCTTTTTTTTTCTTTTTTTGGCTGAGGGTGTGTTTATACATGTATGAAATCATTGATCAATAACTGTGCTTTCATAGCAAACAGTATTAACTACTCTTTTCCTCCTCCTCTTCCTTCACCCTAACATCCTTTCGAACGAAGATAAGGGGGAATGCTTTTACTCACGATTTTTTGCCTTGTAGGACGTGAGTGACCTATGTCAGATTCTTTGTTCGGTGTTGAAGTCTGTTTATCAGCACATTGTGATTCAGTCAGTGTTTCGTTTGCTCATGTGAACAAAGTACCATCCATGGCATATAAATTCATTTATTTCTGAAAGCACAGTGCCAATGCTGGAAATTTTCAAGCTTGTGTCTTACAGCTGCACTTGTTTCTGGTTGTTTGGGTAGAGAATGGATTCCTAAACAAAACAAAAAAGAATTCTCAATGTGGCCAGACTGGTGATCAACATTTTTGTTCAAATCGGAAAATATGATTACTTTATCATCCTTGATCTTTTTTGTCTTTTTTTTCTATGGTGTTTGTTGGGGAGTCGAGGGGGGAGGGGGTGGGGCAAGTTTGCTTTTTGTTGTTGTTTCAGGGGATTGGTGGGGTGTTAGGTTTTTTCTTTTAAACTTTGGGATTATGGAATAATTATGTGTGTGTGTGTATTTTGAAGGTATCGGTGTGTGCTTCATGTACATAACAAAATGAGTGTCTATATATGTGAAGTGTGGCTTTAAACCCCTTTGTGCCTTTTCCTCTCCTTTGAACTCCTGCTGCCTTTTTTCAGTTGGTTTACACAGCTGAATGGATTATCACACTGCGAGCCAAAGTGCAGCACTGCAAACACCATGTACCTAGCATGCGTTACGTACTTCACTTTCTCTTCATTTTTTGTGCCTTAACGGTGCTGTCTGCACTAGTGTGTCTAGTATTAGCCACGTGGAGGATTTCAGAGTTTTCTTCTTTTGTTTGTGATCTCAAAAAGGCATCCCAGTAAACTTTTTTTTTTCTCACGCCCAAGGCCTATTAAGTTGGAATGATGATTTTTTTAAACCTTATTTTCATTTATGAAGTACCACAAAGTCCTCAAGTCATATATATATTTAAGCCAGTATGATATAGAAGGTGTGCGTATACTTTTTTTTTTTTTTTTAATCACGGATAAGAAATTGCAGTTCAGGTAAGAAACCAGGCCCCTGATGAACAGTATTGCTTGCACAACTATCAGAAGTTGGTGGAGAAAATGGAACAAGGACTGAGCTCCCAAGCAAGATACATCACCACAAAGGCTTTCATGAAGAGACAGTCTCTCCACTTTAGTGCACAATAAAAGGTAAAGGTGTCCCATAACCTATGTGGTCATAGGGGAGCGAGGCATCAGAGACCTCAGCTTCTCTAGGGGCCAGCATATTGAGGGCGGCGCCCATCTCCTCTCTCTCGCTGCTTTACCTTCCCTGACCCTAAAGAGGGCAGGTACCCATTTACAGATCGAGCGAGCGCATACGGCATGGAGGTCAGTACAGAGAAATCAAAGATCATGGTCAACAGCGCGAGTAATGACATCACGGAAATAAAGATGAATGGAGAAACACTAGAAGAGGTGAGCCAATTCAAATACTTAGGCTCCATCCTAACAAAAGATGGCACATCAAACAATGAAGTGAAAGCTCGCATTGCAACAGCAACATCTGCTCTAGTCAGACTCGAGAAGATCATCAGAAGCAACAACATCAGCTTCTGCACCAAATACCACCTTTACAAATCCTCGTGATATCTATCCTCCTATATGGCTGTGAATCATGGACTCTGACAGCAGAGTTAGAGAGGAGAATCCAAGCATTCGAGAACAAGTGCCACAGAAGACTCCTCAAATATCATACAAAGAACACAAGACCAATTAACTATGTGAAAGAAGAAATCAAAAAGCGTGTGGGCCCCAAGAGCCTTTGCTCTCCACCATAAAGAGAGAGAAGCTGATGTGGTTTGGTCACACCACAAGACACAACACCTAGCAAAAACCATCCTGCAAGGAACAGTCGAGGGCAAGAGAAGAAGAGGCCGCCAAAAGAAATCATGGGTTGACAACATCAAAGACTGGACCGCCCAACCCCTGCAACACCTCCTACTAGCCACACAGGATCGTGAAGCATGGAAAAAGATCTCTGTTGCGTCTTCTCTCATGTCCCCCCTACGTCCTTTGGGACATGGGACTGAGTGAGTGAGTGAGTGAAGTGGGGGACTGTATGGAAGCCAAGGCGTGCAAAGGGTCACCCATCCAACTGGTAACCACGCTTGATGCTGCTTAACCTTAGCTTCAACAGTAGATGCTTGATAATTCCCATTTACAGCTGGGGGACTGTACTGAAGCCAAGGTGCACAAACGGTAACCCAGCACAAACGGTCACCCTTCCAACTGGTAACCACGCTTGATGCTGCTAAACCTTAGCTTGGTCGGTAGATGCTCGACAATTCATTAATCTTCTGCTAGAGGCTCTCTTACCGGAGCTAACTGGTCACACTGAAGGACTGACAGGTGAAGACACCTCATGGTGATGATGGTGAAGACTGCTGAACATCCTACTCTTTATAAACATTTATATGAATCACATCTCTATCCCTGTTCCTGCACAGTCATTCACATAAGTGTATTCTTCTTGTAAATAAATAAATAATCAGGTTTGTGGTGAATTTGTTTATACGGGCATTTGTACTGCATATTCATTCACTGAGGTTGCCTTTTTTATTTAACTTACGAAAATGATCACAGTAGTACGTGTTGTGAAGATTCTTTCGCTATGTATTATATTTTGATGTATGTATGTATGATGATTTGCTGTAGTGTGTGCACCAATTCAGTATTAATTAATTTTGTGCGTTCTTTATTAACAGTATTATCATGCAGTAAAGGGGTACAAATATTAACTGTATGGTACAGGATACCCCCCCCCCCCCCCTAATTCTGATGTCATTCATATATATGTTGTCAGTTATGTAATAAATGATCTGACCCTATGTGGAAGGGAATATTGTGCGACTGATTTTGTAACATTTCTTCTTTTCTGTCACTTTTTCTTGCTTTCTTTCTTTCCTCTTTCATACTTTTATTATTTTTTTAATCTCAATGGTCATTTTACCTGTTGATGGTAATCTTCCTATAATTCCGATAATGGAGCACTATTACATTTACTGTTGGCGTTTTTTCATCTGGATTGTAAGCTTGACTTTTTTTCTTCTGTTTTTTTCCTATTATGTATGCATTGCAACTGAAAATCCTGCTGCCTGCTAAATCATGAAATAAAAATACATATTCCTCTCCTTTTTTAGAGGAGAAAAAAATCCTCTGAAATTGGAGTATGGCTACCTAAGAGGTCAAGTACTTGAAAAGAACCATGCATGCAAACTTCTCATCCAAGGTGTACTTTCAGTCTCACAGTGATTCACAATGATTCCAAGGTGGGATGGATGAGTGATTCAAAGTGCATACATGTATATTCTTGGTGACACCAGGGTGTTAAGATGGGTAATGCATAACAAACCCCCCCATGTCTTTTGGTTAGGTCGGATGGTTACGTTCATTTCCTACGATGAGTTCAACCGATGTGTGTTGATTTATTTTGGTTCAAAGAATACACCCACGCACCCATACCAGCTGAGATGATTTTTTGCCAGGACTCTCTCAGAGTGGTTCTGGATTTGGGGTTAGTGAAAGGCATCATGAACTAACAGCAGGAAACCATATCCCGACTTTGCATACTAGGTCTTACATATATCCCTGTTCTGCCTTTTGGAGGAGTAGGCCATAGCGTGTTGGGAGGAACAAATGACTTTTTTTTTTTAAAAGCACGCACACTGATGTCCTGTTTAGACATTATTCCCAGAGTCCAGATATGCACAGCTCTGCCTTAATGGTGGGCAAAAACAAAACAGTCGCATACGCAAAATCTCACCATTGGTTAACCTCACAGCTCTAGCCAAGGAACAACAAAAAAAGTCTAACCAATCATTCTTGGGGACAATGACATGCTGTCAAAATACCTTGCCCATATGGCACTTTACCCTCAACTGATCTTTATGGAAAAGTTCAGATCTATATTAAGCTTTATTTGTGGCATCCGGGCAAGGTGACTGATCATCCTCAACCAGACAAGGGCCTGTGGGTGGTGGAAAGGAATGGGGGGACAGCCCCCAGAAATGGGGGTTAGCTGTGAAGGCAGCCCTGAACCAAACTGGCATGTTCCTATCAGGATGGGGCGGGACAACAGGTGGCTCTGTTGTCTCCATAAAATATTCCATATTATGACCTATGACGGGAGCATCACACGATCAAGAGCCGCGGTAAAAGCTCTGCCCCTGGGCTCCCAGGGGAACAGGAGATAAGGGTGGGGTAACCCTGACAGAAACCTAGAGGGCTGAAGTCAGCGGTATCAGGCCAAAGAATACCCTCTAACATATCACGATATCATGCACACACACACACACACCACACCCCCCCAAACAAACCAAAAAAAACAAAACAAAAAACACATGAAAATGTGTGACGTGAATGATGCAAGTTTTTAACATGAATTACTACAAGAGGTGCACGAATCCACCATGGATAGTTAACAGAGAAGGGATGCAAGACATCTTCACAGATGACATCAAGAACACACACACACACTCAAACAGCTTCATGAACACAACCAACAAAAGCTTGTGTAAGACTTGACTTTATTCAGATGCTATAGGAAACGAAGATGCCAAATAAATTAGATGAGGCATTCAAACAATGAGAGAAAGGTGAAGGGTCAACTGATATGACCAACACAATGACATTCAAACAATGAGAGCAGGGTGAACGGTCAACAGGCCTGACCAACACAATGACATCTGGAACCATGAGAGAGAAGGTGAAAGGTTCAACTGTTCTGTCAACACAAAATGACATTCAAAAACTGCACCAGTCACAGAACACAAGAGGAGTGGTGATGCACAGGGGGGGGGGGGAGGAAGGGGGGCAGGGGGCAGTCCTCCTGTGGTGGTCGTACAAAAAAAAAATCATCATCGTATTATAATATATATACACATAATTCTTCTTCAACATTGCAACAACAACAACAAAAAACAAAAACACACACACAAACACAAACAACAATTTCAAGTTGACATGTCTGAACTATCCATCCATCCATCCATCCATTCATCCATCCATTCCATGCATCCATTCCCAGGAAGAAATTATTTCATTTTGTGTCTTCTCCTGGAAATGTTCACCTTGCCTGCCACATTTATAAACCAATAACAACACTCCCCACCCCACCCCCCCCCCCCCCAACACCCCCCCACCCCCCCTTCCCACCCAAAACCTCACCCAAACCCCCGAAACACACTAAATTACAACCTAAAGACATCACAGACCTCGTCCGGTTCGAAAAGAGTGGAAGGCAAGTTATCCCAAAGCTGAACCCCCCCAGCCTGAAGGGAACTCAACGCTCTTGGCACAGCGAGTTTGAGCAGCATTCCAACAGCTGGGCATTGCACACCGACAGCTAAGTTTAACTTAGCCCTCCACTCTCTTTTTTCTCCTAACAGGGTCCACAGGGAAATCTGCAAGGGAGGAAGGGACACTGCCAGACTCTGAGGGACACTGTTGGTCCTTGGATAGACCTGTCACATCACACACTGGCTGCATCACTACCATCTTCACACACACACACACCACACACACACACACACACACACACACACACCCTGGGACACCAAAAAAGCCTTCAAAGGGGACACAATAAGCTGCCAGCTGAAGTAAGAACCTCCCCACCTCCACTACCCACCCCCCACATCAGATTACCCCCCCTCCCCTCCCTCCTCAACTTCTCTCACAGCCGTTGCCAACACTTCAGACGCACTGTCACACCTTTCACCAAAACCATCTTTTGTTCTGGAATTTTTTCTTTGTGTTTTTTTTTTTTTTTAAACACATAACCAATGGTAAAAGAGGGGCCTTGAAAACAGCAACTTAAATCAGGAAGACAAGAGACTGGAAAAAAGAGTGACTGCACCAAAAACGGGCATCGATCAACTAAAACTAGCAGCACAGGTATCCAAGACTCCCAAGTCCTGCGACTTGGAAACACTTGCCCAGCCAGGACAACGCACAGAAGTAGTGTGACACCACATCAGAAGCAGCTACCGACTACCACAGCCATCGTTTGACGGTAGAGACTAACAAACAAACAGGCAGGCTTCCACTTTGGGAATAGTCAGGACCACAGCTGAAAACGTACAAGGATTTGGAGCTGGTGTCTTGTCAACTCTTCCACGCTACACGATTCACACAGACCAACCAACATCCGATTCCAACTCCACCAGAAGTTGTTATGTCAGGGTATGCGCATGTCCGTCAAGATTGGGGATCAACACCTGCTGCGTCTGCTTCAACATGCATTGTGAACAGCGCAAGACTTTCACCATTTTGGAATCAGGGGACAAACAGAACTCGAGCCCTATCATCTATGGTCAACACGATTTCACAGAAGACGAAGAAAAAATGCCCACCAGAAACTGAAAATAATCATGTCCCTCCTTGATCATTTGAGAATCCTTTGGTTTTGAGCTTTCCAAAAAAAAAAAAAAGAGAAGATAAACAAACAAAAAAAATCAAGAAGCACACAGGATTTACAATGAACACAAACTGAGCACAGCACCTATGCTGACAGATGAGTTTTTCCAACTGCCTGGGATAAACTTCCCTCGTGCTCTCTCTCTTTCATAGAAGTGGCCCAACGACAGCAACAGGATTTCGGATGGGTTGTCGACAAAACGTTCAATAGGATACAGTGGCAATGCGCTTTGGGGAACTCGACAAATGCACATCCCATTTCAATGTGGTCCATCTGTCTGTCCTATGAGTTTTACGACAGCAGAATCATTTCAATCTAGGCAAACAAATTTGCACCTGAATATAAAGAACTGGCAGTAGCCCTTGCACACATAATGAAGAAAACATTTTCACTATAGACTTGTACCCTTTCTCTCTTTTTTTTCCCACCTTCTTATCTTCTTCTTCCAGACTTCAGAAAAAACAAAGGCAACAGACATTCACCATCCCCTTCCCTCTTCCTTCTCATCACGCCTCTCAATTTTGTTTTTGTCTTGAGCACAAAACACCTTTTGACCTTTACTGATAAGTCTTCATCCTATTTTACATGCATGTTTAAAAAAAAAAAAAGAAAGAAGGAAAAACCAAGAAAAAAACAAAAACATACATTACAAAAAACACTTTGGGTCAAATTCAACCATTTACGGTTGTTTTCAACCTACACCAAGTCTGAAATATCCACACACATACATACACAAAAATCCAAAACAAAAAGAACCCCCCAAAAAAGTCCAAAGAAAAAGAAAAACAAACCAAAAAAAAAAGCTTCATGGGGAGTAAACCAAACAAAATACCAAGACAAACAGATACCAAAGAAAAGACAAACCTCCAACAGGCCCACTGAGTGCGAAGGCCAACAAAACAGGACACACAATATACCAGCAGACAACGTGTACTGGTCAGGCCTCCTACCACCCAGCAGGTCAGCTCTTTCAGAACAGAACTGAACTGAACTGAACTGAACGGCTGAAGCCTGCAACTTTCCTACACCCGACACTGGTTCTCTTCTCCCCTAGACCTGCACTTGCTGACTGACACTGAAGGACAAAAATGGCACTACACAGAGGACAGCTAAAGAGACTGAATGTTGTGAGCTACGTGGTTAAATCTGTACCGTACTTTCCTAGCACACAGCTGTGTCAGTTTTCTGCTGTTGTAAGCTACGTATAACTGTACCGTACTTTCCTAACACACAGCTGTGTCAAGAGTTTTCCTTACTCTTCTACATGAACGCACTCTCACACACACACACATTGTTTCTATAAAGTGGATTTCCTCCAAGTTACACCAACCATATAAAGGCATCCATACTTTCCCCCCATCCTTAACACGTACTACTAGTACACAGGACTCACCTCTCGCACAACTCATCCACTAACATCTGCTCTGATTTCACATGTTCCCCCGCTTACCCCTTACTTGATATTGTCGAATTAAACAAAAGTCACATCTAAGTCAACCCTAAGGAACTGCTGCTAGTCCATGTGTGACACCCCACCACAAAATGAGTCACTTTGCACCTGACCCACTTTTCCGCTAGGAGCCATTTTAGGCAGGTGGGGGTCAGGTTGTCAGTTTTGATTGATAATAAAACTATAGTCTTTTAGTACTGATGTCTCAAGGCGTAATTTTGCTTCCTTTTTCTTTAAAAATGCATTTAAAAAACACCCTAGCCCTCACTGTAACCACCTATTACAATGCAATAACTTGTCCTCCATTTCTCATTTTACCACTTTCTGCAGTCTATCATTTCAATCTGTAATAACTTTTCCTGCAAGAGTCAGATGTACCATCCATTTTCTTGTAAAATAGCTTCTTCTTTTTAGTAACAAATAAATAAAATATTAACAACTAAAAATTGACCTCTGGTGCAATGTGACTCATTATGTGGTGGAGCGTCACATTTATTGCAAATTAACCAACATGTGAACAACTAAAAATTGACCTCTGGTGCAATGCGACTCATTCTGTGGTGGAGCGTCATATATTTCAAAACCCCAACTATCAAGCTTTTCACCAGCCTCAACCCCCCCCCCCCCCAACTTGACCCACAGGTTAAATCAACACAACATACAACACTGAGGAAACACAAAATGACACCTGTGCCCCTACATTCCAGCTCTTTCTTTCTTTCCTTCCTTCCTCCCCCCTCAAACCTACTACAGCAACAGTTCAGCTAAGATAAGGAAGGTGACACCGCTAAGGAACCAACACAACACGACATGTGTGCCTGTCCCTATGTCCACCTCTCTCCCCAGTACTTCTTCTTCTTCTTTGCCCAGTTCAGCTTGCTGCAATGAACCAACATTCAAGACATGTCAACTCTTCAGGAAACACAACAACGTTATGATGTATGCTACTAGTGCCTTGCCACACGAGTCAACCGCACATCAACGACAAAAAACACTTTTTGTCTTCAAAGTCCACAACAGCTCCACCAAACAAGTGTCACCATGTGTCCCATGTTGCATATTGAGTGGACAGCTGACCGGCCGTGGTGACCGGGGGGGGGGGGGGCAGGACACAGGGGGAAGGGGGGGGGGGGGGGGGGGGGGGGGTCAGTCCTTAGGTGGGCAGCCAACCGTCCAGGGGTACAGACAGACAGATACACATACATGTATACAGGAAGCATTTGGAGGGGAGTCGTCACATTTCTAATGTGCTTGCACGCTTGCTCCTCTCTCTCTTTCAATCTCTCTCTCTCTGACACACAAGACACATGCACTGTCACTCGTGTTGATGTTGAGTTGGATGCTATGGTCCTTCCTCTCTCTCTTTCCCTCCCTCTCTCCAGTACAGAGCAAGGTTCCTTCTGGTCTGGAGTCTTGGCCCACACTTCAACCACCCAGGTCCTCTGGATCAGTACCGCATCAACATCCATTTTCCCTCAACAGGGGGGAAAACAACACCCTCACTCACACACACACACACACACACACATGCTTCTACCGGCACTTCCATGTACTCTACAAACACCATCATCATCTTCTACAAAACCAGGCACCCACCCCCACCCAAACAACACACACACAGATATAATTATATATATATACTCCTTTCCAGAACTGAGTCGCTGATCGGTCGTCCTTTCACGCCTCCACACACGGCAAAAAAAACATCTCTCCCTCATGGCAGGCCTCTAATCTCACACCCTCTTTCTTCTGCACACGTCCACATGTATGTATATTATATAGAGAGAGAGAACACACATTGATCCACGGTTATTTGACAGTCTCCTCTCCTCTCCTCAGAACTACTACCCTGGAACGTGGTCGACACACGTGAACAAACTCCTCCCTCCATGCGGTGGTGGTGGTGGTAGGTGGTAGTAGTGCTTTGCTTTGCTTTGCGCAGTCTCCACTCTCACAGGAACAAAAACCACCCAGACACACACACACCACACACACACTACACATACACACACCAGACAGAGCTGACGAAGGCCACAGCCTCTGCTCCTGAGAGCCGTGAAGTGCAGCCAGACCACAGCATCAAGTGCAGGCAGGCAGGCAGGCAGGCACCAGTCTGTCTCCACAGGCAGGCAGGCAGGCACCATCTGTCTCCATAGGCAGGCAGCAGGCACCAGTCCGTTCACAGCAGGCAGGCAGGCACCAGTCTGTCTCCACAGGCAGGCAGGCAGGCACCAGTCTGTCTCCACAGCAGGCAGGCAGGCACCAGTCTGTCTCCACAGGCAGGCAGGTGTGGTGGCAGCACAGAAACCCTCGGCTGTGTGTCGCGTTGTGTCGTGTCTTGTCGGAAGTGCAGGCGTGTGTGTAGTGTGGGGGCGGGCAGGGAGGGGAGGGGTGATGGCGTTGCCCCAGAGAGATCATCCAGCACCACCACTTCCTGCTGGGTGGTGGGGTGGCGGTGGGGGTGGGGGTGGAGGCCAGGGCGGGCGAGCTGCGGTCACGAGGGGTCAGCATGGCCGACATGGGCATGCTGGTCTTCACGTTCAGGGAGCGCCAGGGGTTGCGGGCTGCCCGCTTGAAGTCCGTCTGCTGCAGCTGCTTGCGAAGCTTCCTGTGCACACAGCAGATACAAGGTATAGGTAAGGTAAGACAGGTATAATTTTTACCGAGATATGGCTGCATCCGTCCTGGATTTGGTTCTTTTTATGTCGAACTTCAATCATTCTTTTAGAAGTGCCAAGATTTTTTTAAAGAATGAGTTGATGGAGTGTATCACACCTATTACCGACCACAGACAGCCAGGAAATAAAAACAGAAAGCAGGCATGCACATCGCATGAGCCCTGAAATTGACTTCTTTCTTTTCTCATCATCTGACGCCAGAAATAACACTCTCCTCTTTGAGTTGAGCAACAGTGTACACACAACACAAACCCCACACAAGTCAAATGAGTACACATTCATGACAATACCAATAATCACTCACCACACACACCACACTCCCACAAAACAGAGGAACATACACAACCACCCCCCCCCGCCCACACAATCCTGTCGCTTTCTATCCTCGCCTCGCTCTCAACACACACATACAAAAAACACCACACACACTCTTCAAACACAACTCTCTATCAACCGAACCACCCCACCCCACACACACAAGAAACCCTAGGCTAGCTACACACACATGAAACACACAACCAGAGACAAAGCCGGTCGCCCACACACCTGGTAGCGTCAGTGGCCACAAAGAAGACATCGTCGGGCATGTCCAGCCAGCTGATCATGTGCATCTTGCTGCCCCGCAACGCCGGCATTCGCCCACGCCCGTTTATACTGCCGTGGTTCAGGAGGCCTCTCTGCAACACACACACAGCACACAATGTTCTCCCTGTCTAGGTGTGGACACACAGCACAGCACACAATGTTCTCCCTGTCTAGGTGTGGACACACAGCACAGCACACAATGTTTCCTGTCTAGTTACACACACACACAGCACACAGTGTTTCATGTCCCAGATTCCCGGGGACAACCCCAACAGCTGTAAGTTTTCCCCCACTTTCAGCTCCTCTCAGCTGATAATTAATCCATCCCATCCCAGCCCAGCCGGTGCTCATTCATAGCAGGAACTGACCACACTTGCACTAGGTAAAAAGGAAAGGGCCTGCTAAATTTAGCACTCTTGACTGGGTGGTGTTGGATTTGCGCGCTGTGCCCGTACCCATACATACAGCTATGTTTTAAGTCCAGCCCTGGACATTTCTGGGAAATGGATCTATATAATTCTCAGTCTGGGTGAGTAAAGAGGTACACCTGTATCAAAGTATGGATACCTTACTGCACATAAAATTCTTCTCCTGGTCACATCTGGGGGGTGGTTATATACACAATACACCTACGTCCAGGTAAAGAGACAGGTTACCACAAAGCAAAAGTCCCCTCTTTTGTTCCAGGCTTGTTTTTATGTTTCTGAACAAGACAGACTTTTCCCCTAGGGACAACTTCCCTGTTAGTGAGCAGCGCAGGTTTTCATGTGCGTTGAATGCATGTTGCACACAGGATCTCAGTTACCTGAAAGACCAGAACCCAGCCCTTCACTCGTGGTAAAGTCGACAGGGAAGAGTACAGTCAGTTTCAATCAATCAAGATGGGAAGCCAGGATCTTTCCTTTTCTGCATGGGCGCATTACTGATACACTGCAAATCCTCTACCACTCAGGTAAAGTTTGTACATGAAGAGACTGCAAATCCCTTACCACTCAGTAGTGCTTAGAATGCAAAACTTACCACTCAGGTAAGTTAACCTGAAGAGACCAAACCCTCTACCACTCAGGTAAATCACGGTAAGTGTACCAGCAGACTTGCAAACTCAATCGGAAGTTGTGAGAGCCAATTCCCTCTCACTCAGGGTATTACTAATGAGACTGCAAATCCATCTACCACTCAGGTAAGTTGTACCTGAAGAGACTGCAAATCCCTCTACCACTCAGGTAAGTTGAACCTGAAGAGACTGCAAATCCCTCTACCACATCAAGGTAAATTCAAGGTAAGTTGTACCTGAAGAGACAGCAAATCCCTCTACCACTCAGGTAAGTTGTACCTGAAGAGACAGCAAATCCCTCTACCACTCAGGTAAGTTGTACCTGAAGAGACTGCAAATCCCTCTACCACTCAGGTAAGTTGTACCTGAAGAGACTGCAAATCCCTCTACCACTCGGTAAGTTGTACCTGAAGAGACTGCAAATCCCTCTACCACTCGGGTAAGTTGTACCTGAAGAGACTGCAAATTTCCCTCTACCACTCAGGTAAGTTGTACCTGAGGTCTTTGAGTGGCAATGAAAAACACCTATGTTTTGATGTGACATACAATACACCTGTGCCTTGGTATAGATACGCAACACACCAGGGGAAAAAAATCTGTAGCATTTTTCTGAAAGAATTTTTCAAGAAATATGCTGTCATTTGAGTGAGATTCCTTTGAATGTACTTCCCCTTGACAATACACACAAATCCACACAAAATGCCAGCAACCACACACAATACACACACACACACACACACAACAGTGAGGTAACACTTTACCGGTGAATTGGATGGGGGTTTGATGGCAGGGCCTGCTTGTCGGATGACTCCCATGGGTCGTTTACTGGGAGGAGAACCTGCAACAAACCACGTCACTTTCCTGCATCATCATCTGAACATCGTTACTCAAAGAAATTCTGCCCCCCCCCTACCTTCCCGAATCATACACCAGTAACAACACCAGTCCTCCAATAGTAACATCACTCACCATTCAACCACCACACCATTCACACATGTCACAAGGACATTTGAACATGCAGATCTCATTCTGACACTTCTATCACATAACTCACACACAATCACCTCTGGATCATATTTAATACGCATACTGCATATCCAGCCACCAATTACATACATGTACACAAACCATCAGATGTTAATAGTATGCCATTCCACACATCCTTTCCAGGAATCAAAGACAGGTCCTAACAGCCTCTCAACAAATGTTCAGAAAGCTTTTCACTATCCTCAGTTTCACACACAGGTCTTCAGATACCCTCGTCTTACACACAGTCTTCAGATTATTCCCTGCTTTACATCCACCAACCTTTTCAACTCCCATGCATCATTTACATCCCACACAGCTTTACAGATGTCCCACACAGCTTTTCAGATATCCCACACAGCTTTTCAGATATCCCACACAGCTTTTCAGATGTCCCACACAGCTTTACAGATGTCCCACACAGCTTTACAGATATCCCACACAGCTTTATCAGATGTCCCACACAGCTTTACAGATGTCCCACACAGCTTTACAGATGTCCCACACAGCTTAACAGGATATCCCACACAGCTTTACAGATTCCCACCAGCTTACAGATGTCCCACACAGTTTACAGATGTCCCACACAGCTTTTCAGATGTCCCACACAGCTGTTCAGACATCCCATGTAGCCTTTACATCCCACTGTCCCTTCCACAAGACACACCCTACCAGTCCCAAACCTCCACCCGCTATGTCCAACACCAAGTGTGTGAAAAGACAACCCCCCCCCTCCCCCTTCCACTTATTGTCTGTCAGTTCCCAGGCTTCATTCAGCCAGCTGTCTTGTCTTACCGTCCAGGCCGTTGCTCTGTTCATAGCCGCGCTTCTTCATGATGGAGGGGAAGGTGCTGCTGACTTTGGGCTGCTCTTGGGGATTGCGCTCTGCCATGGCTCCTGCCACACACACACAGACACACACACACACCGCTCGTTGAATGGCTGGATGGGGGTGAAGTATGGCTAGGACTTGCCACACACTACGTCTCTGTTTCTACTTATACATACATGCATGCACACACTACTCTGGGGGACAAGACTGGAGTATGGCAGAACACCTCTCTCTCTCTGGGGGACGGGATAGCCTAGTGGTCAGAACATTGCGCTCGCAATTTGACAACCTGAGTTCAACTCCCGTTGGAGGGTTTTCCTCTGGAGTTAACATCAGTGCTGACTCCACTCTCCCCAAACTCTTTCGGATGAGACTGTAAACTGAGGCCCCATGTGCGAACGCACGCAGAACATCTTGCACACATGTTAAATCCTGTTCTGTTTTTCATAAGAGTTGGCCATTGTGTGCCGGTGGGAATAGATGACAATAATAACAAAAACTGCATACACACAGGGTTAAAAGTTAAAGTTAAAGTCTGTCCTGAGCCTAAGGCTCATCAGGCCGGTGCTTATCCCAGTTTCTGTGGCGTTAAGCGACGGAGAGTCATAGACTCCCCCCTGGATAGGAAGCCAGTCTATCGCTGGGTTAACCCCCAACACAAGGTTGGTACCCCTTTTACACCTGGGTGGGGTGAGAAAATAGCCGTTAAGTGCCTTTTCCAAGGACACAACGCCATAGCCGAAAGCTGGGATCGAACCCACAACCTTTCGATTACGAGTCCAACGCCCTAACCACTAGACTACAGTGGCAGCTATACACACGAGGAGTGGATGAAAAAAAGCACATGAGTGCTTATTCCATTATCCTCGATAAAAAAGAATAAATCAAATCTCTCTCTCTCTGACACACACACACACACACACACACACACACACACACACACACACACACACACACACACACGTATACTAGAATACATGAAAACTTCACCAGATAACCTCTCTCTTTGACACATATTGTATGTATACCTCATCAGACTAGCATTTAGTTGGGCATTATAAGATGAACACAGGCGCACACACACACGCACACATGCACATACATGCACATGGTAGTGGGAACAGATGACTACATTTACAAAATTGCATACGTACAGGGACTGGATGCAAAAAAAGACACAATAGTGCTTATTCCATTATCCTACACACACACCACACACACACACACACACACAACACACACACACACACACACACACACACACACACATCATGGCTCTCCTATTATCACACATAACTGTCCATCTGCTAAACTGACCTGCACTTACAAACATGCATGCACACACACACACACACACACACACAACACACACAAAAAATATGTTCACTTATGCAGCATATCAAACTTCTTAGCTGACTAAAGCTATGTGTGCCAATGGCCTAAACATTTAAACATTCCAGATCACGAAATTTGGACAATGCAGTTAAGTAAGCTCCTTATCACTATGCAACCTACTGAACACAAACAGACAATGCCAGCAATGTACAAGAGCCAGAGTTCCACACTTCTGGAATTTGAGGAGATAAGGAAATAAAAGAGTGAGAGAGAAAAGAACCTGAAATGGCTGGAAAAGAGAACACAAGTGCTGGAGGGAGAAAGGGGGGGGGGGGGGGGGGGGGGGGCGTCAGAGGTATGAGAAGAGTTAACAGGCACACTGGAGAGAACCACCATAGAAGAAGAAGGTCACAACCTGTGAGACCTTCATCATCACATTATTATTTCGAACAAAACCGGCATATTCAACCCCCATCACAATCAAGAAAAAGAAACACAAAACCATTTAAAACACACACACAACATAGGAAAGATGGGGGGGGAGAAAAAAAAAGAAAAAAAAAGAGGCATGCAACATGGACAACAAGCAAAAAAAAAAAAAAAAGAACACCCAGAAAGCCAAAGTCACCAAGAAGGAAAGGAACAGCCCCTCATCAAAGACATCACCAATGAACCTCTAACACCCCCCACAACCACCACCTCCCCACCCCATCCAGCTGCTCTCTCCCCCTCTCTCCCTCCCCCCCTGTGGACAGACAAGTCGTTGCCGCATGGTCCGTGTGTCCCTGTGTCCATCCTCCATGCCCATACCCACCTCGGTGCAGCAGGGCGGGCTTTTCCACAGTGATATCTATGCCCAGACGAACCACTAAGGCATCCAGGGTGCCGCTTCGGGGTCTAGGTGGCGGCAAGCTATACCTGCCCCCCATACTCGCCAGCCTGGTCTGACCTGCAGGGGAAAGCGATGGACGTTAGTCGCCATTTCTCCAATGATCTACACACTTTTTGGGTTTTGTTTTCTCATGTTCTACTTTGTGTCGATATGCATGTCCTCTTTTCCATTATTCATCTATATTAAAGTTTTGTGGGTTTTTTTAACCTTATATATCTGTATATTCCTTCATACTAAAAAAAAACACTTTTGAATACACACACTAGTCCACACTAATCGCAACAAGATTTACAAGCTGTTTCAGGTGCCACTGACCTTCAAAATACCCTTTTGTAATTCATCAGCTTCAGGAACCAATGAGCCACTGTACACCATGATAATGCAGTTTCCATACACTAATTTACACACCGTTTGTTTTGGCCGTTAAATTCATACAAATTTATTCAGGCCTTCCGTCGATGCAAAATTCATAAGGTCACGCACATTCTTACCTAACAAACACTTAGCAAAACATTTTAAACTTATACACACAAGATCCCCACCGAAAAACAACACAATACCAACTCAAAACAAAACTTCACACACACACACAAAACAAGAATATGAAGAATAACAGACGAGAAAAAAACTGACTGGAATCCCCCCCCCCCCCCCCCAGCACTTTTTCCCTAAACCGCGTCCTTGCAGGCAGTCAGTCTTACACTCTTGCTTAATGGTGGCAGTGCAGATAGGCAGGAAGCAGCAGCGCGCAAAGTGGCGTGGCCTGAGGATGTCTTTGCAGATGTGGCGCGAGGCACGGGTCAGAGAGGTGGTCAGCAGGCAGAAGGGGGGTCGCGTCTTCATGGCCGGGCGTGGGGGACCCTGCTGCAGGGTCAGGCCATGGGTCGTGGCCAGGTGTCGCGCCAGGTGAGTCTTCAGCTTGAACTCCTGCAGTCAAGTCAGCCAGGCAGCCAGCAGTCAGGCCTCTATCAGGCAGGCAGGCAGCCCTCTTCCCCACACACCTTCACTTTTCTTCCTACTGTCCTTCACTGACTCTTATTCTTGCTGACTGACCTACAGTTTTTCCCTTCACTTTTAGATTCTTCCTCCTCTTCCCTACAGACTACAGAAAAGAAATACACCAGTAAAATCCCAATGACCCATAGATAGTGAAACATACAGTTTTTCCCTTCACTTTTACATTCTTCCTCCTCTTCCCTACAGACTACAGAAAAGAAATACTGGACTAAAATCCCAATGACCCCTCCGTCCCCCTCTTGAATGATGAATCCTCTTTCTTAATTATTTTTATGGGTTACTGTTTACATTGAAATCAACACTTAAAAACAGTGGCTATTCTGTTTTGAAACCATTATGAACATGATATAAATTGACCCGACTTTTGAATGGCTATGATAATCTATTGAAGAACTGAATGCATTTTAAGAAACAACACTACATAAATGACATGTTTATTTGATCTAAAAATTTGTTATGTGATGCTCCACCACGAAATGAGTCGCTTAGCACATAACCCACTCTCCCTCTAGGCGCCATTTTAGGTAGGTGGGGGTCAAGTTGTCAATTTTGAGATTTTGATTGATTATGAAACTTAAGTCATTGTTCTACCTTGTAATGAAATATCATGTCATAATTTTGTATCATTTAGCCTTTAAACGTGTTTTTAAAATGCCTACACCCTCATTCTGACCACCTATTACGATGCTAAACTTGCCAATTTCTCATTTTGCCATTTCCTGTAGTCTATCATTTCAACTTGTAATAACTTTTCATAGAATTGTCCTATTTTCAATTTGTTTTCTGTATTGTACAGCCTTTTTATTGCAGATTTATAACATGTCAAAAACTAAAAATTGACCTCTGGTGCAATGCCACACTCCTTATGTGGTGGAGCGTCACATTTCTTTTAACATTATTTTCTGCAGTAGAGGACCAAAAAAGTATCCCTGCTTCTCCTTCATGTAGGGTTTGAAGATATGAGAAAAATATTTAAACATTTTCAAAACAGATAATAAATGAAAAAGAAAGAAATTACTACCAAAAAGTCCTAAAACAGAAAAAAAAATATCACTCCTACTCTTATCTACGATGGGAAATTACACAATAGACCAGAGATTCATAGATCATTCTAACATTCAATTATTCTGATGATTTCAGGTGGGTTTTTTAAAAATCTTTTTTTTAGTTTTTTGTAAAGTAGACCTCAACTTAACTTACTGCAGATCAGTTAGTTTCGGTAACCCAGGGATTCCAATGACAGGGGTAGGCAGGGCAGTCTTTGGGGCAAAAGGCCAGAAACTTGAGGGAACAAATTTCAGCCACTCACAGAACAAGAGGCCAGGTCTGAAAGGGGATTTCAAATTTCATGCACAAAAGGGTTTTTTCAAATGCGCAAGTGTTACAAAGAAAGGGTTTTTTTTGTGTTCTTGTTTGGGGGGGGGGGGGGGGGAGTTCTGGGTGTGCTCTAGTTTGTTGTGGGGAGGGGATGCTGTTGGTTTGGTTTTATTTAATTCTTGGTTCGGTTTTTTTTTTTCAGGGGGGGGAGGTACTTTTGGTGATTGGAGGGTTTTTTAGGTGGTCTCTTTTTCAAATATTCATACGTCGTTTTTGTACGGGGTTTCTTTAGAGGGGGGGGGGGTGGGGGTCACTATGTTAACGAACACAATGCACTTTCCTTCTAAGACAAAAAGATAATGACGGCAAATTTTTTGCTTTTTGTTACCAGTCACATCATATGAAGCTGTACACTTTCTTTCCTCTTGAACATCTGGGGGAAGTCTCCACACACATGACCCTGCCTTGATGACCCCGAAACAAACCTACTACTACCACTCGCTCACGAGAAAATTTCACAATTCTGTTTTCAGTCCTTTTGCTGTGTCTTCAACCCCCAATGACACATTTTAGTAGCTTCCAGTAAGTTGTGATTCTTTTCCTGCACTTTTACCCTTTTCTGCTGTTTGTGTTACAATGTGTGTCTACCTAGGAAGGCAAGTAGTTGAAGTACATCACTACGGCCCCTGTTGTAGTTTGGAATCCCTGGGAACTGAAGCCTGCCTATCTGCCCTAACGACTGTGAGAGAGAACAAAGACAGGAGCAGCAGCCTACCTTCCCACATTCTGTGAAGGTACATTTGTGCATACGCATGGAGTTCATGTGTGCCACGCGCTCTGTGGAGAAAAGCACACATGGAATCAGTCATTCCCCCCCACTCACTCACTCACTCAGTCACTCCCAACAATCACTCAGACCCTAGCTTCCCACTGGCAGACAGATGGATGTCAGACTGAGCTAGCTCCACTATCCCCGTCCAGACATAGGTCTCTAAGGTTGGTTGGCCTTCAGGGGTTGGCCTTGAGGGATCGGCCTCTAAAACGTTGGACGGGCCATACATACACCACCACTGTTCATGGCAGGAAGCCACTGAAGACCTGCCTCTTCTGCTCACCCAAAACAGGATCAATCTCTGATGTGAATCAAGACTAAATTGAATTTTTTTTTTTTTTTTTTTTACCTTTTTTCATTCAAATGTAACATTCAAGAGTGGATCTGCAAAGAGTTTATTCTGAAAACTCTTAGTGTGGATGCTCCTTGTTTTGGAATATTTTTATGAGTCAGTCTGCAAAAAAGTATGCCCCTTTTAGAATTTCTGAAGAACAGAGAGATCAGATCAAATCAGACAGATTATGGTCCAAGTTTGTTGAGGTGACCAGATCCCAAACTATGGCCACAACTTCAGGACTTCAGACAATGTTCAATTCCTCCTGCATATATATCCTATGGTCTTTCCTGCCTGGAAACTTGCACAGTCTGACAACCACCTCTCTCCCTCCCTGACAAACAAGTACCAGTATATTTCCTCCCCCATCACTGTCTCCCTTTAACATCCACCCCCCCCCCCCCCCCCCCCCCCTCTTGGCCAACTCAGCTTCACCACTACCAAGGCACAGACTGAAATCAGTTACATGTATAAGCCTTAGTTTCTATTTTTTTCCATTTATCTCTCCTTACTCATTTTTAATATCCTTCCCTTTCCATTCAACACTTTCTCTCTCCATCTTTTTGAACAGTAAAATGTTGTTGTAATGAACAAGAAACCATAGGCTACTGTATTTTAAACAAAGTAATCCATCTACTGGTTTAACGCTGCCAGGAATAGTCTGTCAAGTCAAATAACTGACACTAGATTTGAAAATTACTGGTGAAAAACTGAAGCCAAGGTGTACCAGTCATAGGCTAGCTAGCAAAGTGACAACCCGAAAAAACAGCCAGGCCACAAGCAGTTCACTTCAGCAGCAGCAGGGAGCCATGCCCAGCCAAAGCTGCTGCTGCTGCTGTCTGGAGGCCAGCCACGACAGCTAGAGCTCCGCAAATCCTAGCAACACGGGGATAAAAATGTTCTAAAGACTAAGTAAGTAACGCATGCTCCCTCACTCACAGCAAACTCCTGTGTGTCTGGCCTCGTCCTTAACCTTCTCCCTTCAAACATAACACTCTTCTCTCATACCCCTGATACGAACCATCCAATTTTCAACCTATCCGTTTCTGTGAACTGTTCTACCACGAGAACTAGGAAAAGTGAAGGAACACTGCACTTTAAATGTTTGTGTCCAGCACCATTCTTTTGACATTCTGAATAATCTGGGTATGACGAGGGCTAGGGTTAAAAATACCTTACAATCTTTTCCTTATAAAGCGACGGCATTTTCACCGCTTCTCTTCGTGTTAGTGCCCTCTTTCTGGGCCTGACTGTTCAAGATGAATAACCTGCACCCCCTCTGACATAATTATTGGTGAACACTATTCTGCACAAAAAGTCACTCTGATTTCTGATTCTGTCATCTCCTCCCCTTCTCCCTCCAATCCCTGTTTTGACTTAACACATAAAAAAGCACTAAGCTTGGGGGAAAGGTCTGCATGTGCAAAGAAATATTTCTAGCAAAACAAGTATGCACAGGTATACCAGCCCTCTGAGTACATAGTCACTGCAAGTGGTCTGCTTGTGTTGCATGGCGCAAACTCCTATGTTATACCAACCCTCTGAATAGTCACCAAGTGGAGTCTGTGTTGCATGAAACAGACTCCTATGTTACACCAGCCCTCTGAATAGTCACTGCAAGTGGAGTCTGTGTTGCATGAAACAGACTCCTATGTTACACCAGCCCTCTGAATAGTCACTGCAAGTGGAGTCTGTGTTGCATGAAACAAACTCCTATGTTACACCAGCCCTCTGAATAGTCACTGCAAGTGGAGTCTGATTGTGTTGCATGAAACAAACTCCTATGTTACACCAGCCCTCTGAATACATAGTCACTGCAAGTGGAGTCCGATTGTGTTGCATGAAACAAACTCCTATGTTACACCAGCCCTCTGAATACATAGTCACTGCAAGTGGAGTCCGATTGTGTTGCATGCCACGAACTCCTATGTTACACCAGCCCTCTGAATACATAGTCACTGCAAGTGGAGTCCGATTGTGTTCCATGGCACAAACTCCTATGTTACACCAGCCCTCTGAATACATAGTCACTGCAAGTGGAGTCCGATTGTGTTCCATGGCACAAACTCCTAGGTTATACCAGCCCTCCAAACACACAGTCACTGCAAGTCTGCTTGTACTACTTTATGCTCCCCCAGTTGTTCCCCTAATTCCCACCCTCCATATCCACAGCATCAAAAAAAACAGCCCATCCCCTGCACTCTCCTCCCTTTCTTCCTAAAGTCTGTCGTCTGCCCGAATCCTTCTTTTTCCCCAATAAACGGTGACATCACTGAAAACCAGGCCACAAACACACATCAGGCAACACATTGCCAGACCTTACAACTTTTTTTTGTTAGCCTAGTGCATCCAACTAAAAAAAAAAAAAAAAATCAACAGTCCAAACCAGCACAATCAAATCAACTGAAATAAAAAAAACAAGAAAAAATAACTGGTGTCCAAATTTTCTGTTTTTAAGTAAAAAAAAAAAAAAAAAAAGAAAAAGGAAAAAAAAAAGGGCAATGCCTACCTTGCCGGTTGCAGGGTGCAGGTCTCTCCCCATCTGCAAGCAAGAAACGAGGCCACTAACACCCATCAAAACCAGTCACTGATGATGTCTTTGAGGCGCAAACTCAGAGCCAGAGATAGATAGATCCAAAGACAACAGAAGAGAAACTGTACGTACACACTACATACATACACACATACATACACCCAGGGGTGAAAACCATGGACATGCTCCAACATAGACATGTATATGTATGTACACACAAAATCACCCCTGCGCAAATCACCATCAACCCCTGACCTCCAAGGTCAATGCCAACCACAACAACCTTGACAGCAAGGTCATCATGAAGAGAAAGCAAAACGAGGCAAGCCACACACCCAGAAGGACAGCACAACAACACAGAGCAAGAGAGACAACATGGACGTGTACTTTACAACAGAAAGTCAGACACCGGATGAAGACTGTAGTCCAGCTTGAGCCAAAATCTTGTTCATAGATCTGTTATCATCATACATCAATGAATCACCCTTCTGTCTATGACCTTGTAACTGACAAAAGAACAAGCAGTCTTCAAAAGCAAACAAGTTACATGATCTCTTTATAAATAATATCATTATTAAAACCTTCCACAGGATATGAATATTTTTCTCAAGTTTTTAACCATCTTGAATTTACAATAGAAATAAAAAGGTCTTTTTCAGAGTTTCTTTCAACTTGACATTCTATTGGAATTTTTTTTTTTTTTTTTTAAATCTTTCTCCCAAGTTTCCATCCTCTTGAATTTTAGTCACTTCCCCACCCCCTCCCACTCTAGTTCCATTTTCCACCCAAGTACCTCTGTTGTTCTAGATATTCCAACTGTAAAACCACAAAGACAGAAAAGGTAGACTCACCCTAGCAGTCAATCTAAATGTACCAAGCCCGTCTGACACAATAATAACCAAGCGGATCCTGCCTATCATTGCCATCAGCTCAACTTACACACGCCGGTAACATCTCCTCGGACACAAGCAAGAACTAGAGTCTGCATCCAGGTCTACAATCCACCCAAAGCAAAAGAGACACCAAGCATACGCCGTTAATACAGCTACATCTACCCAAAGCCGCATAGACCACATAAACACAGCCAGGCACAACACAGAGAAAAATGTGAACACATAAAAAAAAAAAACCCATTCAGCCTGAAAAGAGGCGGTGAGCAAGAAGATGACTGGTGGAAGGAAGGAAGAAAGAGAGAGAAAGAGAGAGACGAACAAACACAGGCACCGAACAGGAGGGGAAAAATAAGCGAGCGAGAGAGAGGGAGGGTCAGGCAAAAAGGGAAGGACTCACCTAGTCGGGTGGGCATCTTCAATCCTCCGTACTTCTTCCAGTACATCCAGCAGGCTGAGCACAGGCGACACTGCATGTGAGCAGGACCCCAGGAGTACCACTGTGTGGAGTGGGCAGCTGCACAGCCACAACCATCAGCGTTTAATTGCCTTTTTATATATAGGCCACTTTCATTCCATTATCCTCGGTATAAAAATAAATATATAAATAAATAAATGAGTAAACAGAACATGTATGCATACAACGCACAAAACTAAACAAGCACACATGTACAACGCACACACGCAAGCACACACATGTACACACACACACGCAAACATGCAAGCACACACACAATGTACAAAACTAAACAAACACTGAAGCGCAAACACAAACACACACACACACTTACACAAATGCTTATGAGAGGCAAATCTTTCCCAGAAAAAAATTCTTTTAATACATTTTTTTTTTTAAACAATCCATTTTCCACAAAAGATCACACAACAGACAAGACAGCCAATGCCCTTTGGACTGATATATAGTTCACAAGGCCAAACATTCACACTTTCTCTGCTTATTACACTTATTTAAATCAAATTTAAGAAACCTTTTTTTAAAAAAAACAAAAGCCAAGTGGCGGTACTTACTGTAGCAGCTCTCACAGGCACGACCAGACACCTGTCCATCTGCTCCATTCACTTTGCCAGGAATGGCAGCCGGGCTAGGCTTGTTACTGCAACACGCCAATTTTACACTTCACACACCTCTTTTTTTCTTTCTTTTCTCTTTTTGTATTACGAAGATGATGGAATAGGCCCTCATGTGCTTTTTAAAAAAAATTTTTTTTACCCTGTATGTTATAGTTTGTTACTGCAGCCATCCCATAACATTCTATACAGCTTACAAAGTTCTGTAACCATCCTTTACTACTTCTACAGCTTGTCAAGGTCTGCAACCATCCCAGAACCTTATTTCAGACAGCTTCTTCTGGTACCCATCCCATATTACAGCTTGTAACTGCAACCATCCCAGAACCTTATTTCAGACAGCTTCTTCTGGTACCCATCCCATATTACAGCTTGTAACTGCAACCATCCCAGAACCTTATTTCAGACAGCTTCTTCTGGTACCCATCCCATATTACAGCTTGTAACTGCAACCATCCCAGAACCTTATTTCAGACAGCTTCTTCTGGTACCCATCCCATATTACAGCTTGTAACTGCAACCATCCCAGAACCTTATTTCAGACAGCTTCTGGTACCCATCCCCTATTACAGCTTGTAACTGCAACCATCCCAGAACCTTATTTCAGACAGCTTCTTCTGGTACCCATCCCATATTACAGCTTGTGACTGCAACCATCCCAGAACATTATTAGACGGCTTCTTACGGTAACAATCCCATGACTTCACACAGCTGGCTACTGCAACCATCCCACAGCATTATTTCAAACAGCTTATTATTGAAACCATCTAATATCACTTCACCAGTTCAAATTTACTGCCACTATCCCATAACAGTATACAGCTCATCTTGTCACACAAAATGTGGAAGTTGCAGCCAATGCCGGATTTGCACACACGCACACATGCATGCACGCCGCACACAAGCATGCACGAACACACACACACACACACACACACACACACACACACACACACACACACACACACACACACACACAGTAGTACAACTTACTAGTTGGGAATGTAGACTTGTTTCAACTTGCTTTCTGCTTCTGCTGCCTTGATACGTTTCTGCACACACCATTCCACATCACTTTATGCTTAAAATTCTCTTCAAAACATCACAACTAAGTTACAATGGCATTCCCAAATCGCTTAATGTGTTACACCTACACCAGTACAATCACCACATCTTATTGCCCTACACTTTGGTCTGTGACATCCCAAGTTCTGCTTTTACTGTGTTACACACCAGTCAGCATTATGTATCACGGCTGGGATTGCTCAACTCAATGGCTTCAAGCAAGAAGCAGCCTGACAGTTTACCATGAGAATCACCTTAACCCCCTTGTCTCTGAACACAAACTGCCCCTAGATTTCGAATTCCATCACGAAATCAGGTCAGGCACACATGCTGGCTGGCCTTTTCCTCCTTCTAAGTACATACCAGCTGCTATAATTACTTTCAGACACTCTAAAGGGTTTCTCCTTCTGGCCTGATAGAGCTTTGACATGTGGTAGCAATTAGTGATGGTCACAGTGTGATGGAAATCTACTGTGTGTAAATCCCAGCAAATCCGGATTGGGACTAAGAGGGTTAACAATGTGTATAAAAAGGGGAACACAGGAGAAATTAAAGCAAAAACAAGACCTCTCTCCTGTTGTTTTAAGCACAGAAATTGAGAAAAGCTGACCCCTGAACATTTCAAGTCAACTCAAGCCTACAGGAGAACCTGCAGAACACAGGGGGAATTATATATATTGTGCACATTTGCACTAGTTTTAGAAACCCAAGTTTTTACAGGTCTGCAAACACACACACAAACACACACACACACCAGGGTTCACACTAGGATTTTTTAAAACCGGTACTGCCAGTTGCCATTTCAGAGACATCTTGACCAACTCCCCAAAATCGGTCCCCAGAAAAAAAAATCTGGTACATACTGTGAACAAAACGAAACTAATCAGTAAGGGGGTGGGGGAGGGGGGGATTGTTGGGCAGCAAAACAAAATCTAAATTGAACGTGAATCTCTCAGACTTTGACTGCCGTGCTGCTTGCTGCCACTCGCTTCTTGGGCACGAAGCCAAGAAGGAAATAGGATTTTTTTTCTAGCGCCTGTGTCACTGTCTGCGTCAGTCTGTTGTTTTGCATGGCATCATTCCTGTGACTTATATTCTTCTTTCTTGTTTCTATGCTTAGCGCTCATCTAGATCTTTGTTCAATTTAGATTTAGTTTTCAACTCTTCTCTCTCAAAGCAACGGGCAAATTCATAGTCATAGACCCTGCTTTTCGCTTTTCCGTAAGAGCAGGCCATTGTGTGCCGGTTCCCGGATTACATTTACAAAACTGCATACACACGGGGACTGGATGTGAAAAAGCACAGGAGTGCTTATATTCCATTATCCTCGATATAAAAGATTAAAAGAATACAGAATAAATAAATCTAGGCCCCATTTACTCATTGTGAATGGAAGTCGCTGTCATGCCGAGAAGAGCACAAAGATCTATTCTTTCACAGTAAAGCTTGCTGTTCTAGGCTAATTAAATGAGGCTGGCGCCTAAAGATGTTCGTCGGAAGGAGTGGTAGGAAGGGGTAGGTACTAGGTGCGGTAAGCACAGTACAGGCCCATGACAGACTGTCAGAAAATGTCACTTCAGACTTTTTTTTTGAGACAGAAATCTAATCGTCACAGGCAAACAGAATCGGTACGCGGTACCGGCTGCTTCGAAAATTTTCGGTATTCCCTGTTTACAATCGGTAAAATACCGACAATTACCGGTTATCGCGAACACTGACACACACACACACACACACACACACAGTGATAACTGCATAAAAAATGTTTGCTGCTGTTACACACACACACACACAAACACACTCAAAGATTGAGGAAAAAGTCCACGAAGAGACCTGCCTTTCCAATCAAAAGAAGAAAAAGGGGGGGGGAATAGGGAATGGGGATGTTCAGAATTACTTCTCACAAAACAAAATTGAAACCTGCACTCAAAACCACACAATCCAATACAAATCACTTTGTTCTGATTACCTCCCTTTACCTTGTCCATTTCCCTCACCCACCCCAGCAGGAACACACTTGCTATAGCTGACAGTCAACATTTTAGCTAGACTGAAGTTTTCCTCTAAGCTTCTATGCAGTAAGTACTACTAACTGATTTCTTGTGGTTCTACCCTGCACCCCTAACTGTTGTCTCGCGTTGGCACACAGCAAGCACCCCATACATCAAAGAAACTGACTGAGTCCTACATTAGTACATCAAGTGTCTAAAAAATACAATGACATGTATAGATCTATAGCAACACTAATGAAAACCTGACCAGCGCCACATGATGCGATGTACAGGTCTACTGACACACGAGGCACAGACCCAAACATGGTCTACTCAGACAAAAAGAAACACGCACACACACACACACACACACACACACACACACACACACACACACACACACACTACTTTTTTTTCTTTTTTTTTGACATTCTTTTGGAATGTCAAGTGTTAAAAAAGTACCTTCCCACCATACCTGAGAGATCTTTGCAGAAAGTTTTGAATAATTGTAAATTGCTCTGTGAAATTGCTATGCTGTTGAAAGAGAGTTGTGTTAGTAATTTGTTATAGTGCAAGTAAATGTGTCATTCATTGATTTTAAGCAAAGGCATTCTGCCCACAGTGTTGATTCTAGGATTTCAAAAAAGGGGGCCCAAGGGCCCCCTGAAATGAAAAAAGGGGCATTTGCCCCCCTCCCCCCTTTTCTCCCTTCCCCCTTTTCTCTTCATAAAAAAGGGGAGAAGTAGTAAGTAGTATATTTTGCTCATAATACCGTTAGTGACTCTGATATCTGCTATTTTTCAAGAACGAGAAACAAAACAAACAGGATGGCATGTAGGCAGACAGGGTTTAATATACACCTTATGTATTGCAGCTGGTCTGTAAAATGATTTTCTTACACAGGAAAGAGAAAGGGGGGAGAGAGAGAGAGAGAGAGGGGGGGGGGGAGGAGGGAGAGAGAGGGAGAGGAGGGAGAGAGGTAGTCAAAGTCAAATTTGTATTTCCACATTTTGAGTAGGAGAGAGAGCTAGATCTAGATGAAAAAATAGGCAAGAGCCAAATTCAGTCCCCCTCCCCCTCCTTACCATATGAGAGAGACAGAGACAGAGACAGAGAGAGAGGTGGGGGAGGGAGGAAGGGATGTCAAAAGTCCATTTTGTATAATTCCATTCAGAGTTGGAGGGAGAACTAGATTTAGATCTAGATGAGAAAAGGGGTTAAAGCCAATATCTAAGTCTTATCTTTTCCTCCCATGTGGCAGAGAGAAAGAGAGACAGAGACAGAGACAAAGGGGGGAGGGGTCAAAGTCAATTTTGTATTTCCACTTTCAGAGTTAGAGAGAGATCAAGATCTAGATGAGAAGTGAGGTGAAAGCCAATATCAAAGTCTTGCCCCTCCCCCCTCCCCATGAGGGAGGGAGGGGAGAGAGAGAGAGAGAGAGAGAGAGAGAGAGAGAGAGAGAGAGAGAGAGAGAGAGAGAGTTTCTGTTAAGGAGAGATCTAGATCTAGATAGAAAAGAAGTAAAATCCAATATCAAAGTCTTTTTCTTCCCATGCAGAGAGAGGGGGGGGGGGGGAGAGAGAGAGAGAGAGAGAGGGGGGGGGGGGTCAAAGTCATTTTTGATATCCAGCCGATAGTCTACCCTATACCATCATTATTGTTGCCAGCACGGGCTACTTGTCTAGCCAGACCTGAAAAACCGCCTTGAGAACTCTTAGGTCTATCAGCTTTGAACCCTGCTGGGACGCCGGTGCTTCTTCCACTAACACCACTAACGATCTCTGTCACAATGACGTCACTTGTTTCAGGAGTCACGGCTCCTTTGAAAAATGACGTAATGACGTAAATGAGTAGGGAAATGACGTCAAACCAGCCGTTTTGTGATGGTTGTGACGACTGTAGGCGCTAATCAGTGCATCTTGCTGTCCCTGGGGTATCAACGTAATGACCAACGCATGTAGCGCTATTTTGAAACTATACAAACAGCAGTTGCGGGGGCGCACTGTTTGTTCAAATATGCGCTATTCACATTTTTTTTGCGTCCGTTAGGGCGCACTGGTCACATTATTTTGCGGCAAAGTTGAAAAAAATGCGGGAATCCCGCAAGGGCGCACCCTAGAATCAACACTGTGCCCACCATGGTATAGTTCTCGACATTGTATATTGTATTGTACATATATATGCCTTTTATTCTGTTGTAGTTACATTAGTTATACAGTTACTTGATGTGTTAATTCAATTACTTCATTGTATTATGGTTATAGTTGTTAGACAGTTCCTTTTCTCTGAATTGTTTGTCTTTTTGTGTCTAATATCACTGATTGTGAATAGACGTTAAATTGAAGAACAACACACACTACTAGTACATTCTGACAGACAGAGAACAAAATAATCAACAATAAAACTCACACCTGGTCCATTCAGACACACAGAGTTCTAACAAAACTCACAACTGAATTGTACGGACAGACAGAGAATAAAACTTTCACTTTATTTAGACAGAGAAATAAATTCACACCTGGTCCATTCAGACACACAGAGAACAAAACTCGCACCTGAATTGTACAGACAGAGAATAAAACTTACACTTTGTTTAGACTGAGAATCAAATTCACACCTGGTCCATTCAGACAGGCACACACAAACAAAACACACCTCTTTTATTCAGACAGAGGAAAAACTCGCACTTGATCTATTCAGGCAGATACAGGTAACAAAGTCACACCTGGTTTATTCATACAGACATGTTATAAAACTCACACCTGGTCCATTCAGACAGACACAGAGAACATAACTCACACCTGGTCCATTCAGACAGACACAGGAGAACATAACTCACACCTGGTCCATTCAGACAGACACAGAGAACATAACTCACATCAGATATGGTCCATTCAGACACACACAGGAGAACATAACTCACACCTGGTCCATTCAGACACACACACACAGGAGAACATATCTCACATCAGATCTGGTCCATTCAGACACACACAGGAGAACATCTCACATCTGGTCCATTCAGACACAGGAGAACATCTCACATCTGGTCCATTCAGACACAGAGAATATAACTCACATCTGGTCCATTCAGACACAGAGAATATAACTCACATCTGGTCCATTCAGACACAGAGAACATAACTCACATCTGGTCCATTCAGACACAGAGAACATAACTCACATATGGTCCATTCAGACACAGGAGAACATCTCACATCTGGTCCATTCAGACACAGAGAACATAACTCATCTGGTCCATTCAGACACAGAGAACATAACTCATCTGGTCCATTCAGACAAACACAGAGAACATCTCACATCACATCTGGTCCATTCAGAACACAGGTGAACATAGCTCCCACCTGGTTCATTCAAACACACAGAAGAACATAACTCACATCAGATCTGGTTCATTCAGACATACACAGGTGAACTCTCTCACCACACACACACACACACACACACACACACACACACACACACACACACACACACACACACACACACACACACACACACACACACACACACACACACACACACACACACACACACACCAGCTCTATTTAGACTGGAAGCAAAATTCACACACCATCCATTCAGACTGATACATCTATGGAACAAACCCCACCCCTGCTAGAGTTAGACACAGAGAACAAAACCCAGACCTTGTCTATTGAGACAGACACAGAGAAAACAAAACCCAGACCTTGTCTATTGAGACAGACACAGAGAAAACAAAACCCAGACCTTGTCTATTGAGACAGACACAGAGAAAACAAAACCCAGACCTTGTCTATTGAGACAGACACAGAGAAAACAAAACCCATACCTAGTCTATTGAGACAGACACAGAGAAAACAAAACCCAGACCTTGTCTATTGAGACAGACACAGAGAAAACAAAACCCAGACCTTTCTATTGAGACAGACACAGAGAAAACAAAACCCAGACCTTGTCTATTGAGACAGACACAGAGAAAACAAAACCCAGACCTTGTCTATTGAGACAGACACAGAGAAAACAAAACCCAGACCTTGTCTATTGAGACAGACACAGAGAAAACAAAACCCAGACCTTGTCTATTGAGACAAAGAGAAAACACCCACCCCTAGTGGGGATACAGTAAAAAAAAAAAAAAAATTAAAAAAATAAATTAAAAAAAGATGCACAGAAAACAAAATTTATAGATGATCTCTTCAGAGAGCACTAGGCGTGGTCTATGCAGACAGTAACAAGGAATACATCTGTGCAGTTTTTAAATACGAGTGCACAAAGACACATGCATCTCTCTCTCTCTCTCTCTCTCTCTCTGTCTCTCTCTACATTACTCACCTGTTGAACATAGCGATCTGTGGTCTTCCACATGTAATAATACTCCACAATGCTCTTTAAGGATTTCCATGGTAACTGCACAACAGAAAGGGGTTCTCACATTACACACAGTGAAAGTTTTTCCCAGATTTTTATGAATAATTACATCTGAAGTTTTTTTTACTTTTTTTTAGTATTACACCTGAAGTAATATATGGCACAGAATGCATCCATTCTTATTTCTTCTGCAGAAAATCTCTTCATACACACACACACACACACACACACACACACACACACACACACACACACACACACACACACACAACACTCAACACATACATATACACTATATACAAGTCCTTCAGATGAGACTATAAACTGGGGTCCAGTGCAAACCCAAGCAGATCATCTTGCGCACATGTTAAAAGCTGTTCTGCTTTTCAGAAGAGTAGGCCATTGTGTGCCGGTGGGAACGATGACAAAATTTACAAAACTGCGTACACATGGGGAATGGCTGTAAATTTTTTTTTTTTAAAGCACACGAGTGCTTGTTCCATTAACCTCAAAATAAAAGAATTTTTTTAAAAAGGAATAAACAGCCACACACAAACACACACACACACAAAGACACACACACAAAGACACACACACACACACACAAAGACACACACACAAAGACACACACATACACGAACACACACACACACACTCATCACACACACACACACACACACACTCGAACACACACACACACACACACTTGAACACACACACACACACGCACACAAAGACACACACACACACACACAAACACACGCACACACACACACACACCACTCACCACCCACACCCATACACACCACACACACCCACAAAAACCAACCAGCCAAAAAAGAAACGCCCTTGTCCACTCACAAAGTCCTGCCTGATGTCGTTGAAGTCTTTGCCGTACTTGTCCAGGGCCTCCTCAAACAGGTTGGCCTCCGACGCTGACCACTCCTCCATCTCGTCCCGACACAACACAGGGCCTCCATCCGGCACCAGACTGCGGATGGCTTTGGAGCAGTCGTAGTGGTGTTTGTGGAGGGTGTTCATGGCATGGAACTGTATCAACAGCACAAACACACACCCGTCTTCAATACTGCAGGAAAACACACAGTCAGTCTCTTTGTGTGGGGACTTCTACTAGTACTGGACAAAAGCAAGTCAACTGTTTCCAGGTAAAAAGGTAAAGGCAAACCGTTTCCAGACTGGGAGAAAATATATATTAAAAAAAAAGGAAGCTACCATATATTGCTGAAGTTTTTAAATACCTCTTTCATTGGTTGTCAACTATCATTCATTTTAGAACATTTTTCAGTTTTGGCTGTGTGAGGTACATACATGCATATATATATCCAGCCTTTTCATGGCTGATTTTTACTTCTTTTTTTTTTTACTCCTTCAGGGGTGTATTCAGGGCTGAGCTTGGTACATACCTCCAGCCTTTTTCTTGGTTAGTTTTTTTTTTTTACTTTGATTTTTGTTTACTTGTTAGGGTTTTTTTTGTTTGGTTGTTTTTTCTTCAACAGGTTAACTTTCATGGCAAAAGGGTATTTTTCAAAGAAGACGGGAAGGGCTAAGATGAAACTGATGATCTGCGAGTGGGGGATGGAAAATGATAGTACCATGGTTTTTAGAGTGAAAAAATGAAATTCTTGTCAAAGCTTACAAGTATGCACAAAAAGAAAAAAAAAGTGCTCCAGATTTATTAAAAACAAAAAAAAAAACACCTGAAGTTCACGAAAATAAAGGATTAAGTTTCAACCAAAAAAAACACAAAAAAAAACAAACAAAATAAAACCGCACACACACACAAACTCATAGCAAAGGAAAACTGCCCCCTCATCTTTTTCCCAAACAGGTTGTTCCCCCTTCAGGCTTTCAGACAAGGAACATCAACTTGCTGCCACTCAAAAGACTTCTGTTTGACATGGATTGCTTCCCTTCTCAAAACTTGGCTGGGTAGCGGGGAGGGTGGGGATCACCTCCATTTCAAATGGTCTTTGGGGGTGGGGGTGGGGGAGGGGGGGGGTTCCCTGTTAGAAAATTGTTGTCCCTCTGAAGATTGCTGCTGTTGTTCATTTTGTTTTAACTTTTTTTGAAAGAAATATTTTATGGAGTAGCATGTCTTGTAAATGACCAATAGGATAAACTGAATAAGAACAATCAACACTTTGAGTCTACAGAATCAAAATCAGATATCTCTAATTACATAAGACTACGGGGATCATTTTCTGAATCTATTTTAAAAGTTTACATAACTCAACTTTCCCAGAATATCAAAAAAATGGTTTTCTTTTCTCATTTCTTTGTAATGAGGCAGCCCAGCCTAACACATCACCTTCCTTTCACCCTTTCAACACCGTCTGATTTCTTCTCCTCCCCTTTCAGTTTGTTCCCCCCCCCCCCCCCCCCCATCCAATTTTCTGATTCTTTTTTCCTCAACATAATTATAGAATTAAAAAAAAAAAATCTTTTTTCTTTCTAAAAATCCTATTCAGCACGAAACCTTGTACTTCTCCAATCAAAAGCTCTTCAGTGACCATGTATCATCAGCAACAGTTTTCCATCCTACTCTGTTTAGGGTGGGTTTTTTGGTGTGTGTTTTTTTTTAGGGGGGTGGTGTTCGTTTGTTTAGTATTTTTTGTGTGTCTGCTAGAGCTCCGAGGTTCACAAACGGAGAGATATTTGCGTATGCGACCGTTCCCCACCCCACCCTCACCCACCATTTCAGTAACCACATTCAAACTCTGGGGATGTTTTTGTACCTAAAAATGTACACTTTCTGTAGGCACTGATACAATCCTGTGTGTATACATGTATCCTAAAGACAAAGTGGTGCAGAACCACTGCAGAACCACAGCAGACAGAGGCACTGACCAGCGTGATGTCTCTGGAGGCAGCAGCGGCGCTCATGTGTAGACTGGGCTGGCGCACAGTGCTGGTGCAGTCCAGGGCGCGAGCGAAGGTGCCCACAGAGCGGGCGATGACCAGGAACTGGTCAATCTCCTTCTTGCTCAGGTTGTTGTCCGGGCTCCACTCCAACGTCTCCAACACCTGACCCTCGCGCTCGTCCACCTCACCTGCGCCACACAGTTCACAAGGTGATTAATGACCAGCATCCTCACCTGTACTGTGCAGTTCACGAGTCATCAACACCACAGACAACATACAGTTCACAAAACATCAACATACAGTTCACAAAACATCAACAACAACATACAGTTCACATCACCATCACCGACAACATACAGTTCACATCAACATCACAGACAACATACAGTTCACATCACCACATCACCGACAACATACAGTTCACATCAACATCACAGACAACATACAGTTCACATAATCATCACCGACAACATACAGTTCACAAAACATCAACATCACCGACAAAAAGTTCACAAGACACAACGTCATCATGTGCATAGTACAGTTCACAAGACATCAACGTTAAAGTTCTGATCAATCAAACTCCTCTAGACACTTCTCCCGATTCCTGAATATTCCTGTTCTCTTCAGAGACAATCTTCTATCCATTTACAGCAAACATTTATAACAACAAGAACAACTAACTTTGTTTTGCGAGCTGGTGCTAAGTGATCTTGATATCATCCTTCAGAGAGCTCTTCAATCAGCTGTGCAAAAATTCAGACACAGAAATGTACAATGACAAATTTCTGTGCAGCAGACAATCAACCCAATTTCTTACAGAGCAAAGAGTCTTATTTGGAAAAAAAATATTGAGTAACTTGGATGGATCCATACGCAAAATATAGTATAAATACAGCTATCTTTATTTCATTAACACTATCCCTACATTAAGGGAGAGAACCCTCCTTTCCCTGTACACGTGCACTGTGCACATTTGTATGCTTCTGTTACCCAGTAGTGGGTGATATGTAGGGAAGGGTTAGCAGCTGGTCGGTTGCCCAATAGTGGGTTACCCATAGGGAAAGGGTTATATAAACCTTTCTATAAATAATCCTCCATTTACATACAGGTACTGCATAACATAGTCCTATGACCACTTCATCATGAGTCTTCCTTCTCACAGATGATGGCCCATGACAAAATGAATGTTGCTTTCAAGGAAACAAAACACTAGTGGGTCATCATGACATTTTTGCTTACAGCAAACTTGTACAACTGCAGATTATCACACAGGACATTAAACACCAGGATACACAATAAAGAACACTTTTGTTTTCCTCAGTAAAAGGCAGATCTCAACCTCACTAAAAATAACTTTTTCCTCACAAATACACAGGGATATAATAAATCAATTCTCAGCCTGTTCAAACACCTCCACCTCTATGCCAAAAATGCACACAAAATCACACATCCATATGAGCACAAGGTCACATGCATACATAAAGTAAGGTGTCCCATAATCTAAGCGGTCGTTAGGGAGTGAGGTATCAGAGACCTCAGCTTCTCCAGGGGCAAGCATATTGAGAGTGCCGCCCATCTCCTCTCCCTCACTGCTTTACCTACCCTGACCCTAAAGAAGGCAAGTACCCATTCACAGCTGGGTGAACTGGGGGACTGTAATGAAGCCAAGGCGTGCAGTCAGTCACCTATCCACTTGGTCACTATGCTCAATGCTGCCTAACCTTAGCTTGGGAAAAACTAGTACTCTGACCACTGAGCTATCCCACAAATAAAACGCACATATTACATCCAAAGCAACCCATTCTACACGGTTCTCAGAGGAAGACTTCATTCTGAACACTGCACTACTCACCTTCCTTCAAAAGGGGGATGATCTCGGCCTGGAACTTGGACCCCACCCTGATCTCCCCTTTGTCTGCTAGCAATGTCTTCTGTTGGGGGTCGTACACCAGGGAGTAGAAAAATGTGTCCTGCAAAACACAAACAAGCCGTGCTATTAAAATGACATCTTCCTACTGTCTGCATACTCGTCACACAAGACATTTCTTATTCATGAAAAAAAGGTATTATCTGAGAAGATTTAGATCAAAATTTTCATTTCTACTCCTCCACCCCCCCCCCCCCTCCCCAGCAAGAGCTTTGAGGTTCACCAATTGTGAGATTTCTTTTTTTTTTTTACATGTACATTTTGTCCCCCCCCCCCTCCTTCAACCATTAAAGTAGCCACATTCCGACTTCAAGGATGATGCCTAAACATGACACAAGTGTCCATGCATTTTTTTTGTTTAGTTTTGTCACCACTTTCTACAGGCACAAAAAGGCCGACTCTTCTGAAAGGCGAAACAGGTTTAAACATGTGCGCAAGCTGTTCTATGTACATTTGCACAGGGGACCTCAGTTTATAGTCTCCTCCAAAGGACATTCAGGAGAGTGGAGTCCGTACTGATGTAAGCTACCTCAGGCAGAAAATGAATCAAGTTCTAAAAAATATATGATCATAAAAAAAGGAGGAAATTTAAACTCCAGGGGGAAAATCCCCTCAAACAGGTGTTGGCTCAAATCCATGCAGTCAGGTTATGAGCTCAACACTCTTACTCAAGGCTATCCCCCCCAACCTCCCCCCCACCCCCCACCCCCCTTTTTGTTTTCACTTAAAAACAGATATATATAATCATCAATTAAAATCACATTCAGGAAAATTGATGTTAGTCATTGCAGCTGCCAACTTCCAGTTAGTGTTTTCTTTTGTTATTGTTAAGTGTGTGTGTGTGTGTGTGTGTGTGTGTGTGTGTGTGTGTGTGTGTGTGTGTGTGTGTGTGTGTGTGTGTGTGTGTGTGTGTGTGTGTGAGTGAGTGAGCGAGTGAGTGAGTCAGTGAGTGAGTGAGTCAGTGAGTTGTGTGTGTGTGTGCGTGCGTGTGTGCACTCGCGCACATGTGTGCATGTGTGCCTGCCCGACTGTACAATTGACTATAACTCTCTGTGTGTGTGTGTGTGTGTGTGTGTGTGTGTGTGTGTGTGTGTGTGTGTGTGTGTGTGTGTGTGAGAGAGAGAGAGAGAGCATGCATGTGCGCGCATGCGTGCGTGCGTGTGTGCGCCTGTGTGTGTGCCTGCATGTCTGTGCCTGTGTGTCTGTGTTCACACATTTATACGCATGCTTATGGACCTGTTGTAAAAATACAGCTTTCTTCGCAAGTGCATGCAAATAAACATGACACAGGCATACAGAAAAAGGAAGAGTGACAAAGGACAAGCAAACAGACAGGCCTAAAAATCCCCACCCCCACCCCTTTAGTCAGCAGCCATGCAAGCACAAACACTGGCCACAAGTTTCGACCATGATCTAATACAGTACCCGCATCATACCCACACTTGGAAACCAAACTGAGATTTGTTAAGGTTAGAACTGTGTATCAGTGTATCAGTGCAGTCAGGACCTTTCTAACTCAGCAGGAACTGCAGTCTATGCAGTCATTCCCATAGAACATTCCCCCACCCCCCTAAAAAAAGGGATACACAAGCAGACATGTTGACCAACGGGCAGATATAGACAGGCAGATAAGACAGACACAGACAGGCAAACAGACAGAGTGATAGACAGGCAGGTAGGTAGGTAGGTAGGTAGGTAGGTAGGTAGGTAGGTAGGTAGGTAGGTAGGTAGGTAGGTAGGTAGGTAGGTAGACAAACAGACAGACAAACAGACAGACAGACAGACGGACAGACAGACAGACAAGATAGCCAGCAGGCAGAGATAGATGATTTCTTTATAAGTAGATACATCGATAGACAGATAACAGATTAAACAGATAGATCTACATCAATAGATTAGACAGTTAAAACTGATTGATAGATGAATGAGCATGCTCACACCGCATTTCATTTCTCTTTCACAATGTATACACACACTGTGTTAGTGTGTATACACATGCCCGAATACACTAACATATGCTTACAAAAGCACCACACACACACACACACACACACACACACACACAACCACGTGTGCACACACACACAACACACAAACACACCTACACACACACAAATAGCAAGCTTGCCACCTACGTCTTTGTTCAGGTAGGACATGAGGTTTTCGGTCTCGTTGAGTAGAGTGACGACACACTTTCCTCGTATGTGGGTGGCTGGCAAGGTCTCCACCTGTCGGGATAAAAACAGTTCTCGGTGCTTCAACTGATGTCTCTGTTTCTCCGGTATGTCACAAAAAGGCTTCGGCTCCCCCTCCTCTGTTGCTGGATTGCTGTTGCTGTTGTTGCTGCTACTGTTGTTGTTATTATTGTTGTTGTTGTTGCTGCTGCTGCTGCTACCGTTGTTGTTGCTGCCACTGCCGTTGCCGTTGCCAGTGCCACTGCCGTTGCCGTTGCCGGTGCCGTTGCCGTTGGCACTGCTGTTACTGATGGCGCTGCCGTTGCTGTTTTCTGTGCCATTCTGGGCGTCTGGCGTGGGAGCTGCAAAGTGAAGAAGGGAAAAGAGCTTGCTTTGAGAATCAGTGCAAAGTGAAGAAGGGAAAAGAGCTTGCTTTGAGAATCAATGCAATGTAATGAAGGGAAAAGAGCTTGCTTTGAGAATCAATGCACAGTAATGAAGGGAAAAGCGCTTGCTTTGAGAATCAGTGCACAGTAAAGAAGGGAAAAGAGCTTGCTTTGAGAATCAGTGCAAAGTAAAGAAGGGAAAAGAGCTTGCTTTGAGAATCATGCAAAGTAAAGAAGGGAAAAGAGCTTGCTTTGAGAATCAATGCAAAGTGAAGAAGGGAAAAGAGCTTGCTTTGAGAATCAGTGCAAAGTAAAGAAGGGAAAAGAGCTTGCTTTGAGAATCAATGCAAAGTGAAGAAGGGAAAAGAGCTTGCTTTGAGAATCAATGCAAAGTAAAGATGGGAAAAGAGCTTGCTTTGAGAATCAATGCAAAGTAAAGATGGGAAAAGAGCTTGCTTTGAGAATCGATGCAAAGTGAAGAAGGGAAAAGAGCTTGCTTTGAGAATCAATGCACAGTAAAGATGGGAAAAGAGCTTGCTTTGAGAATCAATGCAAAGTAAACAGGGAAAAGAGCTTGCTTTGAGAATCAATGCAAAGTAAACAAGGGAAAAGAGCTTGCTTTGAGAATCAATGCAAAGTAAACAAGGGAAAAGAGCTTGCTTTGAGAATCAATGCACAGTAAACAAGGGAAAAGAGCTTGCTTTGAGAATCAATGCAAAGTAAACAAGGGAAAAGAGCTTGCTTTGAGAATGAATATATCAATGGCAATATATTTATAGTTGCTTTTTTTTTTCTTCCTACTGTTCTGATCCCATTTTCTTCATCACAATGTGAAGAAAAAAAACCCTACTTACTCAAGACAGAATCACTTCCTTTCAATCTGAAGTAGGTGCCAAAAATGGCATGTGAAATTTCCTTATTTTAGTTATTGTCACCATTATCACACCCACTGTTGAAGGTTTTTTCCAGCTCAAGCAGCCATAGTATCCAGGATTCAGGGAAGGAAAAATGTGACATTGTACAATGTCAACTACAATAAGTGGGGGGGGTGGGGGGGGGTTCTGGTCAAACTTGTTTTGCAAGAATCATGATCTTCATATTGATGAAGAAGATATAGTTGCCAGGAGCCTGGATATTTTTCACCTCTGTACTAACATGGTGAAGTTGAGAATACATACTCAAAACATGGCTTCTTGAAAATGCTAGCATGCTCAATTAGTAAATTTATAAAAGATATTTTAAAAAGCTTTCTAACAAACAAATGATTGAAAAAATCAACAAAATAATTTATAAATGAGTCATTCTTTGCTCTTGGTCGCTATTTGGGGTGATCTACAACAGATGGATTTTATTTTCATAGGAGTTGTTTCTTTTCAATGCAATTTGAATAAAAACATCCTAATATGGTTAAAGAAATTACAGCATCAAGGGATATTTGTTTGTTTGGCCTGTTTTTGAGAAATTGCAATAATGGGAAAAAACAGTCCAAAAATAGCCCCTGAAAAGGGAACAGGCATATGCAGTGTTCAACATAAGCAGTTTACAAGTCTTCAGTGCAAATAAACCTTATATTTTCTTTTTTACTAACAAAAGAATACATTGTTCAACATTATCCTGTACAAAAATATTATTGCACTTAACTTTTCAACTTTTATATTTTGATGTCCAAACTAAGCCGTTACTGCGTTACGAGTCGCGTAACAGAGCCCGACGAAAACTTTGGATCGTCTGCTTTGCCGTAGTGATCACTTGGCTAAAGATGGTCATGGAAATGCTTAAAGTTCATCATAATGAGATGATTAAAGGCATTTATTAACATAAGAATGTTTAAACACATCCTCGATACAATTTTGAAGTTTTCGTGTCGAAATGTAACACAGTTATGCCTGAATTTTCAAAATCCCGTACTTGGCAAATGACACCAGCAACAATCGCCAGTGAATGTCTGCTAAATTCATCCACCAGACAGCATGGACTTATGACATTTCAAGCAGAAATTCCCAGAAGGGGGCGAGAATGACTTAATAGTTTGTATCGTGTCACACTCATTTTCATAGCGTAACGCAGTTACGGGTCAGAGGTCAATTGTCAACTTTCTAGTAAAATCAGCATGTAATCCAACTTAAGGCAATGTGCGGCACCCAACATTACTGAATTTTGGTCATTTTGGCTATTTTGAGATTTTTCCAATTTTACATTCTAGGGCATGTATATATTCATATGACATAATTAGATTTTACAAATACATTGTCTTTATGCAATTAAAAAACGTTTTACTAACCTAACCCAACCGAGTTTGTGTTCTTTTATTCCGAAAAATGCGTGAAAATGCCGACATTTATGCCCTAGCAACATGCATTTCTAGTTCACAAAGTATGACGTATCATACACCAAACGAAACTAGATTGTCTCCCCTACAAGATTCCGAAGAGCTTCTACTACGAACACTCATTCACAACGAGTTATACGTCATTTCAGTCGATTAGCATATCGACGGCAACTTCCATATATAGAGAGCGATTCAAAAGTAAGCTGGCCGGTTAGTTGAATCGGGTCACGTGACGCAAAATGGCCGCTGTTTACATCGAGTTCGTACCTCCGCTTCAAGCAGAAAAATGACTCGTTTGAAGAAATAAACGCTTCAATTGGCTTATAAATGCAAGCCGAGTCGCGAAAAACACCTTGCATTTGCTCGACAGTGCAAAACATGGAAGGAAACGGACGAATTGTTGAGAATCAGTGCCGAGTCTGACTTAGTGCTACAGTGTTCTAAAAGTGAAATCTCATCGTCTGCTTCGCTGTCAAGATCGCTGCGTACTGAGAGTGTTTTGCTAAGCAAGAAAGCTTGTACTCTGCTCAAACATGAACCATATCAGGCCGTTTGTGAAAAAAGGTTCGAAAATGCCAGTTCTGAGCCAGCTGGTAACTGTAATGAGCAGAAACTGCTCCAAGTGTAAACTAACTTTTGGCTTCAGAACAGAGGAAAAGAAACCACATGGGTTAGTTGTTCTGTGTATTCAATGTGTTGTGTATCACCAGTAAGCAAGCTGTAGGGGTGATTTGGGGTGGGAAACAAGTTCACTGGTAGGCCTAGCTGTTTTATATTTGTGTGTGTGTGTGTGTGTGTGTGTGTGTGTGTGTGTGTGTGTGTGTGTGTGTGTGTGTGCAAATGCATGTGTGTGTGTGTGTGTGTGTGTGCACATGCATGAGTGTGTGTGTGTGTGTGTGTGTGTGTGTGTGTGTGTGTGTGGTGTGTGTGTGTGTGTGTGTGTGAGACACAATTTTCTTTATTTATACCTGTAATTCTAATGAGGCAAAACATGAATATATTTTTGCATTTATGGACAGAAGTATAGGATAAAACTGCATGAATTAATTAATTAACAGTTTTCACAAAAGGATTCAGACTGAAATGAATATGGAGTGGAAATCAACTTTATTGTTTGAACAAATTCATTATACTAGATCTAGATTACAGCATACTCTTCATGCAAGTATTCACAAACACACTAGCATATATATATATATATGTATATATATTTATATATGTATATATATGTGTGTGTATATATGTGTGTGTGTATATATGTGTGTGTGTGTCTACATGCATACCTACACACACACACACACACACACACACACACACACACACACACACACACACACACACACACACACACACACAACACAGAGCTCCAAACATAAATTGTTATATCTAGATCAGTATATCTTGATTCAATTTATGAGCTCACATGGAGTTTGAAGCAGTCCTGTGGTGTGCACCATGGAATGCGACAAGGTGTGATATCTTCAGTGAGCTGACAACACCCCTGAACTATGAGAAGCAGCATATCTACTTCATGCCTGTTTATGAGAGAATGACAAAGATGCAGCTGCTTCAAAGATGTGGTGCTGGCAAGACTCAAAGAGTGCCTGAACAGCCTTGTGAAATTTGTTGTTCCATGGACAAGCTCACATCATGCCGGCAAGTTCTCTTTGCAGTCTGACAGCCATCCATGAGTTCAACTTAGGTCCTGCTTCTGCCCAAGACACTGCCAGTTGCTTTAGATTTGATATAAGTGTGCACATGAAGAGGCTGAGGGCATCCAGACAGCAGGACAGGGAGAAGAACAGCCTCAGGTACCAGAGGGCCAGTGTGATCAAGAGGCGCGACATTCTGAGAGCTGCCAAACTGAAGGGGTAGGGGAGCTGATGGTGCTGGAAAGTGGCCCAGCCTAGCCTACAGGGGTGTTCTGATTATTTATTCTTGTTTTTAAAGGGCTGGATATGTGAACTGAAGCTTTCCAACAAGGCTATGAGTAATATATGGTGGTCTGTACATGTTTGTATTCTTTTTCCTCTTTTTTCTCCACTTTGTGTTTTTTGCATCACATGCATTTTGTGATCAAAATTTCTCAAAAACTGTCTATCAGAAATTGATGAAACTTGGCACACTTACACATTATGGTCTTCTTGACAGTAATATAGAGAGACTTTTTTAATATTATGAGTATTTTTTCTGTTAAAAAGATCAGATTACATAATACCTTGTATAAAAAGTGTCCATTAAAAAAAAAAATTATAAAAAATAAACAGTGAATTTTTTCAAGAATGTCTCTCTATTTAACTGTAAATACACCCATTATGTACATTTGTGCCAAAAATCATGAATGTAGCACTTGAATTTATGGGTAAAAAATCATTCCTAAAAATCCAAGATGGCGGATGTTTATCTTGGTTTCCATGGAAACATGGCTCACTAACATAAAACAAGTAACATTTTTTAAGTTAGAAGTCATAGTACTATAAGTTAATATCAAAGACTAGGTTTTAATTCTTCATTTGTAAAAAGTAAAATTTAGTGCCTCACATTGCCTTAATAGCAATTACCAGCATGAATAATGTTTCTTAATAACTTATATTCACTTTATGATGTGAAGTGAAGGAAGATTTGTCCACATGTTTGAAAAAACTTTGATTCCGTGCAGTGTCACGTGTAACGCAGGTTCAGTTTGTTGAATATCATACTTTTTTTTCCATGATGCAATGCATTTTTTTTGCTTTGTTCTTTGTTATTTGAGAGTAACACCTTTTTTATGAATATGAAACATGAAATGAGTAAGAAAAATGATACCAGCAGTGCTGAGCAACTGACACAAATTCCTGGTGCTTCGTTGTGTAGCGTGAAACACAGTGCATCAGATCATTTATTTTAGAATAAAAACAAAAACAACAACCTTCTAACAGTTGAATTAAACATTGAAACTTTGACTTGAGGTGCCTGAATGAGTTAAAAGCCTTTGTGAGCAAAAGAATGAGACAAGTTAACTGTTTCAATAAAATTATCAATGTTTCCTTGATGTTGTGCTCTTTGTTTCTGTGTTCGTGTCTTGTGTAACACAGTTATGTTTTAAGTTTATTTTGATTTATTTACTGCAAAATTGTTCTCAGTACTTTTAGCACTGTGCATTTTACTTAAAAAGCTAGTAAACAAATATATAACATAGTAATAGTAAATATTCTATTTTACAACTCTTTTTAAAAAACTGTTTTGGTTAGGGTGTAACTGTGTTACGGTGTCGCAAAAATCTTCATTAGCTGAAAATGCACATAAACCTCCAATATCGTAAATCTTGCTTGTCAGTACTACTAACATGTATTACTAACAGGTAAGCCCATATGTATATTGCCATTTCATTAAAATCAGAGACATTATGGATAAATTGGTGTAGCAGTGTAACACGGTTACATTTTGACACCCATCACCTTCCATGAAAAATAACAGAAAAGCGGGTTATGCCATCAACTTTATTTCTTCTGCAGCTAATTCTCCTTTCCTTGATGTACTTAAACTGCCCACTTTAAAATCCATCCAATGATTTTGAAATTTGAGGTCCTAGGACCTCTTTTAGTGACCAAAAGCAAAGAATGACTCAAATACAAGTTTGTAAACAAACCAACCCAAGCGGATGATACTTTTGCAAACATTTGGATTTTCATGCTCAGCATTCAGCTGTAAAACGGCACACAGTTTTCACTTTTACTTCCATGCCCAGTCTTACCATCAACATTCTTTCATACCCAGAATTCCACTGTAAAATGTTTACATGACTTCAAGACTCCAGATTCTAAACTCAAGAATACTTCAATAAGTTAAAGTCTGTCCCGAGCCTATAGAGGCTCATCAGGCCGGTGCTTATCCCAGTTTCTGTGGCGTTAAGCGACTGAGAGTCATAGACTCCCCCCCCCCCTGGATTGGATGCCAGTCTATCGCAGGGTTAACCCCCAATACAAGGTTGGTACCCCTTTTACACCTGGGTGGGGTAAACAATAGCCGTAAAGTGCCTTTTCTAAGGGCACAACGCCATAACTGAAAGCTGGGATCAAACCCGCAACCTTTAGATTACGAGTCCAACGCCCTAACCACTAGACTACAGCGGCGGCTACAGGCTTATATGAACTCAGAAGTTCCAGTTAGACTAGGGCAGGTCTGTCTCAGCCGGCCATCCTACCACTACCACTACCACTCAGTGCCAGCCCTGAGGAAGGCACAAAGAGTCCTGAACACTTACATGAGGATGTGGAACCACTGCCCTTCCGTTCCGAGTCATCATCCATCTGGTTACCTGCACACCACAACACCACACATCAGTACATGTATACAGCCTCCAGGTGGCCAACTCTCTATAAAAAGCTTCAAGCAAAATGGTTTCAACCCTTTCCAAAGCTGCATTTCTCTTCTGTATTCCATGAAAGAGAAATAATGTTTTGTGGGGGTGGGGAGCAAGGGGAGAAAGCAAAGGAAGAATAGCAGGCGGGGGGGGGGGGGGATGTCATTAGCTCTGTTGTTGTGTATACAACTTACTCAGAGTAAGACTTAAAATCTGAAATGAGTTCAGGGCATGATTTCAGGTCACCAATGAGCGGACAGTCCACCAGTCCAGTTAACTGGTCAAGGCTCCATTCCCTGCGAGTCTTTTGAAAAAGACTATGAAGCCAGATACCCCACATGAACACACATACATCTTAAACCTCACTGATATCCAAATCCCATCCCATTTTTTGTACAAAGAGGAGGCTACAGTGTGGATGACAAAAGCGAAACTTCGCCACTTGGAGAGGAATGAGTTCTGCCAAATTCAACTTGCTGAAAACACACTACGTAAATTAAGCTTTCAGCTTTCAATGCAGTACTATGTACCTGTGGCTCTTCAGAATTCAGAAATGAACAAATTCCTCCACTTATGAGTTGTAGTCCTGTGTGGTTTTCTTTTGATGAGGCAGTAAATGGTAGTTTTGTTTTGTAGAAGTTTCTACTGTCCTGCATTGTGATGTACTATCCAATACTGCCTGGGTAAGTTTACAGTAACAGCTGATGAAGTTGCATAAAATTCAGGTTGTTTCCCCATCCAATTGCAGTATCATGGCAGCCTCTACTTTTTTTTTCTTCATAATTTTGCATTCGAATGTTGATTTAGTGGATTTTTCAACTTCAAAATTTTTCAGGGGAAAACTTAGAATCATGCAGGAGTGCTTGCTTTATCTATTACCTCATTATAAAGACTACCATAAAATCCACCACCAACACTCAATATATAATGGGAGGGGGAGGGGAGTGGGGGGGGGCACCTTCCAGCAGGATTTGAACCATAGACCTCAAGCTATTGGCAAGGAGTGTTACCTCTAGTTAAACGGTAATGAATCATACATGTACAGACAACACAACTGTCTCCATTTCTGTGTTTCACTGTTCAGGACACTAAAGTTTACATAATACCATGATCAGTTTCCTTCATCTATGATCTATCAGTTTATCAAAAACTCCCAAATAATTTGCGCCGATTTGTATAATTGTAAGAAATGAAAAACTTATATTACCCGGGAAGGAAGTAATATTAATGGCTAAATATAGCAGCAGGATGTTGGAAAAGTTAGTTTCTGTGTGTGTGTGTGTGTGTGTGTGTGTGTGTGTGTGTGTGTGTGTGTGTGTGTGTGTGTGTGTGTGTGTGTGCGTGCATGCATGCGTGCATGCGTGCAAGCGTGTGTGCATGCGTGTGTGTGTTGTGATAGTTGTGTTTGCATGCACACACTTGTTTTTGACTTGCCTATGGCCGTATGGGAGGGTGTAACATAAAACTCTGGACACAAAAGCAATGTAATGTTCACTGTTCACAAGTTGCAACAAGTCTCGGCCACAACACAGATTGAGCATTAAGTGAGTAAATGGGTTTTCCATACACTTGCCATGGCTGCACAAAATAAATAACATTACAGCAAAGAAGTTGCTCTCAATACTAATAACGTCTGTCTGTCTGTCTGTCTGTCTCTCTCTCTCTCTCCCCCCTCCCTCCCTCCTAACTCCCTTACTCACTGACAGAATGTAAACCTTTAAGTTTAACACACATGTGACATACACACACACAAAGACCGATATAGACACAGACACAGACACACATTCAATGTCACAACGTGTATGCCTTTCCTTTAGTAGAGTTTTATCTTCTTCTTTTTTTATATTTCTCATTTTCTGTTATTGATGTTGTTATCATGTTGTTGTTCCTAGAGAGGTGTATTAATGAAAAAACACATGTACTGCTTATCTCTACTATATTTAGAAACACACACAACACACACACACACACACACACACAACACACACACACACACACCTCACACACAACACACACCTTCCACACACACACACACAACACGCACACACCACAACATAGATACCATTGTCAGTTACACACATAAAACTCTCTCTCTCTCTCTCTCTCTTCCTCTCTCTCTCTCTCTCTCTCTCTCTCTCCTCTCTCTCCATCTACCACATCCCACACACACACACACACACACATCACACACACACACACACACACAACACACACACACACACACACACACACTCCTCACTCACTCACTCACTCACCTCGATATAAAAGAATAAAATAAATTTTTAAAAATAAATCACTCAACACTCCTCTCTCTCTCTCTCTCTCTCTCTGTCTGTCTGTCTGTCGTCTGTCTGTCTGTCTGTCTGTCTGTCTGTCTGTCTGTCTGCTCTCTCTCTTCTTTTAATTTAATTTTTAACTTTTCCCCTGAAATCAGAAAACTCGCATTTTGCTATGATCATCAGAATTTGTGCTTCAGTACAAAACAAGAGGAGGAGGGGGCAGAGGGTCATCAAAATAATATTCAATATTCATCCCTGTATTATTTATAGCCCAGCCCAGGGGGGGACAGATCTGGCAACAGTGGGTAGGTAGGGCTGACCCATGTGGTGTCCAATGAAAAACAAACCACACTAAGTATCTGTGATAAACTGTAGAGGAACAGAGACACAAGAAACCCAACTATTGTGACTGAACCTGTCACTGTCCTACAACCTAACCACGGTGCAGCAGGTTCAAATCTCCACTCAAGTGTCCGTTCAAGGGGATTTTTCTACTGGAGTTAACACCAGCACTGACTCCGCTCCCCTGAGAGTCCTTCAGATAGATGATCCTTTATATAATAAAAGCTGACTCTCTATACACTACTGTGTGAACACAGGCTGAACCGCTTTAAAACACCATTCGCCTTTGGTACAACTTTCTAACTACTAGAGGAGAGACCCGCTTTGGTCGGTGGAATGAATGATCTGAACATACACCAAGTTCATCCCCAAAGTCGGAATGTGGCTACCTTCATGGTGGGCAAAACCGGTCGCATACACGAAATCTGATCATTGGTGAACATCAGACAGTGCACTAGCTAAGGAACAACAATGACAACAACAACAACACAAAAGCAAACAAACAAAAAAATAGCCAGGTTTAATTTATATTAATCTACAATACACAGCCCGAAAAATTCAACACAGAGCCAACGATTCAAGGGAGACAATAACTAACAAGTCTGAAAGCGGGAGGGGAGGAAAACTGGCAGACAGTGTCACTTTCATTTTTGTTTCCATTTTTGCCAAGGAGATATTAATTACTCCCAATCACTGCCATGAAATCCGTGTGCTCCGCATTATCAATGCTGCACTGGTGTGCATGCTGGGTATGCTGATGTTTACACAACCCAAAGATCGACCATTTTTAAAACGAATGTGCCAATAAATATGTGTATTAAAAACTATTATGTCTAAAGAGAAGGCACTGGTAGGTCTGCACAAAACAGAAATCCCAAACGTTGATCCCCAGAAACTTACAATTCTTCTATGTATGTGGATTCTTAAGCATCAAAATAACAATTTTACAAATCTCCAGTGCAGCACCACCACACACACACACACACACACACACACACACCCACACACACACACACAAATCAGTCAAACTCAAAGACTCCAATGAAAGCATACCCCCCACTATCACTAGTATCAGACCTGTTTCGTAGACATTTTCCAGACAAAACACAGGTGAATGGATCGACCAACAATGAAATTTTTTTTTTTTTTAAAGAGACAAACTGGGAGCAGGAAAGAAAAAGAAGGGGGGGGTGGGGGGGTTAGAGACAGACAGCGGCAAGGAGACAGAGAGAGCAACAGTGACGCTGTGTGTAGTGACAGACAAGCAGCCAACAAGGGATCCAATACAAAATGTAAACAAAGACCAGGGAGACACATAGATGGTGCAGAAACTACCAAGTCTAACTATTAGTACATATTTTCCACATGACGAAAAGAGAGAGAGAGAGAGAGAGAGAGAGAGAGAGAGAGAGAGAGAGAGAGAGAGAGAGAGAGAGAGAGAGAGAGAGAGAGAGAGATTAAAAACATATATAAAAATTTTAAAATTAAAAGAAGACAGACAGACAGAGTGGGGGGTGGGGGGGGGGAAGAGAGGGAGACAGAAAGGCAGGCGGAGACAAAGAGAAACTGAGAGACAGAGACAGAAAGAAAGAGACAAAGAAACAGACAAACAGACAGACAGAGAGAGAGACAGACAGACAGACAGAGAGACAGACAGACAGAGAGAGAGAGACAGAAGAGAACAGAGAGAGACACAGAGAGAGAGAGAGCAAAACAGCAGAGAACTGGGCTTGCATTATTGACAAAGACTGGCACAGATTCACAGACACAACACAACAGCACAGCACAGCACACAGCACAGCACAAGAACACAACAGACCAAGACAACTCAAGACAAGAAGAGACAGACACAAGAACTTTAGATTTGCTTTGCGACACAACAACAGACTGATAATTGTTATGTACAGAGTACACACACACACACACAAACTAGCAACACAAACCACCTCCCTTCCCCTGTCCCCCTCCCCCACAAAAAACACATCTGCTGACATCAGATGAAAAGATACATAACTGTCCACAATCTTGTTATTGCCATCACGACTCAAAAACCAAACACAACATTACACAACCAGCAGAAGGAAAAGATAATGAAAAGAAAAAAAAAATTTAAGAACAAAAAAGAACCCCCCCCCCCCCCCCCCCCCCCCCCCCCCATCTGAACACAGACCACACAAGATAACAGATGACTGACACAAACAGTTGGGACAAAACAGACCATAACAAAAACTTGACTATCATCGTTGTTTTTTTAGTGTGTGTTTTTTTCAAAAGTGCAAAATTCAAAATTACACAAATGAGCTGAAGGCTTGCTGCGACAGATGGCATTTAGCCCAAGCAACCCAAGCAAGCTAGGCTTACAAAGACAGGAAGGCGGAGGGAGGGGGTGGGAGTAAAGGGGGGGGGGGGAGGCGCTGAGAGGAGGGAGGGTGGTGGGAAGAGAGACCTAAGGTGAAGGAGACTAGAGACAGCTAGGGGAGAGGTGGTGGTGGTGGTGGAGGCGAATGAATAAATAAGAGGAGGCAGGAGGGGGAGGGGGGGGGGGGGAGGGGGGGTTCTGAATAAAGGGAGGGGAGGCTTTCAAAGGGCAGGGTGGGGGGTTAGAGGTGAAGGATGGGGGTGGGGTGGGGTGGGGTTAGGTGGGGTGGGGAGGGAGGGTTAAGCATGGAGTGGGGAGAAAGATGGTACACAGAACGATGGAAGGCAGAGGGAATGGCGGGGACTAGAAGACGTGAGATTGTGGTGGTGGTTGGAAAAAAAATAAGGGGGGGAGGGGGTACAGCGAAAAGAAGGGGGGAGAGAGAAGAGATAGAGAGAGGGACAGTGGAGTAGTGGGAGGAGAGAGGGAGGGGGGGGGGGGGGGGGAGGTGGAGCTGAGATAGGGAAAAGGAGTGTGGAAAAGGGAGAAGGAGGAAGGTTAGTTGTGCAGCTTTCCCCTACCCCCCCCCCCCCACTCCGTTCCCCACTGCCAACACCACCCTCCCCTATTCTATCCCCCCCCCCTCCTTCCCTCTGACACGACGCGCGGCTGTCATTCCAGACTTCGACCACTGATCAATGTGTTTGATGCAAAAGAACCCTCCACCACCACCACCACTCCTACCCAACCCCACTCCACTCCACTCCACCCAACCAACCAACCACTACCACCACCACCACCACTACCACCATCACCCCACTTTCAATGCCACCACGCTTTTCTAGTCTACCACTACCACCCCGCTCTGACCTTTGTTTATTGGGGCCTCGTCAGGGATGGAAGGGATGATGGTGTGGAGAGAGAAGAGAGGGAGAGAGAGAGAGAGAGAGAAAAAAAAAATCCTTTACAATAATTATCTGACCTACATACAAACGGGGAGAGGGGAGGTAGGAACTACTTTCTGCCGCCTGGCGGAGGCCACCTTGATGGAACAGCCTGAAGAGAACCCCCCCCCCCCCCCCCCCTCTCCCACTCCACCCCCCTAACCATCCCCCTC
>CM060320.1:69207332-69219832 GCA_030674155.1 Stramonita haemastoma | reverse complement strand
TTAGAGGCTGGGCAAAACTTCATTAAAGTGATTCATAAACTGAAACTGAGAAGGAAAAAAAAGAAACATATCTTGCGTGGACTGGCTACAACAAGGAACATTACACATGTACACACATACATAAGGAACATCATAGAATCTCACATACAGTACACACATCATCATGTCTGTATACATACAATGTGAAGGTGATGGGTGATAGGAGGAGGGGGGGGGGGGGGGCTTATGCACATCAAACAATGCGAGCACTGCAGCCAGCCGCATTGGAAGAAGAGCAATCAACTCATGTACACGATGTAGTAACTTCCTTTCTTCCTCATGACTCCTCTCTCTCCCCATGCACCACGGAAACTGTGTGCACAGCCAGTCTGTATCAGTACTAATAAATAAATAATAGTACTATAGTATTTAATACAGTGCGGACCAGGTCACCAAAAACTGCACACAACTTATTTTCTGTGTGCATGTGTGTGTGTTTTTTTAATTTTTTATTCATTCTTCTATTTTGAGGATAATGGAATAAGCACTCGTGTGCTTTTTTACATCCAGTCCCCGTGTGTATTCAGTTTTGTAAATCGTCATCTGTTCCCACCGGCACACAATGGCCTACTCTTACGAAAAGCGGAACAGGATTTAATGTGTATGCAAGATGTTCTGCGTGCATTCACACACGGAGCCTCGGTTTAGTCTCATCCGAAAGGACTTGAGGAGAGAGTGGAGTCCGTGTGTGTGTGTGTGTGTGTGTGTGTGTGTGTGTGTGTGTGTGTGTGTGTGTTGTGTGTGTGTGTGTGTGTGTGTGTGTGTGTGTGTGTATGTCTGTGTCTGTGTGAGTGTGTGTGTGTGTGCGTGCGTGCGTGCGTGCGTGCGCGCGGTGAGCATGTGCGAGGGAGTGTGTGCATGTGGGAGGGAGTGTGGGAGGGAGTGTGTGTGTGTGTGTGTGTGTGTGTGTGTGTGTGTGTGTGTGTGTGTGTGTGTGTGTGTGTGTGTGTGTGTGTGTATGTGTGGTATGCCCGTGATTGAGAGTGTTGAAGTTCTCCTTTAATTTAAGTTAAAGAGTGAGAGTGAGTGTGTGAGTGAACATGAGAGAGTGTCTGAATTGTGTGTGTACATGTATGCCATGCATGTGTGTAAATCTCTTTGTGTGTATGTGCGTGTAAACTTGTGTGTGTGAGAGAGAGAGATTGAGTATGTGTGTCACTGTGTGTATGTGTGTGTGCGTGTGTGTGTAGAGAGAGATTGAGTATGTGTGTCACTGTGTGTATGTGTGTGTGCGTGTGTGTGTACACACACGCACACACACATACACACAGTGACACACATACTCAATCTCTCTCTCTCACACACACGTTACTTCATGAGTTTGTGAGCACATTCATGTCACATTGTCAGTATGGGTGGGTGTGCTTCCTCGTGAATGTTATTTAAAACACATGCATACATACATGTATGTTTTCTGAGTGTGTAGTTCAAGCACAAACCCCAGCAGTTGATTCAAGTTTTCCCAATCTTTTTTTTATATTTTACTTTCTATTCCCAATCCCTTTTATTTTATTTTCTACTACGTTGCTGCTTCACAAACCTACCGCTCCTGTCTTCATATCCTTCAGTCAGCTACTACTATAATGGTGGAGTTAACCCCTGGATTTCTGCCATGTTTTTAAGCCCCCACCCCACCCCCTTCCCTCCCTTTTTCCTTTCTCTCTCTCTCCACTCTAGTCTCTCTTTCATTCCCCACCCAACACACACACACACACACACACACACACACACACACACACACACACACACACACACACACACACACACTACACAAACCTTTTCTGCTCTTCCTTACAATTTTAACTCTTCTTACTTGTAGCACCCTACTTCCAACAACTCCTTTTCTTTATGAACGTTATAACCACTGATTGGGGAAAGAGGAAAAAAAAAGCAGTGGTAAGACTGACAAACTAAATTAGTAAATAAATGTCACTTACACTGATCTTTTTTTCTATTTTAGTAGCTAAATCAGTAAATGCCCCATCACATTACTTCACACCCAGGGCTACAAATCAATCTAATGTTGAAAGGAATCCATCTCCACCTTCCTGTTTATTTCCTAAATCAAAATGTCTTATGCGGAATAACAACAAAATGAATATTAAATTAATATTCTCCACCACTGTCTCAACATTATGCGTGATATTTCTTTGTCTGTCTCTAGTCAATCTTTATCTGTCTTCATCTCAGTATCTGTCTCAGTGTCTGTGTCTCTTCTCTGTGACGTCTGTCCCTCCCTTGTGTGTACGTGTGCATGTCACTCTGCATGTGTGCGTGCATGTGTGCATGCGTACGGTGTGTGTGTGTGTGTTGAGAATGAAAAATAATGAAAGGTAAAGGTGTAAGTTTCGAGTACAGCTACGTTCTGAATGATAGATTCAAGATTGTGTGTGTGTGGAGTGTGCGGTTGTGCGTGTGCGTGTGTGCGCGTGCTGCGTGCGTGCGCGGTGCGTGTGTGCATGCGTGTGTGCACATATTATGTAAGCATCTGTGTGTCACTGTGTCAATGTATGACTGTATGCATGTAAAGCCAAATGTTTGATAGCTGGATAAAAAGTAAAACCCTTCAAACTTTAATAAACCACCCATTTTAAAAAATAATGTTTAAGAAGGAGGGTAGCAGAATGGTTAAGATATTCGCCTCCCAAAAACCAAAACATGAGGTTCTGGGTTTGACTCCCAACCTCACCCTTTCTTCTCAGTTTGACAAAAAATAGAAATAAATTCAAGTCCTTCAGATGAGACCATAAGCTCAGGCCTTGTGTGCCAACACACCCAGAACACCATGCGCACACATTCAAATCCTATTCCACCTTACGGAAGAGTAAGCCATTGTGTACTGGTAGGAATGGATGATAACAAAAAAGCACATGCACACAGGTTTTGTGTTTAGGCACTATCCCTGAACTTGGAAAGCAGCTACCTAAATGGGGGGGGAGGGGGGAACTGTTGCGTACACAAAAATATCACCACTGCATTGGTAAACCTCAGAGCTCTTGCCGAGGAACAAAATAAATAAATAAATAAATAAAATAAAAATAAGAAGAAAACTCAGCCCATGATAACAAATGCACCGTAAGTGTCACATTCATGTAGTATGGTTAAAGAGTTATGAATTGATTGGCTGCCATGACTTTCCCAACAAAGAGCACAGAAAACAAAAGGTTTACCTCATAAAACCATCTGACAACAAAAATGTGACGCTCCACCACATAATGAGACGGAGTGCACATGAGGTCAATTTTTAGTTAGTGACATGTTATTAATGTGCAATAAAGTGGCTATCAAATACAAAAAACAGATTGAAAATCGGACAATTCTGTGCAACATTATTACAAATTGAAATGATAGACTGCAGGATGTGACAAAATGAGAAACGGGCAAGTTTATTTTAGTAACAGGTTGTCAGAATGAGTGCTTTGGTATTTTCAAAACACATTTAGAGGCAAAAGGAATGATAATGATACCTTGATATTTCATTATAAGATAAATAAACAGATCTAGTTTAATAATCAATCAAAATCACAAATTGACAACTTGACCCCCACTTGCCTTTAAAGGCTCCTAGCGCAAAATTGGGTAATGTGCTAAGCGACTCATTTCGTGGTGGAGCGTCACAAATGTTTGTAAACACTTTAGCTCATAAAACCATTACACTTTTTAACTTCATAAATGGCTAGCGTATTCAGCTTCTGGTTGGCAGTCATGAGGTCCAATCAACCATCCCAAAACAAAACAAAAACAAAATAAAAGGCATCATAAACACAAGCTGACTTGTGACAAAAACATAAGACAGAAAAAGATCACAAACAAAAACAGGGACTGTGAACTCACTGTGATGTTTGTCGGCAAGCAGGATGAGGGAATTGGAGATGTCCCTCCGTCGGTAAAAACACATGACTTTGGCTTCCACATTTCCATTTGGTGTCTGAAAACAACAAAAACAAAAATCATAAAAACATCTGTGACTAACACTCCTGTAAATGACGTTGTCAAAAGCCAGATGCTTTTTTATATGATCTACTTGAAAGGGGGCAGGATGGCCTAGTGGTCAGAGCACTGCGCTCATTATCTGACAACCTGGGATCAAGCCACCAATGAGATGTGTACCTGTTGAAGGTGATTTTCCCCCTGAAGTTTTAACTAAGTACTGATTACCCCCCCTACCCCACTCTGACCCACCCCCACCCCTAAAGTTTTTCAGATGTCCTAAAAGCCAAGGCCCCATGAGCAAACAGATCATACAGAACATCTTGTGCACACATTAAAACCATGCTGCCTATCCGAAGAGTAGGCCATTGCATGCCAGTAGAATGAATGACAACTTTTATTAAAACTTAAGCACCACAAGCACTGTCTTTTTTTGTCTTTTTTTTGTAAATGGTGGACAAAAACAGTCACAGATTTGCGAAATCTCATCAATGGTGAACATGTCAACGACTTTAGCCTTAGAAAACTAATTTTTCATAACTTTTTCTTATCATAAATAATCACTGGTGGATGGGTAGTCTACTGTCTAGTGACCACACAACACCCATCCATAAACAAAGTGAGGTTCCTGGTTTAAATTCCCTCTAAAGCCAGACTTTTTTTTTTCATTCAGTGATTCCCTTGACCACAACACAAGTGCAAGTCTCAATGCAAATCTTAGCTCAAAGATAAGATACTAAAAGCAAACCAAAGCTGTTTGTACATGTATACCTGATAGTGATACACTAAATCTTAGATCAGAACTCAGCGCAACAAAAAAGTTGTCCATGCAAAGCCTTCTTGAAATAAAGCCACTCCAGTATGCAGATTAATGATCATCCCTAATCAAATGTTTCAAATAAAAACAAAACAAAGAAGGGTGATGCTACTGTGTTTTCAGAATAACACTGTCCGTCGTCTGTGTCTGTGTGTGTGTTTTATTCTTTTATATCAAGGATAATGCTGCAATGGGATAAGCACTCTTGTGCTTTTTTACATCCATTCCCCGTGTGTATGCAGTTTTCTGTAAGTCATCTGTTCCCACCAGCACACGATGGCCTACTCTTACGAAAAGTGGAACAGGATTTAACGTGTGCGCAAGATGTTCTGCGTGCATTTACACACAGGGCCTTGGTTTATAGTCTCATCCGAAGGACTTTGGGGGAGAGTGGAGTCAGCACTGATGTTAACTCCGGGAGAAAAATCTCCTCAAAGGGGAATCAAACCCAGGTTGTCAAATTGCGAGCTCAATATTCTGACCACTAGGTTATCCCATCCTCCTCTGTGTGTGTGTGTGTGTGTGTGTGTGTGTGTGTGTGTGTGTGTGTGTGTGTGTGTGTGTGTGTGTGTGTGTGTGTGTGTGTGTACAGCTCGTGTGTGTGTGTGTGTGTGTGTACAGCTCGTGTGTGTGTGTGTGTGTGTGGTGTGTGTGTGTGTGTGTGTGTGTGTGTGTGTGTGTGTGTGTGTGTGTGTGTGTGTGTGTGTTGTGTCACTAGTGTCAGTGTATGTATGTGTGTGTGTGAGCACAACCATGCACAAGATTGATCATGGCTATTTAAATTTGGTTCGATTTGAAATTATACTACATATTACACAGTTTAACTTTAAGGAATACCAATCAGGGTTTATTTTATCACATGTATGTATGTGTCCTTTTTTTTTTTTTTTTTTTTTTTTTTTTTTTTTTTTTTTTTTTTTTTGGGGGGGGTAACATACAAGGGTCCCAATATATCATTTCTATGATCTTTAGACTTTACAAGTCCCAGTCACTGTTGTTGCACTGTGCAACTGCAAGGTTCTATCTACCCTTCAAGTAATGATAACATTGCCTCAGTCATTGGTATTTTTTTCACTATGGTTTACTTGTGGTGACATACAAGTACGCTCTTCTGCAGGAGAGAAGCCACATTTGCCTTTAAATTAATAATGTTAAGTTTGATACTTATAGAACATTGCTTGATATTTAAACAACAAATAAAGTTTACTAAACAACATGATGCAATTCAGAATAAATTATTTTCACCTGTATCACATACTGATGATACTGTTACCAAGTTCTTCAAGTATTCACACACAGGGCCTTGGTAATTCACATCAGTCTCATCTAAAGGTCTTTCAGGGAAGTGGTATCAGTACTGTCTACAGATGTTAACTCCATAGAAAAAATCCCAATGAAGTATTATGAACAGAACTCTCGGAGGTGGCTCAAACCCAGGTTCAATCCTAGGCCATCAAATCACAAGGACAATGCTCTGACACTGAGCCTAACAAATAGGCTATAGATACCACGCACTTCCCAATAAAAATGATAAAATACAGAAAATCTTAAAATAATCGTCACAGAAAGAGGCTCTTTAAGTTTATACCTAGTCACAGAAAGTTGTTCAAAACTAAAGTTATCTAGAGCTTCCTGTCAACCTTACAAATCTGTACTTTTTATCTACAGATCTATGTCAACAGGTGGGGACTACTGGTTTCACTAGTAGTACTAGTACAGTAGTACTGTCACTAATACTTAACTAGTACTAGTATCAAACTTGTGATCTGATGGTAACAAAGGCTGATGAAAGGGCACAGGTTTGAGTTCTGCTGAGACAGAGGTGCCAGTTTGTTGTTGCTTTTACTAGTTTAAGTTAAATTACTCCACTCCCCTTAACAATCCTATGAATCAGTTATTGAGTATGATAATAACAGAAAAACCAGAGAATTAACGTAAGTCCCCTTCCAAGGACAAACACTGGCATTCAACATCTATCTTGCTCACATTAAAAACCCAACTTTCACAGAAGAAAGATTGCTATCACCAATGGTATGGACAACACAAAACATTCCCTACGTATGCAATCTTCAACCAGAGGAGGGGGGCTCAACATGGTTTTTAAAAATGTCCCCAACACATGAAAAAGCGCAGTGCCCTGCAATGACTCTACAAGGAGTTGAGGGATAAGAGCTCTACATTAAGCCCAGATATCTATCTCAGCAGACATTTAATTTGATCATTTGTATCCGAATTGTTCTTCAGAGTTGGTAACTGAAATGTTGCCTTTGCATAAAAACTATCAGTAATGCGCTCATAAAGTGAGAGCACACTAATAAATTTACAGGTTTGTTGTCACAATAATCACTTATGAATATTACATGCCACATGTCACAACATTACAATTACATTAATTAATACATCTGACAAACTCAGTATCACTGAAAATTATATCATATAAAAAATTTATAATCAGAATTGTAAAAATATACTAGAAAGTTCTGCCAGCTACATACTTACAAACTGCCTGAAACCATTAAAATTACATTCAACCATGATTTTTCCTCTCAGCTGGCAGTGCATGCAATTGTTGGTGACCTGTGCATTACACTACCTGGTCGGTATGACACAAAGATTTTTTTTTTCAAATTATTCCTTTGAGGGGTAAGAAGAAAACACAGTCTACCATTGGTACCAATCAGAACAAAGCTAGAAACAGCTTTGTCTGGGGGAAAATTCTATGGATTGTAGTAGGTTTTTGAATCACACAAATTTATATTATATTGAAGATGGACCATCCAATGATCTAGTGCATTATGGACATAACATTTCTAGAGAAAATCATTAATCAATGAAAAAATTTTCTATTAATTAACCCTTTTCCTTAAATAATTTGAACATTTCTGATCGCTTACCACTCACTTTTTTATGTAATCAAAGTTAAACTTTAATTTTAAAAATGAATACAGTTTTAATTTCAAAGTTGTCTCAAACTTCCATGTAAAACGTGACAAGTTGCTAAACGAACATCACAAAACACGTCAAAATTCAAGACTTTTTTTCAAAATACACATTATCTTGGGAAACCAACACAGCAAAACAAACAAAAAAAAGTAAAGTATCATAATCCTTTTTAACCTACTATTTCTGGTAATCTTAACATACAATGCTTTCATGAGAAGGGACAAACTTGAAAACTACTGTCCTAGTCCTAAGAGACCACACAACTAGTCACCCTCTGCAGGTGATAACACTTTATTCATCAAAAATGTTTTGATGATCCTCAGAAAATCTGGAAATTTAATCAGTTAAATGTACATGTCTGACTTCCTAATTTTTAGGAAATATTCTTGAAAGGAAACAAAAATCAATTGCTATTACTGTGACCTAGAACTTTCATTGATATCAATCATGCATGTATGCATGCACACACATGCAAACAGTGAAACACACACACAGTGACACACACACATACGCACGCATACATGCACGCAACATGCACCACACTGCACGCACGCACAAAACACACACACACACACACACACACACACACACACACACACACACACCACACACACACACACACACACACACACACACACACACACACACATAGAAGATAGCCTAGCAGTCAGAACATTGCGCTCGCTATTTGATGACCCAGGTTTGATTCCCTTTCAAGATTTATCAGTGCTGACTCCAAATCTCCCCTTGGAAAAGTCCTCTGGATGAGAATATAAACTGAGGCCCCTGCCCCTGGTGCAAACGCATGCAGAACATCTTACGCACACATTAAATCCTGTTCCACTTTTCGTGAGTAGGCCATTGTGTGCTGGTGAGAACAGATGAGAAGTTTTACAAAACATACACATAGGGACTGGACTTAAAAAAAAGGACATGAGTCTTATTCCATTATCCTAGATATTTAAGCATAAATTATACATTAATTAATAAACTAAAGTGAACTCCTGTTAAAGATATGCATCGATCATTTTGGACTGTAATATTGTATTTTGTAATTGGTAAATTGTGTCAATTCACAATAGTACAATGGAGCAGAACGATTTCCTATTGAATGAAAGCCGAGGACCATGAAGAATGCAGGGAGATGGCTGCAAAATCTTTCAGTGGCACCTCAACATTCTGTATTTGTAACTAATGCAAGACTACAGAACAGCTGAAAGTGATAGTTTTGTAATTTTGCACATGATATACTGTACAACTCTGGGTCAGGGCAGGTAGATCAATCTATGTTTTGCACATGTTAAATCCTGTTCCACTTTTTGTATGAGTAGGCCATTGTGTGCCTGTGGGAACAGATGACAAAATTTAAAAAACTGCATACACAAGGGGACTGGATGTAAAAAGCACATGAGTGCTTATTCCATTATCCTCAATATAAAAGAATGAATGAATAATAATATAATAATAATAATAATAATTAATAATAATACACGGAACTTATATAGCACTATATCTTGTAAAAACAAATCAAAGCGCTTGCATTCAACCTATACATCACACAAGCAATCAATAGCAATCTATGGTCCAAGCAAATTCGAAGGTACTCACACATGCAAGCAAGCGCCGCACACATACACACACACACACACACACACACAAAACATAAATACATATAAATAAATTGTCATCAAGGCAGATCTCTAGATCAATGTCAAATTCTGGCAGCTCTCCCTGAAGAATATGTGTTGCCAACAGAGCCAAAGCACCTTTTCTGAGTTTTTAAAAGAATAATTTTCTTGTCTGCATGTGTTTGTTTATGAGTACCAATTAGATTTCTTTCAAGAATTTTGCAAGTGACTACCATCATGTTACCTTGGGTTCATTTATAATGCACACTTGACTGTTGTGCACAGGACTCCAGCTTATGGTCTCATTCCAAAGACCAGCACCCAAACCACCACTGAGGGATAAATCATAAACTGATAAAGGGAAAGCCTGGGTTCAAAACTGGCCTGTCCTATTTTCAGATCTTAAATCACATCACTTTATGTCAGCTTCCTAAGTGCTTTTGCCATCGCTTGTTGACAATCAACTTTATGAGAAGAAGCTAAAATGCGAAAGGGAGGGGGGGGGGGGGGGGGTGGCATTTTTTAGCTTTTGACCAAATGACTTCAAAAAAAAAAAAACAAAAACTTTTTACCATGCAACATCACTAAAATGTCCAAACTCTGTAACAGGACATGTAAGTAGGCCTTCCTGTCTTACTTTTTTTAAAGTAATGTTTATTAGGCCCCTATCCCAAGAACTTTGAAACTGGCAAAAACATGCTGCATGCAAAACGCTTATTGGGCTTGATCTCAAGTTTAATTTAAAAACATCTAATAAAAGACAATTGAAGAAAAACTCACCTTATTCAATTCTTCTATTCGCCTAATTGTGTACGGTGATGTTGATGATGATTCAAAGTAAACGTAATCTGAAAAGTAAAAAGAACAATTAATTCAAATTAGTGTTCTTTGTGTGCCCGTCCTCACACATGTTAACTTCACGAGCCGACAAAAAAATAGTCCATTGATTTTTTTTAAAAGGTGATCGATTCTCTATCAAAAGCAATAAATACGCAAACCTACGCCTAGTATTGTCAACTAAAACACACTTTTGTTACTTAAATATTCAACACACTACAAATTAAAGCCAAAAATTCAAATTATTACAAAGGAAAAAATAGCTAGCAATCGAAACGCCTCCTCACTCAAATGTTATTCCGCCAGATCGTTTTCAACGGTAAAAAACAGAATATACACAACTGAACCAATTCTGGTTATTTTCAACACGACTAGAATTTTTAAGAAGAACGAAATACAGAAATAAACTTTATAGCCAGGTAGAGATAAGCGCGGCAGATCATCTTCGGTTGAAAAAGCAAACTGTATCACGCCGCGCAGCGTGCATGTGTGCCTGTCCATGTTTCTCGCAGCCTTCCTGATCAGTACAATCTACTTACCTCCAACTCTGTACATATTAGCCGCCATTTTCACAGTTGATGAAGTCAAGGCGTTTCAAAACACAACATTGAAGATTAAGTGATGATTCCTGGAAATGGTGAACACTTGCAAGGTATCCCAATGGAACTGCGCGGTCACCCCCCTGAGAGAAACAGATCACGTAGTCGCCATTTCTCGGACCTACACTGTCTTCCTCCTCTTTCACACGTGACGTCACACGTCCTTCGGCTCATGCGGTTTTCGATCCAAAACACTGGGATTAGACCATGCATGACCGTGACAAAAAGTAGCCGTGCAAGATATCAAACCTCATGATTTGTTTTAAACAGATCATTGAAAATAGCATTTTAGTTGCAAATTGAAGCTGCCTGATAGAAAGTTATACTTTTTGTGCTTTTGCTTTACCAAAGTTATCACTCTAGCTCAGTAACTTTTACATAGGATCTCACTTAGTTTTACAATGAATAACTAAAAGTTTGATAAATGCTAAATTATAATATTTGTACGGGTTATCGATTGTGCTGCAAAATAATGTGTCTGTGCCTATACGCGGTTTTTGTGTTTAAAAATACATTCATTTGCACTCCAGTTACGGGTCTGTAATCACCGTGTGATAAAGAAGCAGGCTACAAAGAGAATGGTACTACTCCGCGACGACAGAAGCGAAGAAAAACTTCGTAACTAAGCAACTTGTGACGTCAAACCGAAGAACATCTCTCCCCATACGCTACAAAATAGTTCCTAGTACATGACAGTCAGGCAACTTTAACCTACAGAATGCATCCGAGCAACCTAAGGACCGCCTACGCCAATTAAACCAAACTATAGCATCCCCCTTCAACCGTCAACCGCACCTTTCTCCTAAAGCAAAAACCAACCGTTTCCTAGTTCACATGTTATCACTTATAACTTCTATAACTGTTCTTTCTGATGATGAGAGAAGAAAGAAAACGCATCGACGATCGACACCAGCGTTATTTTTAGATTTTCCAGGCCGTCATCGCTTTCCCTCACCCTCCCTCAACCTCCCTTCCACCTCTTCTCTCACCCCCTTCCCCCTGTTTCCCGCCTCCTCCCTCTCCCGCTCTCACTGCCACCGCCTCGCGGCCTTCCCTCTCCTCTCCCTCCCGCCTTCCCCCCACAGCGCAAGTCCCATGGCTGCCATCGTACTCCCCCCCCTTCCCCCCCAACCCCCCCCCCCCTTCTCTCTCTCTCTCTCTCTCTCTCTCTCTCTCTCTCTCTCTCTCTCTCTCTCTCTCTCTCTCACACACACACACACACACACACACACACACACACACAAATAAAACACATGATTTTCCTCACCCACCCACCCACCCCCAACCCCCACCCCCTCCTTCCGTCTCAGCAGCATCATTGAACCGATACTGATGCAGCTCGACTGAAACTTCGCCGACTGATGAACACACCCAATGAATAAAGAAGAACAGAAACAAACACAAAGAAAAAAAAAAAAAAAAAAGACATCTTCAGACAAATCTAAGACGTACAATGTACACTAAGAAAAAGGTGATCGATTCATGTTCAGTTTTGTTCGGGTTTTTAGTTACTCTTTATGAAGTCTAAGACAGTGAAGTCTTGAATTCCGTGATACCTCAAACCAACGAAAAGAGAGGGGGGGGGGGGGGGGGGGGTTAGTTACGAACACTTTATGATGGACATTGTCAATGCAAATATTTGATCGGGATATATGGTCAAAAAATCGATAAGGAGTTCTCACCATCACTAGCCTAACCGTGTGGTGT
>CM060320.1:69177087-69184732 GCA_030674155.1 Stramonita haemastoma | reverse complement strand
TTGGTAAATAATGCCACTTACTATTATAAAAAAAAAATGCCACTTACTATTAAAAATTATCAGCTTTGAGGAATTTTACAGATTGTTGTCAAAGGGAGAAAGAAATGATGATAAAAAATAAATTGGAAAACAATTTTCCAGATAAAGGGAAATAATCTAAAAAGGTCCAGTTCTTTCCCTTTAACAGCATTCTCTGTGAGTGGGCTTTCTGTCTGGAGTTAGACATGGAGCAAAGATGAGTGGTATAATCTAGAAGAGCTAGGATTTCTACTGTGTCTACTTTAGAGTATTGAAATTATGGTTATATAATAACAATAATCAAGGAAAAAATCTGCCTTGAAAATTTGTTCAGGTTCACCACAAACAAGTGGTCCCAAGTAAGCAAACACAGTGCAGAAAGCCAACATCACTCAGTCAAGAGTGCTATATTTAGTATACCCTTTTCTTTTACCAAGTCCATGTGTGGCCTGCTCCTGCTATAAATAGCACCAAATGGCCCCATCTGGCTGGGCTGGGATAATTAGCAGCTGAGAGGAGCTGAATGTTTGGGGAAACAGACAGCTGTGCAAAGTCAGATTTTCAGTAGGCAGTAGTGTTCCAAATATACATGTATTGAAGTAGCATTAGCAGCTAAGGTGTGGCTACTTTGCCTGTAGTCGTGGCTTGATGTGTGTGTGTGTGTGTGTGTGTGTGTGTGTGTGTGTGTGTGTGTGTGTGTGTGTGTGTGTACATTCAAATTTGCTAAAATTATTAATTGTCATTGATTGCTTGTGTGTTGTATAGGTCGAATGCAAGCACTTTGATTTTTTGTTGTTGGTGCAAGTGCAAGATATAGCGCTATATAAAACCCATGTATTATTATTGTTGTAATTGTCGTTATTATACCTGTGTGTTCCAGGAGAGGGCGTTTCCCTGCCCTACTTTGTGAGGAGGACCAGGAATCACATGCTGCCCATGTACGAAGAGGTGAGGAACGGCAACACGCGCAAAATGGTCAAAGTCCGCAACATCGACGGAGACATATGGGTGAGTAGCTCCTTCCATCCCACACTTTGTCACTTGTTACTGATATAGTTTGTGAAATTCAAAGCTGGTGTCTTGTTTATCAATGCTTGTAGAATATCTTGTGTGCATGTTAAAAGTGTTCTGCCTTTCAAAAGAGTTGGGCATCATGTGCTGGTAGAAATGGATAACAGAATATAGAAAACAAACCAGAAAAAAACCCAACATGCACGTTGGTGTGGTGTTTAGACAGTATATCCGAAGTTGGAATGCGGCTACTGTCATGATGGTTGCTAAGTTCACAAAATCTCACCGTTGGTGAACCTTGAGTTCAAGCCTAGGAACACATCCAAACAAACAACAACAAAACCCCCTGAATATATTTTGCGAAGTCAGAAGCTGTTCTCAGCAGGACGGACTTTGATGACCAAGATGCCTTTTCCTTGTTTTTCACTTGTCATTGTTTAAAGATGGAAGGTGGCAGGATGGTTTAGATGTTCTCCTTCCTGAGAAGTAACAAGTAAATGGTGAAAGTCTGGGTTTGATACATATCTGTTTTCTATCCCAGTTTTCCTGATTCTCTCAGACTAGTGAGTGGTGTCTGGATATCTATGGATTTCTTGTTGATACTGGTTTTCTTGGACATGGTGTTAGCCCTAACACAATTTTTTTTTTGTCAGCTGTTCTGTTAACACGCAGACTTCATAAGTTGATTGGTTGTACGATGCTGGCGTGAATGTACTGACTAAACAACAGCAGTGTGCATGCCTGCGTGCGTGTGTGCTTGTGTGTGTGTGTGTGCATGTGTGTGTGTGTGTGTGTGTGTGTGTGTGTGTGTGTGTGTGTGTATTTATGTATGCGTGTGTGTGTGCGTGTGTGAGTGTGTTGTTGTTTGTGCATGTGTGTGTATGTGTGTGTGTGTATGCGTGTGTGTGTGTGTGTGTGTGTGTGTGTGTGTGTGTGTGTGTGTGTGTGTGTGTGTGTGTGTGTGTGTGTGTGTGTGTGTGTGTGTGTGTGTGTGTGTGTGTGTGTATTTATGTATGCGTGTGTGTGTGCGCGTGTGTATTTATGTATGCGTGTGTGTGTGCGTGTGTGTGTGTGTTGTTGTTGTTTGTGCGTGTGTGTGTATGTGTGTGTGTGTGTGTGTGTGTGTGTGTGTGTGTGTGTGTGTGTGTGTGTGTGTTATTTATGTATGCGTGTGTGTATGTCTGTGTGTTAATGTATGCGTGTGTGTGTGTATGTGTATATGTATGTGTCTGTGTGTTAATGTGTGTGTTGTTGTTGTGTGCAGGCTTTTGATGCTGACCTCAGGGAGTACCTGCTGAAAATGACAGGGAAGAAAATCATTGCCAGCCAGGTGCACGAACCGGGCGGTTATATTCGGGTCAAAGGTCAACTGGCCGAGCACGTGTGTCAGTTCTTGCTGGACAAAGGCTTTTGATGCTTGTGGACATTTTTTGTTGTTGTGAGGGTTTGTGTGAAACGGTGTGAATGAGAGAGAGAGAGAGAGTGTGAAAGTGAGTGCTGGTCTGAAGGATTTGTCATGTGGTATATATGCAGGCACGTATGCACGCACACACACACCCTCACACTTGTGTGTGTGCACAGACACACAGACACACACACGGACACACACGCACACACACTCACTCACTCACTCACTCACTCACTCACTCACTCACTGTCACTGTCACTGTCACTGTCACTCTCTCTGTGTCTCTCTGAAGAGTGTATCATGAGTCAGTTGGAAGTTTGCTGTTCATGAGATATAAATATTCAAAGTAAAAGTAAACAGGTATAAGGGATACCCAAATTGTAGGGTTAAAACAAAAAGTATAAGGGATTTACCCAAATTGTAGGGTTAAAACAAAATTTTCCTAAGAATTATAGAATCATCTTTGGTGATAAAGGGTCATCAGCAAATCGTCAAAGAAACCAGAGTCATCATTTAGACAGTGATAAGCATTAAACAACAATATCACACAAATATAATGATCAACAAAATGAGACATAGAAGAAAGCAACAAACAGCGAGGAAATGGTTTCAATGAGGATTTGTGTGCTGAAACTTTTGTATGATCTGTTTGTCAGCAAATGTATGTGAGAACTTCTGTGAACAAATATTTTTTATTCTGTTTATTTGAAGTTATCATTCAAAGATTTGCTGCTCAGGTTGAAGTGTGTGTGTGAGTGTGTGTGTGTGTGTGTGTGTGTGTGTGTGTGTGTGTGTGTGTGTGTGTGTGTGTGTGTGTGTGTGTGCATGCGTGCATGTTAATGTGCTTGTATGTTCGAAAGTAGGATGTCTAAGAATAAGAAAACGTTTATGTGTTAATGATGATATTTGTAACAGATATAGTGTGAAAGTTTCTTTGGTGATTGTAGTGAATGGAAACATCGTTGACTGCATTGTTCTCTTACTGTGACCAGTGTACTTGTGTTTTATTTGTGCTGGATGCATTGTGAGTACATCATGTTCATTTCAGATTAAAAAAAAGAAAATTGAAAATACTGTTTTGTTGAGAGTTGTCCATGCCTAGATGGTGTGTGTGTGTGTGTGTGTGTGTGTGTGTGTGTGTGTGTGTGTGTGTGTGTGTGTGTGTGTGTGTGTTTTGTTTGTTCGTTCTTTAGATTTTACGTCTTTTCACTGATAGTGGTATTAGATGAAGGGAGACGGGGAGAAAAGAAGAAAAACATATGTTTGTGTGTGACTAAAAGTTTCTGTTTTGTCACTTATAATGCATGTGAATATGTGTTCTTCTTCTTCTCATTGGTTTAATGTCCGTTCACTACAAGGTGATTTAGACAATGGTACATTCACGTTAGCCTAAGGATGCACTGAAAAGGGGATGTGGGGAAAAGGTGAAAGGATAAAGAATGTAATGAAAGATGATAAGTTTATACAATTTCATTTATAGTAACTGACCTACTGGTGACTGGCAAATACTTTCTGCAACTGATACTAGGACATGCGACTCGGAATCGTACAGGACACTTTGGATATTTCCATATTTTTTTCTTAAATCTATCCCTTTGCTTTTATACGAGGCAATGAGCACAGGGCAATCAAACAATATATGATGGACTGATATAATAGCAGAACAAGTGCAGAAAACATTTTTTGAATATTTAGTTTTCCAAGCATTTAGACGTAATTTATGAATTATAATTTCTATATTTCGTGGGCAACATAAACGATTTAAGTGAAATCTAAAAAACTTTGAATAAATAGAGTTTGCAAGAATTGAAATAATCTCAAATGAAGATAAACGTAGACCTATACTATTAATCATTATGTCACTTGTACATTCTGAAGCACCGCGTTTTGCCAGGGAATCTGCTAATTCGTTCCAGTAAAGACCGCAATGTGATGGCACCCAGCAAAATTTTATCCCAATACCTTTAGAAACAAGAGAATGCACAAGGAACTTGATTTCAAAAATAACATCATTTCTCAGTTTAGAGTCCCAATGTTTTAAAGCCAGTAACACTGATTTTGAATCAACACAAAAAACGACATTGTAAATCGCAAGAGAAATATTTGAAAGATAATTTAGCGCCATAAAAATTGCGAACAATTCAGAAGTGAATATTGTAAAACCTTTTCCAATACAAAAAGATCTTTTTACTTTTAAGTCGGGTATAACGAATGCAGCCCCGCACATGCCCGATTCTAATACAGATCCGTCCGTGTATACTTTCAAGTGGTTTAAATACTGACAATTTATATGATTTTGAACCTCAATTTTGAGTAGGTTTTGATTAGTGTCCTTTTTTGCTTCTGTGTAGTCAATATCAAAATTTGCATATTTATGTTCCCATGGTGGAATCTGGGGAACTACTGGTAAAACTGGGACGTTTGATATATCGATATTATTTTCCTTCATAAGGTCTTCAGTATAATTTCTTATGGGCTGCAAAAAAGAGATGTTCCTAGCTCTTTTTGGATAATCCTTTTGATTAATAAATATTTCATCGTGAACAGAATTTGAAATAGCAAGACTTCGAATGACATATTTAGAGACAGATAACATTCTTTGCTCAGCAAATGGAAGTAAATGAGCTTCTGTATAAGTTTTTAGTGTACTGGCATGAATCGGAACTCCTAAGGCTATTTTGATTGCTTTGCTATCCACACTTTGCAGCTTTTTAAGAGATAATTTGGAGCAGAAAAATACACTTCTTGACCAGAAATGAGTTTAGACCGAATTAAAGAAACAGCAAGGTGCATGAGTGTTTTTGTATCCTGACTCCACGGCTGAGCACTCACAATCTTTAAGAAGTTTAATCGTTTCCTGGCTTTCAAAATCAAGTTTTCAATATGCATTTGTGAATATGTGTGTGCGTGTGTGTGTGTGTGTGTGTGTGTGTGTGTGTGTGTGTGTGTGTGTGTGTGTACGAAGGGAGATAGCCTTTCTTGGCTTCAAAGGCCAATATGAGTTGTTTCCCCCTAGCTCACCACTGCTACTAGCAATATCATCAACAACAATAACAATGATGATGGCAATTCTGTTAATAATAATGAGTATTATTCCTGTTTCAACAACAGCACATTCCAAATATTTCAGTGGCAAAAGATCTACTTAAAAAACAACAGCAAAAGCTACACTTCAGTACTCTTTTTAACCTATGGATCAACATGATTTTATCAAATTATAGTTGCACAATACCTTTACCTTTTTTGTTGCACAATGGAAATACTGAAAATCTGATCAGTGATCTTCAAGGACCTCCCCCCCCCCCCCCCCCCTAATGAAAAACCAAACCAAACACAAACCAACCAAAAACAACCAACAAACCAAAATACAAAAACAAACCAAAAAACCCCAACAACAGACATACACCAACCCTCCCCCCTCCCCCCCCCAAACCACCACCACCAAAAACAAACCAAAACGAAATGAAACAAAACTAAAAACCAGCAAATGCTGACAACCAAACTAGAAAAAACAACAACATTTGAATAACACAACACAATACAACATGATTCAAAATGAAACAAAACAAAAACTAGAAACCAACAAAGGCTGACAACCAAACTAGAAAAAACAACATTTGAATAACATAACACAATACAACATGATTCAAGAAGGAAGGTGGATGGACAGTTGTGTGTTCCCCAGCTTAACACCCTGGGGATCACCCAGAATGTGCACTTTTGACTCACTCATCCCACCTGGGAATCACTGTGAGACAGGAAGTACACTGAATGAGAAGTTTGCCTGTATGACTGTTTTCAAGTACCTCGCCATATAGGCAGCCATACTCTGACTTAAGAGGATTTTTCTCCTTAAAGAGTGCGGGTTGTAATGTTAAGAGCTTGTCATGGCAAAAGGCAATGTCAACACAACATGTTACAACATAAGAAAGGTTTTATGTAGGCCTTGGCACTTAGCTGATATCAATAAATGATTCAGCTTTTGGCGTGAGCCGGGATGGACAGTTTAGACATTCACCTGCCTAGTAAGCAAACCGTGAGGGTCTGGGTTCAAATCTCAACCCTAGAAAAATCAAATTGAATGTCAGGCCTTTCAGAGGAGACTCTAAACCAGTCAGATCCGCACGCTTACGGACTTGTGCACATGAAAAGAACCCACGAAAATCGCAAAGAGCAGGGAGGTACCTCCCGACTGTTTGGGTAAATTTGATAGGTTTGATTCCCAACTGTATTCCCGAATTCGGAATGCAGCTACCTTAGTGGTGTGGAGAAGAAGGAAAACGGTCGCATACGCAAAAAAATCTCACCATTGGTGTTCAAACCTCGGAGCTGTTGGGTGAGAAAGGGAAAAAGAAGTACAATACAGTACAGTACAATTATACAGTACAGTACAGTACAGTACAGTACAGTACAGTACAGTACAGTACAGTACAGTACAGTACAGTACAGTACAGTACAACACAAGACAGTATAGTATAATACAGTACAATACAATACAGTACAGTACAGTACAGTGCAATACAATACAATACAGTACAACGCAATACAGTACAATACAATACAGTACAACACAATACAGTACAGTACATTACAGTACAGTGCAATACAATACAATACAGTACAACGCAATACAGTGCAATACAATACAGTACAATACAGTACAGTACAGTACAATACAATACAGTACAAAACAATACAGTACAATTACAATACAATACAGTACAATACAGTACAGTACAGTACAATTACAATACAGTACAATACAATACAGTACAATACAATACAATACAGTACAACACAATACAGTATAGTACAATAAAGTACAGAACAATACAAAGCAGTTTAATACAACATAGTACAATACAATACAATGCAGTACAATACAGTACAGTACAATACAGTACAGTACAATGCAGTACAATACAATGCAGTACAATACAGTACAATACAATACAGTACAATACAATATAGTACAATACAATACAGTACAATACAACACAGTACAATACAGTACAATACAATACAGTACAATACAATACAATACAATACAATACAATACAATGCAGTACAGTACAGTACAGTGCAATACAATACAGTACAGTACAATACAGTACAACACAATACAGTATAGTACAATGCAGTACAGTACAGTACAATACAATACAATACAGTACAATACAGTACAGTACAATAGAATACAGTACAATA
>CM060320.1:69153793-69156293 GCA_030674155.1 Stramonita haemastoma | reverse complement strand
AACGAACCCATGGGATTGAAGTCAACCGGTCTTAACCACTCCAGCTAAAGTGTTCGTCGTTACACAGGGACAGGATGGCCTGGTGGTTAGAGTGAGAAATTCGTTATCTGCTGACCCGGGTTCGATTCTCGTTCAAGAGGATTTTTCCCTTGGAGTTAACATCAGTGCCGACTCCACTCCCTCCCCCCAAATGTCCTTCCGGTGAGACTTTAAACCAAGGCCCTGTGTGCGAATGCACGCAGAACATCTTGCGCACACACTAAATCCTGTTCCGCTTTTCGTAAAAGTAGGCCATTGTGTGCCGGTGGGAACAGATGACAAAACTGACAAAACTGCATACACATTGGGACTGGATGTAAAAAAAAAAAAAGACTGCTTCTTCCATTATCCTCGCATTTAAAGAATGATTAATAAACAAATCATTAATAAACATAAACAAAAATCGAGACTGCGAACATGAAACAAGTACTCCCTAACTTTCCTGGGGTGAAATAGGCTTAGCCTATGTTGTTTTTCCCCTATTTACACACTCCACAAAGACAATAGAAGTTGTGTGATTTGGAATCGTTTGTCTTGCGATATCTACAGTGCATTATCCAGCCCACCAGGTGAAGGAAAAGAGGAGATAACTAAGCTTTTTCAGGAAGTTCTTTTGGTTACACATAGATCTAGGTCTAACGGTTCAATTTTGGCAGTTTTCCTTCTATTTTCATATAACATACTTGCATTCGTACTGCACGTACTAAGGCGTCCACAGAAATAAAAACCACTTTTTTTCAGGAAGACTAGCCCCTGACTCAAAACTCGTGTGATTTTGCACAAATTTGGTAGGTTTGAACATTTTTTTTTTTTTATAGCAAACACTGTACCCCCTCAATTCTTTGTCGTCTGTTGGTTGCCTCACCCCAATAATGAATATGCATGCGCGGGGTCAACGCTGTAGGAACAAGAGCAATCTTCATTTCCATGATCATTTCCCACTTTCACATCCCTACCTGGTGTTGATCTATGGCCTCAACCCCAATAACAAGTACACAGTGCATTTTTTTCATACTTGAAAAAAATCTGTGAAAACCAGCAAACCTATTTTTTGAACTGGCACTCTAACTCTTATGTGTATCCTTTCTTCTGCAGGAAGTTTTCAGACCCGGGGAGGAGTTCTTATCTCCGCTGAGCATGTGCACTTTACGACGATAACCATTTTAGGACACAACACACAACTGAGATGAAAACGTACACCCACACCCTATATAACCCACGTCCTCCCCCCCCCCCCCCCCCCCCTCCTTTTTTTCTCTTTTTTACTCCCACCTCACTCGCCCAAACAAACAAAGAAACAAACACACCAATAAAAGAATAAACAAAGAACTAAACAAAGAGACAAATACACAAATAAACAAAAACAAAAAAAACAAAAAAGAAACAAAATCATTTTCGACACACTTTAACCCCAATAAACTTCCAGGGATTTTTTTTCTTTCGAGGATAATGGAATAAGCACTCATGTGGTTGGGTTCGGTGGTTTTGTGTGTGTGTGTGTGTGTGTGTGTGTGTGTGTGTGTGTGTGTGTGTGTGTGTGTGTGTGTTGTTGTTGTTGTTGTTGTTGTTGTTGTTGTTGTTGTTGTTGTTGTTGTTGTTTTACATCCAGTCCCTGTGTGCATGCGATTTTGTAAAGTTTTTGTTATCCGTTCCTACCGGCACAAATACCTAACTCTTCCGAAAGATGGAACAGGTTTTAAAGTGTGCGCAAAGCGTTCTGCGTGTGCTCATACACGGGGCTTCGGTTTATAGTCTCATCCGAAGTTCTTTCAGGGGGTGGATTTAGCACTGATATTAACTCCAGGGGAAAAAATCCCCTTGAACGAGCATCTCGAGAGAGGTTCGAACCGGAGACATTTATTTATTTATTTATTTATTTATTTATTTATTTATTTTCTTCTTTTATATCGAGGATAATGGAATAAGCACTCATGTACCTATTTACATCCAGTCCCCGTGTGTATGCAGTTTTGCAAATCTTGTCATCTGTTCCCACCGGCACACAATAGCCTACTCTTACGAAAAGCAGAACAGGATTTAACGTGTGCGCAAGATGTTCTGCATGCGTTCGCACACGGGGCCTCGGTTTATAGTCTCATCCGGAGGACTTGTGGGGAGAGTGGAGTCAGCGCTGATGTTAACTCTAGGGGGGAAATTCTCTCGAACGAGAATCGAACCCGGGTCGTCAAATTGCGAGAGCAACGTTTTGATCACTAGGCTTTCTCGTCCCCTTCTGCCATCAAGTCACAAGAGAAGTGAGTGACTGACTGGCTGACTGTTTGATGGATTAATTAACTGACTGACACTAAACAAACCACACACACACACACACACACACACACACACACACACACACACACACACACACACACACACACACGCACACGCACACGCACCACACACACACACATACACAGAGTCACGCACACATACACACTACACTACACTACACTACACTACA
>CM060320.1:69143793-69148793 GCA_030674155.1 Stramonita haemastoma | reverse complement strand
CTTCCTTCCACCTTCTTTCTTGAATCGTGTTGTATTGTGTTGTGTTATTCAAATGTTGTTTTTTTCTAGTTTGGTTGTCAGCGTTTGTTGGTTTTTAGTTTTTTTTGTTTCATTTTGAATCATGTTGTATTGTGTTGTGTTATTCAAATGTTGTTTTTTCTAGTTTGGTTGTCAGCATTTGCTGGTTTCTAGGGGGTTTTTTGTTTCATTTTTGTTTGTTTTTGGTGGTGGTGGTTGGCGGGTTGTTGTATGTCTGTTGTTGGGGGGTTTTCATTTGTTTTTGTGTTTTGGTTTGTTTGGTCGTTTTTGGTTTGGTTTTTTTTTTGGGGGGGTTGTGTGTGTTGTTTTTCTTTGCTTTCCTTTTTTTTTCTTGGGGGGGGGGGGGGTTGTTTTGCTTTGCTTTTTTTTTAGGGGGGAGGGGGGGGGTCCTTGGAGATCACTGATCAGATTTTCAGTTTTTCCATTGTGCAACTAGGATTTGATAAAATCACATTGATCCTTAGGCTAACAAGTACAGAAATGTAGCTTTTGCTGTTGTTTTTTAAGCAGATGTTTTCCCATTGAAATATTTGGTATGTGCTGTTGTTGAAACAGAAATAATACTCATTATTATTAACAGTATTGCCATCAATATTGTTATTGTTGTTGATATTGCTAGTGGTGGTGGTGAGCTAGGGGGAAACAACTCATATTGGTCTTTGAAGCCAAGAAAGGCTATCTCCCTTCACACACACACGCGCGCACACACACACACACACACACACACACACACACACACACACACACACACACACAACACACACGCACACACATATTCACATGCATTATAAGTGACAAAACAAAAACTTTAAGTCACACACAAACATATGTTTTTCTTCTTTTCTCCCTGTCTCCCTTCATCTAATACCACTATCAGTGAAAAGACGTAAAATCTAAAGAACGAACAAACACACACACACACACACACACACACACACACACACACACACACACACACACACACACACACACACACCATCTAGGCATGGACAACTCTCAACAAAACAGTATTTTCAATTTTCTTTTTTTTAATCTGAAATGTACATGGTGCACTCACAATGCATCCAGTAAAAATAAAACACAAGTACACTGGTCACAGTAAGAGAACAATGCAGTCAATGATGTTTCCATTCACTACAATCACCAAAGAAACTTTCACACTATATCTGTTACAAATATCATCATTAACACATAAACGTTTTCTTATTCTTAGACATCCTACTTTCAAACACACAAGCACATTAACATGCACGCATGCACACACACACACACACACACACACACACACACACACACACACACACACACACACACACACACACACACTCACACACTTCAACCTGAGCAGCAAATCTTTGAATGATAACTTCAAATAAACAGAATAAAAAATATTTGTTCACAGAAGTTCTCACATACATTTGCTGACAAACAGATCATACAAAAGTTTCAGCACACAAATCCTCATTGAAACCATTTCCTCGCTGTTTGTTGCTTTCTTGTATGTCTCTTTTTGTTGATCATCATATTTGTGTGATATTGTTGTTTAATGTTTATCACTGTCTAAATAATGACTCCAGTTTCTTTGATGATTTATTGATGACCCTTTATCATCAAAGATGATTCTATAAGTTATAGGAAAGTGGTTTTTTTACCCCACAACTGGGTAAAATCCCTTATACCTGTTTAATTTTACTTTGAATATTTATATTTGTATCTGTGCACACACACAAGTGTGAGGGTGGGTGTGTGCATGCATGTGTACCTGCATATATACCACATGACAATTCCTTCAGACCAGCACTCACTTTCACACTCTCTCTCTCTCTCTCATTCACACCATTTCACACAAACCCTCACAAAAAAATGTCCACCAGCATCAAAAGCCTTTGTCCAGCAAGAACTGACACACGTGCTCGGCGAGTTGACCTTTGACCCGAATGTAACCACCGGGTTCATGCACCTGGCTGGCGATGATTTTCTTCCCTGTCATTTTCAGCAGGTACTCCCTGAGGTCAGCATCAAAAGCCTGCACACAACAACACACACATTAACACACAGACATACACATGCATACATAAATACACACACACATGCATACATAAATACACACACACACACATATACACACACACACATAAACACACATACGCATACATAAATACACTCACACATACATACACACACACACATATATACATACACACACACACATACACATAAACACACACACATACACATAAACACACACACACACACACACACACACACAACACACACACACACCACACACACACACACACACACACACACACTGGTGTTGTTTAGTCAGAACATTCACGGCAGCATCGTTCAACCAATCAACTTATGAAGTCCAGGTGTTTACAGAACAGCTGACAACAAGAATTGTGTTAGGGCTAACACCATGTCCAAGAAAACCAGTATCAACAAGAAATCCATAGATACCAGACACCACTCACTAGTCTGAGAGAATCAGGAAAACTGGGATAGAAAACAGATTATAAATCAAACCCAGACTTCCACAGTTTACTTGTTAGGAAGGAGAACATCTAAACCATCTTGCCACCTTTCTTCTTAAAACAATGATAAAACAACAACCAAGAAAAAAAGCATCTTGGTCATCAAAGTCCGTCCTGCTGAGAACAGCTTCTGACTTCGCAAAATATATTCAGGGGGTTTTGTTGTTGTTTGTTTGGATGTGTTCCTAGGCTTGAACTCAAGGTTCACCAACGGTGAGATTTTGTGAACTTAGCAACCACCATGACAGTAGCCGCATTCCAACTTCGGATATACTGTCTAAACACCACACCAACGTGCATGTTGGGTTTTTTTCTGGTTTGTTTTCTATATTCTGTTATCCATTTCTACCAGCACATGATGCCCAACTCTTTTGAAAGGCAGAACACTTTTAACATGCACACAAGATATTCTACAAGCATTCATAAACAAGACACCAGCTTTGAATTTCACAAACTATATCAGTAATCAGTGACAAAGTGTGGGATGGAAGGAGCTACTCACCCAGATGTCTCCGTCGATGTTCCTGACTTTGACCATCTTGCGTGTGTTGCCGTTCCTCACCTCTTCGTACATGGGCAGCATGTGATTCCTGGTCCTCCTCACAAAGTAGGGCAGGGAACCGCCCTCTCCTGGAACACACAGGTATAATAACGACAATTACAACAATAATAATACATGGGTTTTATATAGCGCTATATCTTGCACTTGCACCAAAAAAAAAAAAATCAAAGTGCTTGCATTCGACCTATACAACACACAAGCAATCAATGACAATTAATAATTTTAGCAAATTTGAATGTATACACACACACATACACACACATCAAGCCACGACTACAGGCAAAGTAGCCACACCTTAGCTGCTAATGCTACTTCAACACATGTACATTTGGAACACTACTGCCTACTGAAAATCTGGCTTTGCACAGCTGACAGTTTCCCCAAACATTCAGCTCCTCTCAGCTGCTAATTATCCCATCCCATCCCAGCCCAGCTGGGGCCAGCTGGTGCTATTTATAGCATGAGCAGGCACACATGGACTTGGTAAAAGAAATGGGTATACTAAATATAGCACTCTTGACTAAGGGATAATGGATTTCTGCACTGTGTTTGCTTACATGGTACCACTTGTTTGTTTTGAACATGTACAAATTTTCTAGGCAGATTTTTCCCCCTGATTATTGTTATTATAACCATAATTTCAATACTCTAAAGTAGACACAGTAGAAATCCTAGCTCTTCTAGATTATACCACTCATCTTTGCTCCATGTCTAACTCCAGACAGAAAGCCCACTCACAGAGAATGCTGATAAAGGGAAAGAACTGGATCTTTTTAGATTATTTCCCTTTATCTGGAAAATTGTTTTCCAATTTATTTTTTTAATTATCATTTCTTTCTCCCTTTGTCAACAATCTGTAAAATTCCTCAAAATTGATAGTTTTTAATAGTAAGTGGCATTTTTTTTTATAATAGTAAGTGGCATTATTATACCAACAAAACTCCTAAAAAATAAAAAGCCGGAAGACAATATTCACCCCAAAATCAGGGCTGCTTCAAAAGCACTAGCCCTGGGAATGGTAAACCTTGGCGTATGCGGTCATGAGGGCTGACTGGTAATGGTGATAACAATGATAAGTCCCTCAATTGGATATCTCCGCTGTGTCTTTAATATAACAGTATATAAATATGATAAAATATATTAAAAGAAACCAGGGAAAACCAAAGCCAAACAAACCCAGACTGACATTAAGAACCCCAGCTGTGTCTAGACATAGCTGCAGTTGGCTATCTCTTGCCAGCTTCTCATGAGCTTCCAGACTTACTGATCCCTGAAGTCACAGTGTGGCTACCTAGATGGTGGGGTAAAAATAGTTGCATATGCAAAAATCTCACTATTGGGGAACCTTGGAGCTCTAGCCGAGGAAGGGGAAAATACTTAACGAAAATGCCTTTTAGAGCAATGATAGTGGCGGTGATAGTTCACCTCTGAAAGTTTTAATATCAATTCATGTTCTTTGGATGAGACTTTAAACCGAGGCCCCGTGTGCGAACGCACGCACAAACATCTTGCGCACACGTTAAATCCTGTTCCGCTTTTCGTAAGAGTAGGCCATCATGTGCCAGTGGGAACAGATGACATTTACAAAACTGCATACACACGGGGACTGGATGTAAAAAAGCACAAGAGTGCTTATTCCATTATCCTCGATATAAAAGAATAAAATCCTCGAAAAAAAATCCTCGAAAATCCTCCTCCTCAACTGGCCGTTGAATGACAATGGCTGATCTCATATCCTTAGTCTGTTCAAGTATGGATTTTCTTAAATGATCTCTAGTAGTAGTATCTCTCTTAACTTACTTCTCAGTTTGTGAACTTAAGAGTGGTTTTAAAATTTTCTGTCTCAAATACTTTTTTTTTTT
>CM060320.1:69092115-69143693 GCA_030674155.1 Stramonita haemastoma | reverse complement strand
CAGTATCCAAGCAGATCAAGCGATCACTGCACCTGATCAGTTAGTATAAATGTGCCTTTACCACACAGACTATTGACTTTGGCATACTGGCATGCTGACTGGGACTTCAAAATACCTTCTGTTCAAAAAGATTTGAAGTCAGGCCTTTCTGAAACCTTGTCAACGTCTGCCGACAAATACAGCAGACTCTGCCATACATTGCAGCCGCCATGTTGATGCCGGTTATACACGCAGCATCCGGTTTTCCTCCAGAATCCTACCATCCCATCACAGCAGTGAAAACATCGTCATAAATTCATCACACTACGCTGAAAGGAAAGGTCTTTGCCCGAATAAAAAATTATGCAACGTCTGGCTTGATGAGTAGTTGGATAAATGACCATCTAGGAGTACTGAGTGTTGTTGGCAACTATTGATCCTCTAGAAGGTTGGAGTGTGTCTGCTTTTATGGTTGGTAGGCCTATTTGAATTTGAAAAAAAAGTCATACACAGAAATGTTAAAGGTTACTTTTTTAGACTTTCATAGTCTTTAATTAGGATAAATCCACTGGGATTCTAATACAATCAGTTAACCACACCTGCAAACTTCTCATCCAGTGTGTATTTACGGTCTCACAGCAATTCTCAGGTGTGGCAGGTGAGACAGAACGCTTTTATATTTAGAATAGAGAACGCCTTCAAAACCATGAACAGCTCAAATATTGTCATATTCTGTTGTTTCTTGAGATTAATTACTTTTTCAAGCACCAACAAACTTTTCTCATGTTGCAACGCTTTTATGTGTGAGAAAACTCCTAACTCCATTAATTTTCAAAAGTAAGGTTTGTTTGTGTGTTTGTTTCAGCTGACACTAAATGTTAAATTTTCCTATAGTGTGTGGTCATCCTGTTTTTAAAGTCTGCTATGGAGTCAACCATGGTCCGTCTTCTAAGAGCTTTATTTCTTTTTTTTTAAATAAGCAGGCAGAGAAATATTAAAAAGAGAAATAAATCAAGCTTAAAGTCAACAGACAAAAGACAGACCGACAAAAACGAAAGAAAGAAAGAAAGAAAGATGAATGAACGCAGTGAAACTTTTCACCCTAGCTCCTTTAATCAGATTCCATGGTATAGAAACTGAAGAAAAATTAACACGTATGCATATCACACACACACACACACAACACACACACACACACACACACACACACACACACACACACACACACAACGAGCACACCCGCGGGCGCACAGTGACCCTACATATAATCATATGAAATAATACACAGTAGCTTCCCTTGTTAGCAGACAGTTTCCTTTGACACTTCTCCAGAGAATTGCTTGTTAACAGATTTTCATTACGTACGGAACAAGCAAACAACGAAAGTATGCTGTAAAATGATGTTTGTGTGGCACGTTCTTTCTACAAGTCAAATTGAAGAATTGTTTCAGCAGGGATTATCAAATACCCAGCAATTAAAAATAACTTTATGATCCTCCCCTCTTACCTCCCCCATTAAATAGTTTTGTGTCCAGAATAAAGTATCCATTGTAAAATTGTGCCGCTTTCCTGTTAACATTTTGTAAAGAAAATTTGCAGCACTTTTTCCCCCTTTTCTTAGACAGCAGCGAAAATGGAGTGAGAGATTAGGGCGCAGTGTTCCTTATACAATTGAAATTTCACTGCTGAAGGTTGTTTTGTTGGTTTTTTGGTTTTTGTTTTAGTTTTGTTTTGGTGTGTGTGTGTGTGTGTGTGTGTGTGTGTGTGTGTGTGTGTGTGTGTGTGTTGTTGTTGTTGTTGTGTTTGGGGGGGGGGGGTTGTCAAAGTAAATAAAGATATAAGCAGGAGCTTTGGGAGGGGGGGGGGGGGGTAGCTGATTTTTTCAATCTGTTTATTAGCTTCTTTTCTTTTCTTTTTGGGTATTCAGGAGGGGGGGGGGGGGGGGCTTTTTTTGGGAGGGTGGGGGTACATTCTTTGACTTTTATAAGTTTTGTTGGTTTGTTTTGTTTTTTGGGGTGGTGGTGGTGGTTTTATATGGTTTGTTGTTGTTTGAGGATGTTTTGTTTTGTGATTGGGTTTTTCATGGTTGTTTATGGTGGTTTGGGTTGGGTTGGGTTTTTTCTTTGGGGGGGGGGGGGTTGGGTTTCTTTTTGTTTTGTTTGTTGTTTTTTGGAGGGAGTGGGGGGGGGGGGGTTTCGTTCGCTTTGGTTTGTTGTTTTTTCTTTTGGTTTTGGTTTGGTTTCAGTCCAGTTTATTGTACTATATTTTTTGTATTGCACTGTGTGATTTTTTAAATAGTTTTTTTTTCCTTTGTTCCTTGGCTAGGGTTCCAAGGTTCACCAATGCAGAGATTTTGCGAATGTGACTTTTTGTTTTTTTAATCTAATTTTAAGCACCTGCATTCCAACTTTGGGGATTAGTTCATTGTGTAATCATAGTTGATTTTGTTGCACACAGTTTGGGCTGCAGTTCCCAAGAACAACAGAAAGTCTCAGTGACATTGTCACTAGTTTGTTGTTTTTTTTCTCCCTCTCTGCAAGTTTTTTTTTTTTTTTCTTTGTGAGAGTGGGTTTTCCCCCCCAATGGGTCTACACACAGCAACTTTCTCACCTCCATTGGGTTCTTTGAAGCGCTCTAAAATTCATGTTAACAATGCTTCTTATTCTGTGTATTCCCGTTCCAGGAGATTTTTCTTCTGGAGTTAACACCAGTGCTGACTCCACTCTCCCCAAAAGTCCTTCGGATGAGACTATAAACCGAGGCCCCGTGTGTGAACACACGCAGAACATCTTGCGCACGTTAAACCCTCTTCCACTTTTCGTAAGAGTAGGCCATCATGTGCCAGTGGGAACAGATGACATTTACAAAACTGCATACACACAGGGACTGGATGTAAAAAAGCACAAGAGTGCTTATCCCATTATCCTTGAATAAATAAATAAATAAATAAATAGATATATAGCAAATGCACTGATGTCATTTCACAGATTTTCACTGACCAAAATGACACAGAGTATCAGAAACTGGCTTTCTCCAGTTGACTGTGCTATATGAAAGTGAGTTTTCAACCCTTGTTGTTTGTGATTAAATTAATGTCCCAGCAAAGATTTCTGGTTTAGGTACTGAGTTTCCAGCCCCTCCCTCTTTTTTCCTTTTAACACTGTCCCTCCATTAAGGGAGAGAACCCCTCTTTCCCTGTACATGTGCACTGTGCATATTTGTATGCTACTGTAACCCTGTAGTGGGTGATACAGAGGGAAGGGTTAGTAGATGGTTGGTTGCCCTATAACGGGTTACCCGTAGGGAAAAGGTTAAACATTCATCTGTAGTAAATAAATGATTCTTCATATAAGGATTAAGGTTTCTAGTTTACATGAACGCACGTAGGCACACGCACACACACACACACACACACACACACACACACACACACACACACACACACCACCACAAAAGCACACTCCATGACTTATTCAAGTATTATGAAAAACTTTATTCTCTCATAGCCATCAGTTTCACTGTCATATAAAACTACACTCAAAACATGACAAAAGCTATTCATGCAAAAACTACAGTGAATAAAATCAGCATCCAAAGTCAATCAATCTGCCCAAATAAATATCTAACAAGGTATTTAACTAATATTATATAAAATGACACCTAAGAAATAAGAAAAAATAAAAATAATCAGAACATGCACATGCATCATTATCAGCATTTCCTTAGCACCCGCTGCTATCTTGCCTTATAAATCTCTCTCTCTCTCTCTCTCTCTCTCTCTCTCTCTCTCTCTCTCTCTCTCTCTCTCTCTCTCTCTCTCTCTCTCTCTCGTTCTCTGTCTGTGTGTGTGTGTGTGTGTGTGTGTGTGTGTGTGTGTGTGTGTGTGTGTGTGTGTGTGTGTGTGTGTGTGTGTGTGTGTGTGTGTGTGCTCCCATACCAGGCAGGGTGCGTAGTGCCTGTTCTTCTGTGTTTGTGCCAAATGTAAAATCTGCAAGACCAAATACAACAGCCCCCACCCCCCACCCCTAAACCCCCCTCCCCCCAAAAAAAACCCAAACAAAACCAACAACATCATTTTTATAATTGCACCAAGCAGATAGTAAAGTTGAAAGCAATCAAAACAACTCCATAAAATTAAATAAAATTAAGACACAATAAATAAGATAAAATCATAATGTAGATTTTGCTTTAAAAATGACTGGGGGCCGTGGTGGGAGTGGGATGTCTGTACATCATTCTATAAAGGGTAGGCCTATGGGATTTCAGGGGGGGGGGGGGGGGGGATAAACAACCCAATTTACTAATGTTCATTGCTTTGGTCCGATTGTTTCTGGTACTAGCACATGTTGTCAGTCTATCTTGCTTACAAGTTACAATATCAAAGAACAAAAAATATTAATTGCACGCATTGCATTACAGAACGTATGGCAGTTAGCTGCTTTCATTATAAATGTACCATGTGAAGAGAGGTAGGGGTGTGTGATGTAAAAAACAAAATTTTTTTTTGGGGGGGGGACTCTATCCACAACGCAAGCCCATCTTTTTCATGTTGTTTTGATGTGCAAACCACATCATTTTGACAGGGGAAAAACACACCCAATAACACCAAACCTGCATCGCAAATAGGGGGTAACAGAAAAAATTTTAAATATTAAAAAAACCCTCAAAAACAACATTTTTAGCACATATTATTCTGAAACTATATCATTTAAAATATAAAAAAGGAGTGAGTTATACATCTTATCATGATAAAAAATGGAAATTTAAGCATGGTTTATAAACACAATTCAGCTGCTAAAAGATTTCAAAATAAAATTACCCTTGACCCCTTTTGGTGTATGGAGGATTTCAGTAAACAAAATTAATGGTAACATATGTAATTCACACAAAGGAAAACCCATTTATAACATTGCATGTGACAGAAATACAAATGCAGTCAACCTTTTCGTCAATTTCATGCAGCTTTACTCTTGACATGAAATTTGCTCAGAAAACAGGACACAGATACAACTAATTCAATATGTACGTACATACACACTAATTCAATATGTATGGACATACACAGTAAGTCAATACAATGGACATACGCAGTAAAATGTACAGACACACAGACACATAGAAAGATCTGTTGATGACCCAAGCTCTATAAATAATCAATCACAGGATGCGTTCAGGTTTATTGATCTGACCACTTTAATTAAGCGTGAGACCAGCTGTGTTTCTAGGACAATGAGGACGAGACATCTGATGACTTAACAAACAGTCATGAAATGAATGACATATGGCAGACTAACACCCCTCAGCTGGTCTGTCTGTTGGTGTCAGCCTGTGTTTGTTCATAGCAGACAGTTGTCTATACTCATCACACAAGATGCTGACTGCTATAGATGTGTGTGTGTTGTGTGTGTATGTGTGTGTGTGTGTGTGTGTGTGTGTGTGTGTGTGTGTGTGTGTGCACTGTGCGTGCCTACATGTGTGCATATGTGTGTGCATGCATGCGTGCGTGCGGTAGGGGGGGGGGGGGGGTGCGTGTGCATGCATGCGTGATGTGTGTGTGTATGTGTATGTGAGAGAGAAGATATACAGAGGCAGACAGACAGACAAAGAGATGGCTGTGAATTTTCACAGACATAAAATATGATATTAATCAATATGAATTAATCTCCAATACAAAATGACACTGACGTTGACGATTGCATCTCCATTATGACAGCCCACATGATTGAGTGGATACAATCACTAAAATATACAGCATTCATAATATGATTATAGCTCACTATCAGTTTGTAAAAAAACAAAAGCAAATAAAGTACCAACAATTACATGTTCAACTCATGACTATGATGATTTCTTCCTTGTGATAATAGACATAAAACGTTTTCCATTTCACCACAAAATAAACTACAAGCGTCCTGCTTCTACACCATTATGTTTTATGCTCATGTATATTTTGTTTTGCACACAAAGTAGAACAATAAAATCAATTTCTGCTCTTTAAAAATTCTTCAACTTTCTCATAAAAGACATATGGATCATTGCTGTTGTATCATGCATCAAGAAATAAACTATCAAACTGAAAGTTGTTTTTTTAAAAAAATACACAACAACAACAACAACTACAACAACAACAACCCCCCTCCCCCCAAAATATCTATCAAAAACTGCTGAAATACTTAAGATGCAAGTATCATTCACTACTAAGCAAAACTTCTCAATTAAAAGAATCTACCTGTATACTTACATATATATATATAAAAAATTTTTCTACCTACTCATAAAATTTCTACCTATCTACCCGTAATCTAACTGTTAACAAACATTTTGGGAATATCACAAAAGGTAAAAACAACAGTCATTTCAATTAACAATATTCAAACAAACATGCAACTTAGCTCCTCTCTCAACTCTATCCCCATCCCATTTTTTTTTTTAATTTAAAAATTACATCGACAAATCACAGAAAATGTGCTCATGGTAAAAAAAAAAAGAAAAAGAAAGAAAGACATTATAAACTATACACCTGAAATACATGCATCACGTAAGTATAAAACATGGAAGACTTGTACAAGGAAAACATCGAAAGAAAGAGAGAAGACTGGAGAGAGGAAAGTAAAGAAGGGGTATGATGGTCTAATGCAATCAAAAGGATCATGATTATTTTATATTCAGAACCTAACCAACCATGATGGTCACATAATTATGGGCTGACACTAATGAAAGAGAACCAACCACATTTTACACTTAAAGGCATTTAGAAGAGAAGGATCAGAAGAGCTCAGATTACATGTATGAAAGTAATTTCAGTGCATAATACAGTACTTATCACCAGTCAGGAAATTTTCATTTACCAGAGAAAGAAGATGAAAAGGAGCTAAACTCTGTATTTAAAAGGTAAAGTTGTTCCCATAACCTACTGCAAATGTTGGGGACGAGGCATCAGAGACCCAGCTTCTCCAGGGGCCAGCATGTTAGGGCGCGCCCATCTCCTCTCCCTCGCTGCTTACCTTCCTGATCCTAAAGAGGGAAGGTACCCATTTACAGCTGGGTGAACTGGGGGACTGTACTGGAGCTAAGGCACATAAATGTTTTCTCATCCACTTGGTAATGATGGCCTGAATCAAATGCCCTGAAGATGAATGGCTCACAGCAAACAGCCACAGTAATCACCAGAAACCAGACTGACAGTGTAGAGCTCTGGAATATATATCAGAAGATCTAGGGAAAATGAGGTAGGATTCTGGACTTTCACTAGGGAATTATATTATTTATTTATTTACTTATTCTTTCATATCAGGATAATGGAATAAGCTCATGTGCTTTCTTTAACCAGTCCTCTGTGTAAGCAGTTTTGTAAATCTGTCATCTATTCCCACCGGCACCAATGGCCTACTCTTACGAAAACGGAACAGGAATTTAACGTGTGCCAAATCTCCTGATACAGACAGGGACCTGACTTTTACAATGGGTCTATATTTATGCAAGTGGAAAGGGAGTACTTTTGTAAATGTTAGGGATACTTCTACTTGAATGGTAACTGCATGGGTGTTAGGAGGCACTTTATCTGTGAAAGACAAGGCATACAAAAAAAAAAAGTACACTTTACATATATAATCAAAGAAAATAGAGGGCACAGCTGTCAGTTTCCCCCATTTCAGCTCTCTCAGCTGCTATCCATTCCCTCCCATCCCAGCCCAGTGGTGTGCTATTATAGCAGGAACTGACCACACTTGGGACAAGGTAAAAGGAAAGGGGTGCTAAATTTAGCACTCTTGACTGAGTGATGTTGGATTGCGTGCCTGTGAGGGTAATAATGGGGCATTTGATCGACAAAACAAGAGGTCAGTGTGCTGATCTTCATTCTGGGAGATATGAATCATAACTAAATGGCAGAGAAGTAAGGACAGACCAAAAAGGGAGATTAACTGGCATGGGAGAGAGCCCTTCCATAAAAAGAGATGAAGGGCATTAAAACTTTCTCTTTTTCTTTTTTTTTTCTAGCTGTAATAAATACTTAACCAATTAAAAAATTAATTCTGAGTTGACCAACACTAAGATCAGGACCTAGAGCAGAAAGTAAGAAACATCAAAATGCTATTTAAACACATCAACTGGCATCAAAATACTCAGTTACTTTACAGATCAGTTAACACATCTGCAGGCTCAATGATAAAAAAAAACCAGTCAACAGTTGATTCTAAATCAAATGCACAATCTATGCACTGTACATCAGCATTTATGCACCATTTATAAACTGTCCATAACAAGACCACAGTACATAACAAAAAAAAGGTAAAAATATCTTTATGAAAAAATTCACAAGATTCATACTTTGCAATTACTGTATATAATAAAAAAATATAAATAAAAAAAGAATCCACCTCATAAGGCACCATCACACTGTGTGGTTCTCCATTTTCTGTCCTCTAAAAAGCACCAAACTACACAGCAGATCCATCAGAGTAGATTTTCCTTCAGGTTCTAAATGTTGGACAGTTTTGCATTACAAAAAGTAGATTATAATCTATTAACAATACCTGCCTCACTTACTGATTTATATAAGTTTTCTTTTGTATTAACATTTGACCTCAAGGGCATCTTATAGTACTAACAAACACTGAAATAGTCCTTCATGCATGCAAGCATGCACACAAAATATGCAAGCATACACACATGCAGCATGCACACACACACACCACACCACATGCACGCACATGCACGCACAACATGACACACAAACCACACGCCACACACACGACACACACACGCACACACCACACACGCACACACACACACAGAACATGGATGTACTACTATGTCATGAATTATAAACTATCTATCTTTGATAAAAAAGATGTTCTCTGAGAGGAATAATCAATATAAACAAGTTCATCAACACACTTGAAGTGATTGCAGCAGTCACACAGCCAGCTGTTCTGATGACCAAGCAAACTGCGATGCAGATCTATAGTAGATCTATACTTGTCAATGACTCACAGTCACACACACACACACCAGTCAATCACGCTGTAATTCAACGACAATACTGCACGTCTGCCTGAGGGACGACAACAAAGCCAAAAGAGTACGCTGGAAACGTAATCGTCCCAGTACAGAGCAGAGGGGGAAGGGGAGGCAATTCTTCGATTGACCATGGCCAGTTTCTCTCCATTCAGGGCAACAAAGAAGATTGTAGCCCCTGACTATCCCCGGATGTCAGCAAATACAAATGATACTGATGCCCCAGCGAACTGCGTGAAATTCAAAGTCACCGTGTCCTCCTGAACGTTCAGAAATACACAGTCACAGCTACCTTTCTGGTACAATGCAGGGTTGGCACAGCTGGCATACACTCTCACCGTGTCTGTCCACGACGTCACGTTAAACACACGACCCTGCACTAACCGCTTGTACAGCACAGTTAGGAAATAATCAGGATACGGATCAAAATCATCCGAAACCAAGGCGTAATTACCTCCCAGGAACGACTGTCGCACAACGGCCTGGAAGCCAGACAAGGCACTCAATCCCAGCTTGTCCAGCCACATGAAGCCTGCAACGTAGCCATCAGACACGCCAGCCAGACCCCCACCAGAGACAGACGACGTCTCTGAAAACCACAGAGGCAATTCAGGGGCCAAGGCTTGAGCGATCGCCTTGGCCGTGGCTATTTCTGAAAACAGGGAATTCAGGATTGTGGTGTTGACAAAGTCACTCACACTGCTCCGTGTGATCTGACGTTAAAGTAGTAATGGTGTAGAGTTACGGCAGAAACAATATCCCTTCCCCCGAACTGCAAAAAATCTTGTAAGTAGTTACTGGCCGAGCGTTTGGTAACTTTAGTCACGTCAGGCCCGATGATGCTGGCCTTGCGATACGCTGGGAATTTGGAGAGTAAAGAGCGAAGCTGCTTCATGTCTTCAGCCAGTCTTGACCCAGGGATGCTGAAATTGAAGTTGTGATGGTACGAATTGGGCTCATTGCCCAACTGAAAATAAGGAATACTGAAATTATGTTCTTGGGAATAAGTCAGCAGAGTGTGTGCATTTTTAGGGTCCCACCTGTTGTTTGTTCGAAGAAACTCGTTGAAGTCAAAAATCAGATCCCATCCAACATTCTGGACAAACTGATTAAACTGTGTCCATTCCTTGGGTGTGACTGTGTAGTTCTTGTCTTTAGGTTTGTCGATGTCATAGTCATACTGGTAATCATAATCAGGTTCTTCAAACACATCAGCACCAGCTGTTTCTCTGAATATAAAGAAATCGGCTGCAGACCCCCCATTTCTAAGGAAGCCAGGAGTCAGTCCCCTGCCAGAGAAAGTAGCTGTTTGGAGGTGGAGTTAAAATGCTTCCATCTCCCTCGATAGATGCTGGAATCCAAGGCAACACCAACAAACCATGGTCCCACACTGTTCACGTAACTGTCAAAATCGATAACGACATCAACGTCGCTTTTCCTTTTCTTTCGATGGCTGAGTGTCTGAAAACTTTGGAGTCCCCTCTCGAGTTGGCGGTGGTTTCTGTTCCATCTCCATAACAACTGAGCCGATGTCCCTTCCTCCCATAGTTCCTGCTTGCACAGCGTCACAAAATTGCAAGAAAACCCCCAAAAGTATAACATGCAGAATATCCATTCTTTTGCCTCTTTTATGTTGCTTCACGAGAAATGCAAGGCCTTTACCTGATTTGATGAAACCAAACGCTACTGATCGCTGACTGAAGACTGTCGGTGTTTATCTCTAGCACGTGAGCGAGTCACATTGCTCGGAAATGATGGCGCTGGTCACGTGATTGAACATCACATGACTCTGAGAGGAGGGGTGGGGTGGCGCTCTATATTTCAATACTACTTTAGGTGGAGGGTATAGTGAATTGTTATGGTCGCTACATATCCACGCTAACAGAAACTTCTTTTTTTTTTTAAAAACACGTTCAAATGATATAAAGAGACATCCAGGCTTTTAGCAAGTTAAACTTATGATTTTCCTCAAACATGAAAAACAGACAGCCTCTGTCCCTTTTGTCTGTTATTCTTTGGTTGGTGTTTTTGTGTTTTTTTTGTTATCTTTTTTTTTTTTTGGGGGGGGAGGGGGGGGTTCTTCGCTTGGGGGTTTCTTTTTCAGAGGATGGGGGCTCTGCCCCCCCCACCCCACCCCCCCCCCCCCCCTTTGCACTTGTGTGTTTTTTTATTGTTGTTTTTTTAATATATTCTTTTTATATCGAGGGTAATGGAATAAGCACTCATGTGCTTATTTACATCCAGTCCCCGTGTGTATGCAGTTTTTTTTAAATGTCATCTGTTCCCACCAGCACACAATGGCCTACTCTTACGAAAAGCGGAACAGGATTTAATGTGTGCGCAAGATGTTCTGCGCGTGTTGTGTGTGTGTGTGTGTGTGTGTGTGTGTGTGTGTGTGTGTGTGTGTGTGTGTGTGTGTGTGTGTGTGTGTGTGTGTGTGTGTACACAAACGTGAAAGGGTATGTTTGTTTTTGTTATTCATTCTTTATACAGTGGGACCCCTTAAAAGAAAGTCGTCAGGACGGTTTTAGGTTTTCTTATGGGCGGGCTTTCTTATATCCAGCACCTGAATACTATTCTGAATGTGCTTTCTTATAAGCGAGCAAAAGTGTAAATGAGTAAAAGAATAGCTAACTGGACATTTCATAATGGTAAAAACATAAAACACACACTATCTACAATTACTCATCAAGTTTGTTGTTGTTGTTGTTGCTGCTGCTGTTGTTGTTAAGTTTGTTGTTGTCGTTGTTGTTGTTGCTGCTGCTGCTGCTGTCGTTGTTCTTAAATTGGTTTGTTCTGGTCGCGTTCTGTCTACATAGGAATGAGATTTTAAACTGTAGCCTTCTCCATATTTTAGCTGAAATTCAGTGACAAGAGTATAATGTTCAAAATCAAAAGCAACTTAAAACACACACACACACAACACACACACACACACACACACACACACACACACACACACACACACACACACACACACACACACACACAGGAATTCTGTGAATTCAACAACATTTATTTCTGTAAGTATATACAAAAAAACATGACGAAAATAAAGCAGGAACTTTTTTCGGAAAGAGAATATAAAGTGATCAATGCTTGACTGTCCGCCCAAGATCTTGGTGTATCACTTATCACAGGAATAAAAATTGTTTTTAAAATGGCAAAGAAACCTTGAAAAGATTGAACAGACGCCTGACTGGTACTGAGAGAATATTTTGACAGCCTCACTGGTGGAATTTTGCTGTTCATCTGCTATAGCCTTTTCCAGCTTGTGAGGGTTGGCCTCAACTTCTTCCATAAGCTTAATTTTCCTTTTGAGTGAAATTGACAGTCTTGGCTTTGAGTCAGCCATTTTGACAGGCGTTTGACAAAGATCTGAGGCTGGCTTCGCCTCTCCTATTCCAGCAATCAAAATGGGGAAAGAAGGGGCCTACAGGCACCTGCCCAAGCTGTTGCGAAAAATACATGCTGTGTGTGAGAGTACATGTAATGTGAATGAATGAAAAAGAAACAATGTTATTGGAGAAATTTTGCTTTTATGTGCCTGTTATTCAAAACTTGCCAGCCACATCTGGTGTGACATCAGAATGTAAACATTGCATGCTTGATGCAACACTGTCAGTATGTTTGCAAGAAGTTATTTGATCATTCACTATAGGACTACAGTTTCAAGCGGCATCTGAAAGACTTGCATGAGAATAGACTGTTGACAGAATGAACGAATAAATTGATTTTTTTTTTTATCATTGATGCCTATGAAGCTAATGCCATCGTTTTACAAAAAAAAAGGGTAAAGGTGTCCCATAACCTAGGCAGTTGAAGGGGAGCAAGGCATCAGAGACCTCAGCTTCTCTAGGGACCAGCATGTTGAGGGTGGCACCCATCTCCTCTCCCTTGCTGTTTTACCTTCCCTGACCCTATAGAGGGCGGGTACCCATTTACAGATGGGTGAACTAGGGGAACTGCACTGAAGCCAAAGCCGCAATGGTCACCCTTCCAACTGGTAAACACGTTCAACGGCTGCTTAATTAAAGATGTATAATTTCCGCTGTTGGAATGCAGCTACCTTAACATTGGGCAAACAGTTGTATGCACAACTTTTAACTGTAACTTAAAACCTTGAAGCCTTAGACCAGGAAAGAAAAAAACAGAACAAAACATGCAATAGGCCTATTAGGCCTGTGCCACATGCCTTTGACCAGCTGTAGGCTAGGCCTAGACCTAAGTAAGAGAAAGAGCAATCAGCCAAAGAACAGTGATGTCAATGCTGATCCCCCCCCCCCAAACCACCACCACCACTACCACCCACCCCCTTTTATTTGTTTGTTGTTGGCAGTGGTGGTTGTGGTTTTGTTTTGTTTGTTGTTGTTGTTGTTGTTTGCATTACCACAACCTGGAATATTGAATTTATAAATGTAGGCACCAAACAAAAAAAAAAGAAGTTTAAATCAATACCATAATTATTTCGGAAGCTCGCCAGAGAGAAGCCCTGTGCACAGAAAGACTAAAAACAGAACCTGTGCGTAATGTTCACAGGTGCAGACAAAACAAAAAACAATATCCAGTTTCAAAGCAGCACTACCCAGTCTGGTGATGGTGGGTTGATAGTATAGTCCCCAAATTAGATAGTGGGCTGGGACTTTAATGTAACCAAACCAGTTGTACTCTCCAGCATTAGGCTACCATGGAAGTCACAGTCATGTATAGCTGTTGACTAAAGAAATAATCAAGGACAACAGAGGCTGATCTAAATCAGATTATTTTTTAAAATTCACTTCAGCACTACAAATATAAGGCAGGGCATGACTGTCAACAACCACTGACTTTAAGCTACAGATAGTACACACAAACACACACACACACACACACACACACACAACACACACACACACACCACACACACACACACACAAACGCACGCACGCACGCACGCGCGCGCGCACACCACACACATACACACACACACACACACACACACAAACGCAAGCACACACACACACACACACACACACACACACACACACACCACACCACACACACACACACACGCGCGCATGCATTCACGCACCCACACACGCAATCCCTTTAACACTATATTAGACATTTTAAAGAATTCTCTTTATTTCAAACAATTTTTACAGCTGGAAATAATTCAGAATACAATTGCTAAGCACCACAAATTGAGAATAAGTTTATAAACACCAAGCGAAAGCCTTCAAACCTTTAAAGCCCAAGTGTTCCCTTTCGTTTTTGTAGAATACGCTTATGCCTACATCGTTCCGGTATTCAGACTTCAAGCCATGTGGTAATATTGCGCGGCACTCTTGGTGGTGGCAGTGAGAAGGTACTCAGTAAAGCTACATAACGGTAAATTATGATTCTTTGCTTTGTGAAACGCAGTGCTCTGTTGGCTTTATAATTATTAGACATCGCATCAGTGTATTGCCTTGTTGTTTGCATATTTCAGGGGCAAGTAGGGCTATCAAATAGCGAAAAGGGTTAGTTACTGTGTTACTGGTTACTGTTGGTGGGTGCGCGGGAGCATGAACGGTCTGTTGGCAAGATTCTTTTATTATTCTTTTATATCGAGGATAATGGAATAAGACTCATGTGCTTTTTTACATCCAGTCCCGTGTGTATGCGTTTTTGTAAATGTCATCTGTTCCCACCGGCACACGATGGCCTACTCTTACGAAAGTGGAACAGGATTTAACGTGTGTGCAAGATGTTCTGCGTGCGTTCGCACACGGGGCCTCGGTTTAAAGTCTCATCCAAATGACTTTGGGGAGAGTGGAGTCAGCACTGATGTTAACTCCAGGAGAAAAATCTCCTCGACCGGACTCGAACCGGGTCTTCGAGTCCCGGGTCGTCAAATTGCTAGCGCAATGTTCTGACCACTGGGCTATCCGTCCCCCCCATTGAGAGGATGACCGTGGCATTGTATGAAGAGGTCAGAAGGTAGCAGATTTGGAAGTTTTGGAGAAGCTGTAATACAGGCACATGCTATTTTTCAAGGAAAATGAGTATTTTTTTAAAGGGGGAGAGGGGGGGGGGGGTTGAAAGTGGCTGGCTTTGATATGCCCTGCAGTGGCACCAATGTGTTCAGAGGATTCGTGACAGGTATGACTGCACAGTGCAGTTCACGGATTGTATATATATGCCATTTTTCCTGTGACTTTGTGACTTCCATACTTGCTCAAGCCACAGGATGCCACTGAATGATGAATCTTACTGTTTTACTTTCAGTCTCAGGCTATGACATGGACAAACATGACTTTTGGATATTTTAAATATAAATTGCTGAACACAATGATTGTATGAATAGGTTTTGGCTAGGTATGTTATCTCATTGGAGGCACTCAACATGGTTTAGAATCAAACATGAAGTTCAATAAATATAAAGCCAAAGATTTTTTTTTTTTTAGTTAATGCATACAAAATCAATCCTATAAAATGGTAATACAACTTCTTTTTAAATGAAAGGAAATCATTTCATTGTAAAGAATTTTATTAACCTTTCTCAGTTCTAAATATTTTGGAAGATGCAGCCTTGTTCACCTTCAAGGCATCTCATTCTAGCCATCTGAAAAGATTTGACAATAATGCTGAAAACAAGTGAGAACAACAATGATGTGTTTTTTTCTGATGATTATACCAGAAGACTTCGGTAACGGTACAGTAGACACTTGTGGTAATAATACTAAATGATGCTCTTTTTTCTGTTCTACAGGCTCGTGACAGAGGAGACCAGAACTAATGCAGAGAAGGAGAAAAGAGAGAGGACTTGTGACAATGGCTTCATGAGCAACAATGGAGAGGTAGGTGTTTGACAGGTATCTTTTTTTTTTTTTTTTGCTGCTGCCTCGTCTTCTGTGACATCCCCGTACTGTTGCTCCCATGCCGCTCATTTCAATCTCCCTGCCACAGCCATACCCTGATTTGCTGTGTCTCATCTTCGGGATTGGCAGTCCACAGGCAGCTCATCAGTATGAGGCCGCCGTAGAGCCACCAGCCAGAGGGGCCCTGCACTTCTTTTGGTGGTGTTCAGTGGTGCCTGTTCTGAGCTACATAGCAGAACACAACCTACTAAGCCCCTACTAACGACGTATTAGCTCAGTCATGGAGCCAGACTGAGTGAGTCACCCACCCAAGGTGGCGACCACCACAACTTCCCTCCAACATGAAATTTGGGCTGCTTTCCCGAGGAGAGAACATTGCCGCAAGAGCAGTGCCACCTTTTTTTTTCCTTTTCTGTCAGCAACTGTATTTGTTTCCCTATCAGAGTGGCTTTTTGCTACAGAACTTTGCTAGGGACAACTTTCTTGTTGCTGTGGGTTCTTCAGTGTGCACTAAGTAATTATGTAACACATATCGTCTCATCTGAAAGACTAGCACCCAGACCACCACTCATGGTCTAATGGATGGGGGAAAGTTTTGGGCCCAAACGAGATCCGAAACACTGCACACAACCCAGACTTTATGTTTCCTACTAGACAGGCGCGTTTCCTCTAGACTAGCCAATCCACTGATGGGATGTGGTTCTAGTTACTGCTGCAGACTGACCTTTATCCTTTGCCGATATTGGCTGTTCATGTCAGAAATGATGTATGCATATGTGTCTTTGATTGTAATTTGTTCCTCAGCTGGAGCTCCAAGGTGAATTCACCAGTGGTGAGATTTTTGCGTAGGCGACCATTTTTGCCCACCTGAATGTAGCCACATTCTGATTGCAGAAATGTATGCTGCCATGATTTGAACCCACGACTTCATGACCCATTGGGATTGAAGTTGATGGTCCTCGCCACTCAGCTGTGGCACCTGTTGTATGCATACATAAATCTTGCTTTCAGCTTTTTACCAGGGCTGACTGTACAGGTAAGTTTCTTCCAGCGCTGGAGATTGTCTGGTGAGTTTAAGTATCATTGTCAAAAAGAGTGAGCAAAATGGCTTATACTTAATTAGTTAACAATGGTGATTATTCTGCCAGCGCTTTGGTCTACAAGAATTATTCTGATTTGGGGGAGCGTTGGAACGAAGGGAGTGGCAGAAGTGAGGGGCGGGATAGCTAAGTGGTCAGAGCGCTCGCTTACCCCAAGTCAAGTTAATAATCAGCGTCAAGCATGGTTACCAGTTGGATGGGTGCGCGCCTTGGCTTCAGTACAGTCCCCCAATTCACCCAGCTGTAAATAGGTACCTGCCTCTTTAGGGTCAGGGAAGGTAAAGCAGCAAGGGAGAGGAGATGGGGGCCGCCCTCAATATGCTGGCCCCTGTAGAAGCTGAGGTCTCTGATGCCTCTCTCCCCTACGACCACCTAGGTAACGGAACACCTTTACCTTCACCTTTTACTGAAGGTTGGGTTGCAGATGATACTGCCCCTGTGCTTGAACATTTGCAAGTGGTGAAACACCAAAGAATCAGCAGTTTTCAGAGTGACTTTGGTTAAATTTATATTTTGTTTGTGCCGACTGTTGCACTTATCAGTTCTTGATATTACTCATCAGCAAGTTATGATAGCAATATGCAATTCTTGTTATCATTGTGATTTATGATATAAATTCTTTTAACAAATGAATAGTTAAAAATAATTCAGACAGGTATTTGGGGGAGGGGGGGTTGCTGCCTCATCTTCTGTGACATCCTTGTCCTGCTGTTCCCACACTGCTAATTTCAGTCTTCCTGCTACAGTCATACCCAGATTTGTTATGTCTCATCCTCAGGGTCAGATGTCCACAGGGTGCATATCAATATTAGGCCACCTTGGGGCACCAGCCAGAGAGGCCCTGCACTGCTGCTGAGTCACTTTGGTGGTGTTCAGTGGTGCCTGTTTTGAGCTAATATATGCAGGACACCACCTACTAAGCCCCCTACTAATGACGGTAAAGGCTCGGTCGCAGAGTCAGAGTGTGAGTCACCTACCTGAGGTGGTGACCACCACAATGTCCCTCAAATGACCATACTTCCCAAGTCTCCAAAGCCCAAAGACTTTGACACGAACTCACCACAGGCACATAAGTGTATGGGGAAACTGAGGCAAGAGTAGGCCTGGTTTATTTAAGTTAAAGCATGGGTGATTTTTCTTCTGTTTTAAACAGAATTCCATTTGGGCGATTTTCTTTTTTTTCATGAAGAAAGAGGAATATTAGATTCAAAACAATGAATCCTTTTGAAAATGACCAAAATGACAACCTGTGACAAACACCTTTAAAACCCTTGAAAGTCGAGGCTCGTCTATTGAAAGTATTCTCATTAAGGATGATGATGAAATGAACATCACACTTTTGAGTGGAAAAACAATTAAAGGTTTAATTACAGGTGAGAGTGTGTGGCGCTCCACAGGTGGGCGGCTGCAAGGTTATGTGGATGGGTGCAAGCTTATGTTTGGATGCTAGGCTAAGCTGTGGTATTTTCCATGATATTATGTTTACATGTTGACTGTTTTTTATATGTGGCTTTTTACCCGCGTGAATTTCTCTGTGAGATGAAGTATTTGGATTGAATTGAACTGAATTGAGGTGTATGGATGAAACAAAGACTTGCAGGCGACTAAGTCTCCAAGGAGGTAAAAATTGATTTGGCACATGCACAGTAGGTCTCTGGAAGTCATCTCCCAATCGCTCAGTTGGATGGATTTTTGTCATTCAAAGTGACAAAGCAAAGTGAAAACTGTGCATTGAAACTTATCTAATAGACAAAAGCATCGGAGGCTATATTAACAAAGTAGCAACAAACAAAACAAGTGTTTTCACTGCATATGTGATAAAACATATTGGTATGTGTGTGCGTGCGTGCGTGCGTGCGTGCGTGCGTGCGTGCGTGCGTGCGTGTGTGTGTGTGTGTGTGTGTGCATGTGTTTATGCAAACAAGTTTTGGGGAGGCAAGAGGGGAATCATCGTTGATTTTGTAGAAGAGGTACTAAAAGGAAACAGATAACTAGAAGGAGGGGCTTTTTCCCTAGAGTAACTGCTAGGTTCATTTGTCAATTGTGAGAAAGGGGTAGGATATGTATGGCTAGGTAAATGGGAATAGAAAATAGGCTGCACATAAAAGAGCAAGTTTTTCTCCTGTGGTTTTATTCGGGGCTGATAACTATTTTCGGCCATTAACACAACTTTGGTTCCTTTGGAAATGGGCACGATTTTTCAAAAGGACAGTAAGCTGGAAATTGCTGATTTCAGAGCTGAAAAATTGTAATTTAATACTGGGGAAATTCAAGAAATAAGCAAGAAATAACCGTATCTTTTGGCTTGATCCTTCGTTTAATTAATTTTGGTTCTTTACAAAACACCCACAGTCCATTTGTATGCAAAGGTACGCTTCTGGAAACCACTGAGCTGATTTCAAAACTGGAACATGGTAATTAAAAATCCAACCATGGATGGTTGAAAGGACAGATGATTTGTGACTTAAAATTTCCAAAACCAGTGTCAAAAGCTGGGTACCATTGTGTCTATGTACCATTGTGTCCACATGGCTTACATATATACAAGCAGACACGCCAGCTGACCAACAGCATTTTCCCAGTTACTAATGTTATGTGCTAACACTAACACTAACCTTTACAGTAACCTTTGTTATCTTAACCTGGCCCCACATGTGGACACAAAAGGTAGATGGATATGATGATACAAGGCGTGACAGAAACTTTTTTTCTTTTTTTGTTTGTTGTTGCACTTTTAATGTGTAGAATATTGAGGGGGGGGGGGGGGGGGGGGGGGCGTATGTGAGAAGGGGCAGGATGGATAGCTAGCTGTATGTGGGAAGAGGCATGAGAATGGTTATGGCACAGTCATGGGTGTGAGTGAGTGTGAGAGCAAGAATAGGGAATGGGCAAACATGGTGGGTTTTTTTTTCTATGTTAGTTAAATAGAAAAAGTGAGGTTAAGTAGGAAATGCAGTTACCAAGATGTGTGGTGTGTGTGTGTGTGTGTGTGTGTGTGTGTGTGTGTGTGTGTGTGTGTGTTGTGTGTGAGTGTGTGTGTGCGTGCATGCATGCTAGAGAGAGAGAGATAGTGTGTATACTGACATACATGCATGGATTCATGAAAGGAGGGAAGAGTATGTATACATAGACCTTCATTTTGTTGTAATTGTTTTTTTGTCTGCTCCCCAGATTAGCATTTGGGGGGAAGGAGGGGGGGTCACCCAGAATGTGCACTCACTGGTTCATCCTATCTAGGAATCACTGTGAGATTGAAATTACACACTGAATGAGAAGTTTGCCTGTATGACTGTTCAAGTACCTTGCCATATTCTAGGCAGCTATACTTCAGATGATTTTTCTCCTTTAAAGGAGAGTGCAAGTTGTTATGTTAAGAGTTTGTCATAGCTGAAGGCAATCTCAACACAACATTTTACAAAATAACAACATTTTACTGTAGGCCTTGGTAATTTGTTGACATCACACACAGCTTCTGGCTTGGGCCAGGTCCCTTATTTTTAATGTTTGCATTTTGTTTAGCTCAAATTAACTCAGTTGAAAAAAAAAGAATAAGAAGCATCAGACTAAGCAAAAGAACTAAAAGAGGCCAAAGAAACAGAAGAAGTACAAGATAAAAGAACTTGTAAATATAAAGGAAAAGCACAATAGAAACAAAGAAGTAAGCTATGGAAAAAGAAGAAAACGCAAAGAAGACAGAAGCAGGTTAATAACAAAGTAAAGGGTAGAACCACAAGAACAACCAACAAAAGGATCACCAAACAGAAAGAGCAAAATGAAGAAATGGGCATCAAACCAAAAACAGCAACAACAGCAACAAAATTAGAGGCTGGGAAAAAAATAGAAAGAACAGAGCATAAAAAAGGGGGGGGGGGGGGTAACAGAACATGGGTAAGAAACAAAAAGGAAGAAATAAAAGAAAAGGATACAGAAGAAAGGGACAAACACATGGGTGATGTTCCCTCCAGTTTAAACAGACTTCTTTAATGGCAATTTTTGGACTTAGAATACTATTTTAAAAAGAAAAACCAGATTTAAAAATATAAAAAATAAAATTTAAAAAAAGATTGAAAACTGAATCTTTGAAAGTCGAGGCTTGACTATCAAAAGTATTCTCATTAACAATGACAATAAAGATAAATTTTGTGTGTGAGAAAAATTAAAGTTCCAGACAGACACAGAATAACAGATGACAAATGTTTTAGTGGTGACTTTAAGTTACATTCTTTATATCATTCTTGGTTTTAGATAGTGGGGGGTTTCTTAATGGAATTCTTTGCCTTAGTAGTGACTTTCTGTATTGCATTCTTGGCTTATGTCACATGATCACAGTCTTGGCTTTATTCTTGGCTTTAATGGTGATATGATCACATTCTTGGCTTTGTTCATGGCTTTAGTGGTGATATGATCACATTCTTGCCTTAGTGGTGAGTTTCTTTATTACATTTTTGCCTTTTAAGGGTAACTTTATGGTATTTTTGGCTTTAAGCTAGTGGTGACTTTTCTTTATGACTGTTTTGGCTTTAGTGGTGACTTGATCACTTTCTTGGCTTTAGTGGTGACTTTATGGCATCTCTGTGTTAGTGGTTACTTTCTTTTGTGACTGTCTTGGTTTTAGTGGTGACTTAATCAATCACATTTTTTGCTTTAGTGGTGACTTTATCACATTTTTGGCTTTAGACAGTTTAGTGGTGACTTTATCACATTTTTGGCTTTAGTGGTGACTTATCACATCTTTGGCTTTAGTGGTGACTTTATCACATTTTTGGCTTTAGTGGTGACTTTATCACATTTTTGGCTTTAGTGGTGACTTATCACATCTTTGGCTTTAGTGGTGACTTATCACATCTTTGGCTTTAGTGGTGACTTTCTTTATCACACTTTTGGCTTTAGTTGTGACTTTTTAAATCAATTTTTGCTTTAGTGGTGACTTTATCGCACTTTTGGTTTTAGTGGTGACTTATCACATTTTTGGCTTAAATAGTGTAGAATCCACTTCATCAATAGAATATTCCATTCTATATTGTGCAGAAAAACTGTTACTATCCAAACAAGCATAAGCAAGATTTAAACAGGGAAAAAATGTGGCACTGTACTGTGGTTATATGCTGTCTTGGGCAGGGCAGCTTGATTTTCAGGAAGAGAAACTTACTGTGTAGCTAGTGGTATGGCACTACTCTCCTGTGTTCTGTACTATACTGCATTATACTTCCATACCATGCATATTGTTGTGTATCATACTGTGCCATCCTATCCCATCCCATCCTGTCCTGTCCCATCCTTTACCATCCCAGATTTTCAAATTTATTTATTTATTTTTGTGCTGTGGGTTGTATTGCAGATTGTGTTGAATAGAAAATAAGTTGTGATATTCATGGAAAGGTTAACTTATTCACGTATGTGACATTTTTGTTGGAAAGTAATAACCAAAGCCATGTTGGATGATGGATAGAAATATGTATTGGGGTTTACTTGGTTTTGGGGGTCTTTTTTAAAAAAGATTTTGGTGCATGTGTATGTTTGCTTTTTTTTTTGGGGGGGGGGGGGGGGTAATGTATTGGCATCATAGTTTCATATATATTTCATTAAATTGACGATTGAATTTCATGAAAAGGAGAATTTCTAATTTACTTTAATCTTTTTTTTTCCTTTTTTTTTGGGGTGGGGGGTGGGGGGGGGGGAGTGTTTTTTACATGGGTGGTGGGGAGCATGTGTGAAATAAATGAAATAGAGATCTGATTAGTATCTTAGATCAAAGAAAAGTGTATGTGCTTGCCATAAGTGGGAGAGGGGAAGGGTTGTAGGTGGAGGAGTATGAGGTGAAAGACTTGATTTAATGCCTCCTTTTTTGTGTGTGCGCATATGTGTGTGTGCGCACGCATGTGCACTATGCATACTCATATTTGTGAATCTACAAGCAAATGTGTGCAGGGTTTTATTTGTTTGTTTTTTTCAATTTTCTTTTTTTTTTTTAGTTTGTTTATTCCGGTGCTCTGAGTTAATTGTACTACAGATTATGTTGAATAGAAAATAAGTTGTGATATCTATGGATATGTGGACATGTTAAGGTATGTGACATCTTTGTCAGAAGGACCAAAACCATGTTGAATGATGGAAAGAAATGTGCACTTGGGGGTGGGAAAGGGTTTTTGTGTGTGTTTTTTTTGCATCTATGTGATGTTTTCTCTTTTTTTTTTGGGGGGGGGGGGTTGTACTGGTATCATAGTTTTGTATAGTTTCAGTGAAAAAGAGCATTTTTGCTTTGCTTTTTTTGGTGTACTTTTGTTGGCTTTTTGAGAGAATTGGGTCAGAGGAGATGTGACTCAATACCTCCTCTGGTGTGTGTGTGTGTGTGTGTGTGTGTGTGTGTGTGTGTGTGTGTTTTGTTGGAGGGGGGGGGGGGAAGTAGAGTGGGTTAGAGGAGATGTGACTAAATTCCTCCTTGTGTGTGTGTATTTTGTTGGGGGGGGGGGGGGTAGACTAGGTGAGAGGAGATGTGACTAAATTCCTCCTTGTGTGTGTGTGTGTGTGTGTGTGTGCACGCTCGTGGGCTTGGTGTGGGGGGGGAGGAGATGTGACTTTAATCCTCCTCACACACGTGTGTGTGTGTTTGTGTGTGGCTGCATACATAGGGTTTTAAACTGTATCATGGGCAACCTGGGAAAATTATGCAAGTGAGACTGATATCGGTACCAAAAGATGTTAAGTAGTTAAAGATTACTGAAAACCTTAGGCAGTTTTTGGAGATAATCAGCAGTTGACTTGTGTAATTTTTTCAAGTTGCCAATTATCTTTTATGTGACTAGCATGGAGAGAGATAGTCCTAGTGCATATATATGTATATATGCTATCTGAATAGGCATTTGTGTGTGCATGTGATTAAATACTATGTGTGCACATACTTGTAAAGTTACATGAAATGTGTGTGTATGGTAGGATTTGCTTGTTTTTTTTCTTCAGATTAATCTATTTGATTGCTGAGTTAGTTTAAATATAGTGTTGAACACAAAATAAGCTGTGGTATCCACAGAAATGATAGCATTTTTACATATGTGACATGTTTGTCAAAAAGTAATGAACAAAGCATGTTGAATGATGGAAACATATGCATTTCAGTTGTTTTTTTGTTTTTTGTGTATGTGTGAGTTGTGCCTTTCTTTTTGTTCTGGTTTTTTTTTTTTTTTTTTTACAAGATGTTTTGGCATCATAGTGATTCAGTGAGAAAAGTTTGCTTTGTTTGTTTTTTTTTTGTTTTTTTTTACTTTTGTTTTCTTTATTTTTGAGGGAGAGAGAGAGAGAGAGATACATATTTTTTATATTTTTTATTTTTTTGCTTGTGTATTTTCTTCTTTGTGTGTGGAAATTTAAAAAATTGGGATGTGAGTTATATTACGGGTGTTGAATTCCAAATTCTTGATATTCATATTGGGAATATTTACGTATGTGACATGTTTATCAGGGAGTAATGCCCAAAATCTTGAATTTAACAATGGAAATGAATATGCATTTTGATGGGGGTTTTTTTGTTCTTCTTTTGATTGTGATTTAATGATGGAAATGAATATGCATTTCGACTGCCGTTTTCTTTCCTTTTTTTTTTTTTGATGATGTCTATTAGTTGCTTTTCTTCCTTGTGTTGTATGAGCATCACAGTTTGAAAGAGATTGTTTCAAAACAATCTTTTTGAATGTACCTATAATCTATCTATACTTGGTAGGGGGGGGGGGGAGAGTAATCTGGGAATATTAATGATATGAGATGTGATTTGATGCCTCTGTGTGTGTGTGTGTGGGGGGGGGGGGGGGGGGAATACACAAAGAGAGAGATGTGACTTGATGCCTGTGTGTGTGTGTGGTTGTTGTTGGGGGAGGGGGGGGGGGTAGACTAGGTCAGAGGAGATGTGACTCAATACCTCCTCTGTGTGTTTTGTTGCGGGGGGGGGGGGGGGGGGGGGAGTAGAGTAGGTTAGAGGAGATGTGACTAAATGCCTCCTTGTGTGTGTGTGTGATTGAAACCAGATGAAATGTGTGTGTTGGGCTTGTTATTAGGTTTTTTCTTTTCATTTTTCAAATTGATCTATTTATGTGCTGAATTAGTTGTAATTCAGACTGTGTTGAACAGAGAATAGGCTGTGATATCCATGACAATGTTAACATTAAAAAAAAATAATATGTGACATCTTTGTCAGAGAAAAATGAACAAAACTCTGTTGAATGAAGGAAAGAAATATTCACTTAAAAGATTTTTTTTTTTTTGGTATGTATGTGAGTTGTTTTACTTTTTTTATATTTTGGCATCAAACTTCTTTTTTTAGAAAGAGATAGAGGTGGTGTATGTTAGAAATTTCATGAAATGAAAGACATCAGATTAGTACCTTAGATTGAAGAACAGTGTGTGAGTGTGCATGTTGGATGAGGGGGCAGGGATTATGAGGTTGTAATGTGTGTGATGGGTCACCTGGAAAAGGGATGCAAGTCAAACTGATGTCATATGATCAGAGAGAGAGAGGGCATAAGTGTGTGTGTGTGGGGGGGGGGGGGGGGGGGGATGTGTGAGAGAAGTGACTTAATGCCTTGTGTGTGTGTTGTTTATGTTTGGGGTGAGTAGGGGGGTGGAGAACGAGGTGAGAGATGTGAAACATGTGCATTGTGTGTGTGTCTGTGGTAGGGGGGGGGCGGGGGGGGGAGTCAATTCCGGCTTGTGTGTGAGTGATTGTGTGTATGTGTGTTTAACTGTATGTGTGCGTTGGGGGGGGGGGGGGGGGGGGGAGTCAATTCCACCTTTCGTGTGAGTGAATGTGTCTGTATGTGTGCTTGGTGGGGGGGGGGGGGGGGGGTCGGGGGATAGGAGATGTGACTAAATTCCTCCTTGTGTGTGCGCGAGCGCTTGGTGGGGGGGGGGGGGGGGGGGGTGAGAGGAGATGTGACTTTATTCCTCCTGGCATGTGTGTGTTTGTGTGTGGCTGCATACATGGGGTTGTAAACTGTATCATGGGCAACCTGGGAAAATTATGCAAGTCAGACTGATATCAGTACCCAAAAGGTGTTAAGTAGTTAAAGATTACTGAAAACCTTAGGCAGTTTTTGCAGATAATCAGCAGTTGACTTGCGTAATTTTTTCAAGTTGCCAATTATCTTTTATGTGACTAGACATGGAGAGAGATAGTCCTTGTGCATATATATGATTATATGCTATCTGAATAGGTGTGTGTGTGTGCACGTGTGAGTAAATACTATGTGTGCACATACTTATACTTGTAAAGTTACATGAAATGTGTGTGTATGGTAGGATTTGCTTGTTTTTTTTCTTCAGATTAATCTATTTAATTGCTGAGTTAGTTTAAAGATAGTGTTGAACACAAAATAAGCTGTGGTATCCATAGAAATGTTAGCATTTTTACATATGTGACATCTTTGTCAAAAAGTAATGAACAAAACATGTCGAATGATGTAAAGATATATTCATTTCAGGGTTTTTTTTCTGTTATGTGTGTGTATGTGTGAGTTCTGTGCCTTTCTTTTTGTTCTGTTTTTTAAAAGATGTTTTGGCATCATAGTTTGATATAGATTCAGTGAAAAAAAATTGCTTTGTTTTTTTTATCTTTTGGGTTTTTTTTTACTTTTGTTTTCTTTATTTTTGATATATATATATATATATATATATATATATATATATATATATATTATATATATATATATATATATATATATATATATATTGCTCATGTATTTTCTTCTTGGTGCATGGGAATTTTTTTAAAAATTGGGCTGTGAGTTGGTTATATTATGGGTGTTGAATTCCAAATGTTTTGATATTCATATTGGGAATGTTTAGGTATGTGACATGTATATCAGGGAGTAATGCCCAAAATCTTGAATTTGACAATGGAAATGAATATGCATTTTGACTGGGGTTTTCTTTCCTTTTTTTTGTTGATGATGTCTATTAGTTGCTTTTCTTCCTTGTGTTGTATCAGCATCACAGTTTGAAAGAGATTGTTTCAAAAAAAAAATTTTAATCTGCCTATAATCTATCTATACTTGGTAAGGGGGGGGGGGGGAGAGAAAGAAGGGGAGAGAGTATTCTGGGAATAATAATGATATGAGATATGATTTGATGCCTCTGTGTGTGTGTGTGTGGTGGTGTGGGGGGGGGGGGGGGGTTACACTAAGAGAGAGGAGATGTGACTTGATGCCTGTGTGTGTGTGGTGTTGTTGTTGTTGGGGGAGGGAGGGGGGCTAGACTAGGTCAAAGGAGATGTGACTCAATACCTCCTTTGCGTGTGTGTTTGTGTGTTTTGTTGGAAGGGGAGGGAGTAGACTAGGTCAGAGGAGATGTGACTAAATGCCTCCTTGTGTGTGTGTGTGTTGGGGGGTAGACTAGGTCAGAGGAGATGTGACTCAATACCTCCTTTGTGTGTGTGTGTGTGTTTTGTTGGGGGGGGGGGGGGGGGAGTAGAGTAGGTTAGAGGAGATGTGACTAAATTCCTCCTTGCGTGTGTGTGTGTGGTGTTTTGTTGAAGGGGGGGGGGGGGGGGGGTTAGACTAGGTCAGAGGAGATGTGACTAAATTCCTCCTTGCATGTGTGTGTGTTTTGTTGAAGGGGGGGGGGGGGGGGGGGTTAGACTAGGTCAGAGGAGATGTGACTAAATTCCTCCTTGTGTGTGTATGTTTGAGGGGGGGGTTAGACTAGGTGAGAGATGTGACTAAATGCCTCCTTGTGTGTGTGTGTTTGGGGGGGGGGGGGGGTTAGACTAGGTGAGAGGAGATGTGACTAAATGCCTCCTTGTGTGTTTGTGTGTGTGTGTTGTTGTTGTTTTTTTTTGGGGGGGGGGGTTAGACTAGGTGAGAGGAGATGTGACTAAATTCCTCCTCATTTGTGTGTGTGTGCATGTGCCTGCGCACATGTGCGCGTGTGTGCATGCGTGCATGTATTCACTATTGTGTATGATAGGCAACATGGAAAATTTTTACAAGTCTGATATCAGTGACCCAAAACCTGTCAAGTCCCTGAACATTACTGAAAGCTTAGTCAGTTTTTGCAGACAACCATCAGTCAGCTTTCATAACTTTTCCAAGTTGTCAGTTACGCAGTATATGACATTGTAATTATATGTGTGTAGGAGTTGGCTGTTTGTTTGATTTGATTTGGTTGAAAAATTTGTTGGGTTTTTTTTTTGTTAGTACATTTTCTTTTTTTGTGTGTGAACTTTAAAAAAAAAATTTTTTATTATCGATTGGCTGTGAGTTAGTTATACGGATTGTGTTGCTATCAAAATGTTTTCATATTTATGGAAATTCTTGACATTATAGGACACGTTTGTCAGAATGTGATGCCCAAAAGAGTCTTTGATTTGATGATTTTTTTTTTTCTCTTCTTTTGATGATGTCTGTTGTTTGCTTTTTTTCTTTGTGCTGTATCAGCACGAGATGGTTTGAAAACTTATTTTAAAATCTTTTATACTTTTGTGGTTTTTGGCTAAAAAGAGGAGAGTATTCTAGGAATTTATGAAAGGAAAGCTATCTGATGGGGGGGGGGGGGGGGGTTAATAATGTGATATGAGATGGGATTTAATGCCTCATGTCTGTCACTGTGTGTGTGAGTTTTTTTTGTGTGTGTTTGTTTTTGGGAGGTTGTTTGTTTCTTTGCTGGGGGGGGGGGGGGGGGACAGACTAGGAAAGAGGAGATGTGACTAAATGCCTCCTTGTGTGTGTGTGTGTATGTACGTATGTGCGTGTGCGCATGTGTGTGCTTTGTTGGGGGGAGGGGTTAGACTAGGCGAGAGGAGATGTGACTAAATGCCTCCTCATTGTGTGTGTGTGTGTAGGGGGGGGGGGGGTTGTTTGAGGGGGGCTGTTTGTTTCTTCTTTTTGTTCAGTGGGGGTGGGGGGATGTAGACTAGGTGAGAGGAGATGTGACTTAATTCCTCCTTGTGGGTGTGTGTTTTGTTTGGGTGAAAGGGGGGGGGGGGTTAGACTAGGCAAGAGGAGATGACTAAATCCCTCCTCATTTGTGTGTGTGTGTGTGTGCGTGCATGTAGTGTGTGTAATGGGCAACATGGAAAAATTTTGCAAGTCCGACAGATATCAGTGACAAAAACCTGGTCAAGTCCATGAACATTACTAAAAACTTGTTTTTGCAAACAACTATCAGTCAGCTTGCAAAGCTTTCCTGAGTTGTCAGTTACACAGTAAATAACATTGTAATTTTATGTGTGTCGGAGTTGGATGTTTGTTTTTAATCATTTGACTGTGAATTTTGTTTTTTAGTTTGTGCTTTTTCTTTTTGTGTGTGTGTGAACTTTTAAAAGATATTTATTGGCTGTGAGGTTGTTACAAGACCAATTGTGTTGATATGAAAATGCTTTGATATTTATGAAAATTCTGGACATATGTGACATATTTGTCAGAATGTGATGCCCAAAACCATCTTTGATTCAATGGTGGAAATGATTATGCATTTTGAGTGGATTTTTTTTTTGATGATGCCTATTGTTTGCTTTTCTTCTTTGTGCTGTATCAGCATCATAGTTCAAAAGAGATTGTTTGAAAACCTTTTTTTAAAAAATCTTTTTTATACTTTTTGGGGGGGAGAGAAGGAGAGAGTGTATTCTGGGAAATTATGAAAGGAACCCTATATGCTCAGTATCATAGAATAGATTGAACAAAAGTGTTTGTGGGGGGGGGGGGGGGGGATAATGGTGTGATATGAGATGGGATTTAATATCCTTGTGTGTGTGTGTGTGTTTTGGGGGGGGGGTTGTTTGGGGAGGAGAGGTACACTAGGAAAGAGGAGATGTGACTAAATTCCTCCTTGTGTGTGAGTGTTGTGTGTGTGTGTGTGCACCTACGTGCTGTGTGTGGTGTGTGTGTGTAATCTGTATGAAGGGCAACCTGGAAAATTTGTGCAAGTAAGGCTGATGACATCAGTGACCAAAAACTGGTCAAGTCCATGATTATTGCTCAAAGTTTAGGCAGTTTTTGCATAACTGTTCTGAGTTGTCAGTTACGCAATATATGACAGTGTAACTTTACATGTGTGTAAGAGTTGGCTGTTTGTTTTTAATTTATTTATTTATTTGGTTGGGAAATTTGTGGGGGGTTTTGGCTAGCATATTTTATTTTGTGTGTTTGTGATTCTTTTTTTTAATATTTTTTTTAACTTATTGGCTTTGATGTTGTTATGTTATGGATTGTGTTGAATTCCAAATGTTTTGATATTCATATTGGGAATATTTATGAATGTGACATGTTTATCAGAAAGTAATGCCCCAAATTGTCATAGATTTGACAATGGAAATGAATATGCAATTTGACTCTTTCGTTTTTTTTCCTTCTTTTGATTGTAATTTAATGGTGAAAATCACAGGTTTTGACAGGTTTTCTTTCTTTCTTCTTTTTTTTTTAATGATGGAAATCAATGTGCATTTTGACTTGGCTTTTCTTTTTTTTTTTCTTTTTTTTTGGATTGTGTTTGTTGTTTGCTTTTCTTCTTTGTGCTGTATCAGCATCATAGTTTGAAAGAAATGCTTTGAAAAAAAATTTTGAGAGAGAGAAGGGGGGGGGAGGGGGGTTATGCATGGAATCTTATCAAAGATTGAGGGGAAAATGCCTGCATGTCAGGTGGGGGAGGGGGGAGGAGGAGACTTGATTTAATGTCTTGTGTCTGTGTCTGTGTTTTGTTGGGGGTAGATTAGATTAGAGGAGATGTGACTAAATGCCTCCATGTGTGTGTGTATGTGTGTGGTTTTTTTTTTTTTTTTGGGGGGGGTAGACTAGGTGAGAGGAGATGTGACTTAATTCCTCCTCTTCTGTGTGTGTGTGGGGGGGGGGGGTGCGTGGTGTTTTTTTTTGTTTTTTTGTTGTTGTTGTTGTTTTTTTTTGGGGGGGTAGACTAGGTTAGAGGAGATGTGACTTAATACCTCCTCTGTGGTGTGTGTGTGTTTTGTTGGGGGGAGGGGGGGTAGACTAGGTTAGAGGAGATGTGACTTAATGCCTCCTCTTTGTGTGTGTGTGTGTGTGTGTGTGTTTGGGGTGGGGTAGGGGGTAGACTAGGTTAGAGGAGATGTGACTAAATTCCTCCTCCTGTGTGTGTGTGTGTGTGTGTGTGTGTGTGTGTGTGGTGTTGTTGTTGTTGTTGTTGTTGTTGTTTTGGGGGGTAGACTAAGTTAGAGGAGATGTGACTTAATAATGCCTCCTCTTTGTGTGTGTATGTGTGTGTGGGGGGGGGGGGGGGTAGACTAGTTAGAGGAGATGTGACTGAATGCCTCCTCTTGTCTGTGTTTGTGTATGTGTGAGTTTTGTTAGGGGGGGGGGGGGAGGTAGACTAGGTTAGAGGAGATGTGACTTAATAATGCCTCCTCTTTGTGTGTGTGTGTGTTGAGGGGGTGGTGGAAGGTAGACTAGGTGAGAGGAGATGTAACTTAATGCCTCTCTTTGTGTGTGTGTGTGTGTGTGTGTGATTAGCGATGGAGCCAGGAAAAATCATGCAAGGCAAACTGATATCAGTGACCAAAAGTTAGACAAGTTCGTGAAAATTTCACAAAACTTTAGGCAGATTTTGTAGACAATCAGCAGTGGGCTTGCATAATTTTTCAAAGTTCCCAATTATGATTTATATGATCAGAGAGAGAGGAGAGAGAGAGGGGTAGAGGCGGAGAGGGTGTGGGTTGTGTTTGGGTGAGGGAGAGAGAGAGGTAAGGGTGGAGAATATGCTATTGTGTGTGTGTATGTATATGTATAATTTTGTGTATGTACACAAAAGAAAGTTGGGAATATCCATATTTTTTCTGTCCATGGAAAAAGTACAAATATGTGAACACTGCATTTTTATCTGAGTAGTTATTTATTTTTTCCCATTGATGATGAGGAGGAATGTGCTTATTGTTAAATTTTCCATGTTTTGTTTTTTCATCTCAGTGTGATTGTACAATACTTTGAGTGCTTGCAAGGTATGTGCTCCATCAGTTAAAATAGTATATTGTTTTTATTGCTGGGAATGGAAGTGGCATGAAAATGACAGAAATGGGGCTGGCCACTCACCAGTTTAATGAATGGACGGTGTGGGGTTTTTTCTCATTTCCCCTCCCCCCCCCCCCTTTTTTTTCATCCCGTGAGTTGCCCAACCATCCCTATTGTTTTTAAAGTTTGGGTTTTTGAATGTGAAATGGAAATGCAAGTGATAGAAATGGCATTCTGTGTGAGTCATATGAAAGAACGGACAGCTGATTTGGTTGTTTTTTGTTTGTATGTTTTAATCTGTCAAATGGACAGTCCTAATTTTATGATACAGCTGACTTGGTTGGATTTTGTTCTTTGGGTGTGTTTTTCTTTTAATCTGTCACATGGATAGTCTTGTTTGGTTTTTGGTTTTTTTATTATCTGTGTGATGTGGTTTGAATTGTTGTTTTGGAACATGGTGGTGTTGATAGAAGTGTTTTCTGGGGAAAATAACGTTTGGCAAGGAAGAGAAAAGAAGGAGAATGATGTATGTGTGGTATTTATTGTTCTGTAATGTCCTCTCCTCAAAAAGAAATGAAAGAAAAAACCCAGAAAAATGGAAAAAAGAAAATAAAAAAAATACTTAGAAAAAAACAAATAAAACCAAAACAAAAAAAGAAAGAAGAAAAAATACAGAAAAAAGAGGAGAAAAAAAAGGAAGAAAAAATGAAAGAAAAGAAGAAAAAAGAAGAAAGGAAAAAAAAACCCAACCCTTTCTTGAAAAATTGTGTATTGAAAGCAATGTATGACATGTGTGTTTAGTGCCTACCTACCACCCAGGTGCCTGTGAAATAGCATCATTGACGTATGTTTACAGATATGGAATATTGTGGTAATTGTACTGATGTTACTGTTGTTGTTTTTAATTCAGAAATGATGTGGGATATTGTGTTACTGTGTTAATGATTATCATTGTTTTTATTGGCATAATGTTCAGCTCTAAGATATTGTAGAACACTGTGTCATTGTGTTGACACTTGGTGTATAGCTTGGGGTTTTTTTGTTGTTGTTTTTTATTAAGCAAGTTTTCTGGGTATTATCTTGTTATATGGTTTAACCATGTGGAGAGATTTTTACAATTCTTTGAATCACATATTTTTTGTTATATATAAGTACACAGTGTTCTTTGTTTTGTTTTTTTAAGGTACTGGTATTAAAATTAATTATTTTAGGTGTTTTTTTTTTAATTGTTTGTTTGGTATGTTTGTTGTTGCTGTTTTGTTGGTTTTGCTTTTGGTTAGGTTTTTTTTTGGTTGTTTTGTTTGGGGTTTGCTTTTTGTTGTTGTTTTTTTCTTTTTTTCTTTGGGGGAGGTGCACCAAAGAGGATAGATGAAAAGGTACCAACTAAATCAAGAAAAAGTTGACTACTTTTGTGTGTTTTGTTCATGACAATAGATGGCCATGGCATTTAAGAGGATAATGTTATGAAGAATAATTGTAATATTGCTACTTCTGCTACACTTACAATAATCACCATCATGATATTAATAATGGTTTCTGAATTATTATTATCATTAGTAGTAGTAGTAGTAGTAGTAGTTAATGATAATAATGATAACTATTGTCATTCTTATGATTATTATTGTTATTATGGTTGTCAGAGTGCTTTGTTGTAGCATCACACCTCAGTATTATGGATTTCTCTTTTTGAAAATAAGGTTCCTGTCTATCCCAAGGGAGAGCATCATTACCACAGAACAGTGCCACTATTTTTCCCTAAATGTGCATTGTTTGCCCTTGATAGTGTGTCTTCACAACAGTTCAGTCATGCAAGAAACATTGCATTACACACTGATTACTTAATGTCAACACATTTTAAAAACTTTGTTGAGGAAAAACAGCATCATGTGCATTTCTTGATGCAGCCACAGTGGGCAAATCCAACATCACTCAGTTAAGAGTGCAAAATTTTCACTTTCCATGGGAAAATTAGCCATTAACCCATTTGGTGCTGAACTCACCGTAGAGCTCTCCGGGTACCTTGCATTTGCCTTTGAACTAAGGAAAAAGCAACTCTCTCCCACAACGTCTTAATCGCATCTGTTGTTCTATTATGCTCTTTGTTTTAGATATTCGATACAATACACCCCATGTATGAATACATTTTGTTAATCTTCACTGCTGTTCTTGTTTTTGATTGGGGCAAAGACCTACATCAACTGAATTTCTGAGTTCAGAGAGTGCAAAATTTAATGTGCCCTTTCCTTTCGCCTAGTCCAAGTGTGGTCAGTTCCTGTTATAATTAGCACCAGCTGGGCAGGGATGGAATGAAGTGGACAGCAACTGAGAGCAGCTGAAAGTGGGGGAAACTGACAGCTGTGCAGCAGGAAAATAGCAAGCAGAAGGAAGATAATAAACAGAGAAAAAAACCCATAACATCCATTTTTTGATGCAGTAGAGGTATTAAAAACAAAGCAAAAATACAAAGAGAAAAAATCAAGTGTCTGCTTTCTGCAATAGCGATTTTTTTTTTTTAACCTACAAAAACAAAAAAAAGGAACAATTCATAGTGTCCTTCTCTTGATGCAGTAGGGGTATTAAAAACAAAGCAAAAGCGAAAATAAAAAGAGAAAAATTCCGTGTCAGCTTTCTGCAATAAGGGTATTTAAAACAAAACAAACTGAAGAAAGCAGTTCATAGTGTCCACTTCTTGATGCAATGGGGGTATTAAAGTCCAATCTGAAAAAAAAACAGAACAAAACCTATACTTTCCATTTGTTGTTGCTGTTGTTGATACAATTGAAGCGTTAAAAGAAAGAAAAATCCGTAGTACCAGTTTCTTGGTGCAAAGGGATATTTAAATCAAAATAAGATGAAGAAAACAAAATGAGAAAAATCCATACTGTTAAATTTCTTGGTGCAATGGGACTATAAAAATAAAATAAAATAAAAAAGTAGAGGAAAAAATCAGAGTGACTACTTCTCTACACAGTAAGGATGCTTTGTGTGTGTGTGTGTGTGTGTGTGTGTGTGTGTGTGTGTGTGTGTGTGTGTGTGTGTGTGTGTGTGTGTGTGTGTGTGTAGTTGTTCAGTTTAATTAATGTCCTTCCACTAAATAGTGATATCAGACAGGAGTGTGTGTGTGTGTGTGTGTGTGTGTGTGTGTGTGTGTGTGTGTGTGTGTGTATGTGTGAGTGAGTGTGGTGTGTGTGTGTGTGTGTTACAATTTAACTAAGTACTTAGGAGAACTATGGTGGGGGGGGGGGGGGGGGCTTAGCTTTAAGTATGGTGTTGAACTATAAGGGAACAAATCAGAAACATGTTTTTCAAAAATCTACAACCAATCAATAATAAGTAGAAAAAAAAACTTTCTCAACTAACTAACAATAGGAACTTTAACATGAAGAAATTTTTGGACTTTGAATATGTTTACACATGATGATGTAGATAATGTGCGCAAAATTGGGTGGATTGGGGGGGGGGGGGGGGGGAGGCAATTAGAGAGGTATAAAGAACAAGTCATAAAAAATGCCTTTAAAACAAAATGATCAATCACAGGAAGATACCGACTGAGCTGTGTAGCAGACCTTCAGAAATTTTGCAAAGAAAATTATCATTATTTAGGACGTGTGTGTGGGGAGAAGGGGGGGGCGTGTGTGTGTGTGTGTGTTTTTTTAAAGTTATTTTTATTTATTCTTTTATTTCAAGGATAATGGAATAAACACTTGTGTGCTTTTTTACATCCAGTCCCTGTGTGTATGCAGTTTTGTAAATTGCTTATGCCATTATCCTCGATATAAAAGAATAAATAAAATATAAAATTAAAATAAAATAAGAAAGAAGGGTGTGTGGTGTGATTATAAACTGATTATATTTTGTGTTAAGATTTCATTTTAACATGAATTGTGTGGTCTTGTTTCAGATATGGAGGTGACCAGATGCAGACGACATGAATCAAAGCATCACAAGAACACTTTTTTCCAGGGGGGGGGGGGGGGGGGGGGGGGGGGTAGAAGCATGTTATCTTTTTTTTTTTTTTTTTTTTTTTTTTTTTTTTTTTTTTTTTTTTTCATCATTTCCTCTGACTGTCCCAGGTCAGAGCTGGCATTGTGGCCAGACTTTCCCAGATACATTCTTTGCCATTTACAGCCAGCCCTCTGTTCTTTTTATTTTTTTATTATTTTTTTTTTACACCACTTTGAATCATGACAGATTTCTCTGTGTGAAATTAAGGCCGTTTTCCCTGGGGAAAGCACATTGCTACAGGAGCAGTGTCACCCTTTTTTTTTTGTTGTTGTTTTCCTGTCTGCAACTGTGTTTGTTTCCCTATCTGAGTGGCTTTTTCCTACAGAAAAACGCGCGCACACGCACACACACACACACACACGTATGTATGTATGTATGTATGTATTTATACATATGTATATTAAAAAAAATAAGTGCTTATTCCATTATCCTTGAAATAAACATGCACGCACGCACACACGCCACACACACACACACACACACACACACACATATGGGGGATTTGATCACCTAGTGGTCAGAAAATTGTGCTCACAATCTAACAACCAGCATTTGAATCTTGTTAAAGGGGATATTTTCCCCCTGGAGTTCACATCAGTGCTGACTCCACTCTCCCCACAATTCCTTCAGATGAGTCTCTCTAGGTCCCGTGCCCGAACGCATGCAGAACATCTTGTTCACACGTTAAATAATCCTGTTCCGCTTTTCGAAAGAGTAAGCCGTTGTGTGCCGGTGGGAACAGATAAAATTTACAAAACTGCATGCACACGAGGACTGGATGTAGAAAAGCAATGAGTGCTTATTCCATTATCCTCATAAAAATAAATAACAGAATAAACACACACACATACACACAGTTTACAAAACTGCATACACACGGTGATTGGAAGTAAAAAAGCACACGAGTGCTTATTCCATTATCCTCATAAAAAAATAAAAGAATAAACACACACACACACACACACATACACACACAGACACATACACACACACACCTGCGCCCAGTGAGTGAGTGAGTATGAGTAGACACAGGGCTTATTTTGTTTAGCATTCATAAGTTTAAAATTTGTGCATAGATATTAGTATGTTGATATATGTACAGGTGTGGGTTGGTGTTGCCCGTATGTTGATGCTGAGATGTCTGTCGTAAAAGTATCACAATTGGTAAACCTCTGAGCTCTAGCCAAGGAATAACAGCAAAATAAAAAGATTCCAAATATGCTATATATATATATATAGTTACACTCAAAAAAATCAACAGTGTTCATACAGTAGTAAATGTACTTTCATCCAAGGAAGAAAATGAGGTTTTGCATGGAATAATCGGCGCACTAAAGACCTGAAAACATTTTTAAAATGTTGATATTGAGGTGGAGCATTAGGGGCTAGAAAAGGAGTTAAGGAGATGGGAGAAGGAAGGGGGGACGGAGGGGGGGGGACAGGAGGGGAGGGTGAAGAAATTCTATAGGAGAAGGGGGGGGGGTGTAAGCCAAGAGGTTGCTGTTGTGCTACAATCATCACTGTTGACATGTGTTTTACACATGTTCTATTCCATGTGATGTGTTTATACATGTTCTATTCAGTGTGTTCCAGTGTGGTGTGTGGAGATTGCTGAGCTCTTTGGATGACGGCAGTTGGGACTCTGGCATAAGTAAGTGATCTGTGTGTGTGTGCATTTATTTATTATTTATTTAGTTATTTATTACTTTAATTTGAGGACAATCTTTTTTATCATAACATCTTTAGACAGCCACCTTCAACACACACACACACACACACACACACACACACACACACACACACACACACACACACACACACACAACACAACATGTTTACATAAAAGACAAGCCATCACTGAGGTCTGGTCATGTGCTGCTGGATCTGTCTCTTTCTCTCTTCATTCCCCTCCACCCCCACCCCCCTCTCTCCCAAGTCCCTCTCACTTCAACTTTCCACCACTTGTCATGATTGCTAAAAAGTGACAATCTATGAATAACATAAGATGTAAAATCATGTGATAACTTAAACGACATAAAATGACCAAGACAGTCTTCCAGTACTGTACATTATGAAAATAGTGATTTTGTCTTTAGGAAAACATACATCCAGATGGGAAAAAATTTCTGGGGTTAAAACACACAGAGAAGTCACCATGGAGTCAAATATACCTCTTGCTCCCTCCAGCTCTCTCTCTCTCTCTCTCTCTCTCTCTCTCTCTCTCTCTCTCTCTCTCTCTCTCTGGGGACGGATAGCCTAGTGGTCAGAACATTGCGCTGGCAATTTGACAACCCGGGTTCAAGTCCGGTCGAGGAGATTTTTCTCCTGGAGTTAACATCAGTGCTGACTCCACTCTCCCCAAAAGTCCTTCGGATGAGACTTTAAACCGAGGCCCAGTATGCAAACGCACGCAGAACATCTTGCGCACACGTTAAATCCTGTTCCGCTTTTGGTAAGAGTAGGCCATCGTGTGCTGGTGGGAACAGATGACAATATTTACAAAACTGCATACACACAGGGACCGGATGAAAAAAAGCACATGATTGCTTATTCTGTTATCCTCGATATAAAAGAATAAATAAAATAAATAAATAAAATAAAAATAAAATCTCTCTCTCTCTCTCTCTCTCTCTCTCTCTCTCTCTCTCTCTCTCTCTCTCTCTCTTTTTAACAGTTATAAAATCTACTCTTTAAAGTAAAGAACTCTCTCTGTCTGTCTGTCTGTCTGTCTGTCTGTCTGTCTGTCTGTCTCTCTCTCTCTCTCTCTCTCTCTCTCTCTCTCTCTCTCTCTCTCTCTCTCTCCCCTACATGACTGATTTACTCAACTACTCAATAGCTTGTTATTAACTGTTATAAAGAGTCTGGTACATCAGACAATGAATTGTGGTTAAGCACGGTACTGAAGGTTGGAGAGAGATCAATTTACCAGATATTCTCTAGTATTCATACCTTCTCATTTATTCATAAATAGCATTCTTGACAGTTTCAATTAATTTCTATGTCGAGAGTTTAAAATGTTTTTGACTTTTTGTGAATTTGTGTCAAAAATTTCGTATAATTTACGAGTAAACAGGTGTTTTAAAACAGTAGTTACAACAGTCATCAGTCTATGTAGTGCTGGCTTTCCATGCATCCATGCCTCTGACAGGCCAGCTGCCAGCGTGGTCGCGCTGAAACAGTGCAGACTGCTATCTCAGCGTAGCTTATACAGTCTCTGGTTGTATTGTGAAGTACTTATGATAGGAAGGATTTTTCTGCGACTGTATGTCCCTGGTATTATTTACTGTGTTATATTGTGAAGTACTATTGTGTCTTCGTTAGGGAAAAGTGTCATAGTTGACCAAGTGTCCTAGGAATCTAATTTTCTTATATGTGTCTCAAAAGGTTAAAATCCTTATATCAAATAACATTTTGAGCCAAATTGTTGTGAGCGCTTTGTATCTTCCTCAGCATCTCTACGTGTGCACACAGTAGCTGATGTGATATGTATGGAGAAATCTCATGTTGCGATCCTAGGGATAGATAATACACATGTGCAGCAGTGTTTGTACATGATTTGAAAAGATGGCACTGAAGAGGGAAGCATATGATGATGCGGGTTGTTCTACGACTATGTATTTGTTTTCAAATTTGATCAGTGAAAATTATCCAGTGATTGTCTATAGCTTTGTACCTAAAAATGAAACTAAACTGTAAACATGCCTGTTGAAGATACTTGGTAATGATATTTCGCTGATGATACTGTGTTATGTGGTATTTAACGTGTGCAAATGGTTGTACCGTGTCATGTGGTAACTGATGTGTACAAACGGTTATACTGTGTGCAGATGGTGATCACGATGAAGGAGGCAGCATCACAAGACAGTGTTACACCTAGACAGGAAGAAGCTTTGCAAGAGCACTGAGCAAGTTATTATTGAAGTTGGGGTTGTGGGTGGAAATATGAATATTTTGGATGGCTTTAGTTTCAGCTCTCTCTCTTACACACACACACACACAAACACATACACTTTCTCTCTTTCTCTCTCTCTCTCTCTCTCTGTTTATCTGTCTCTCCCTCTCTCTCTCTCTCTCTCTCTCTCTCTCTCTGTTTGTCTCTCTCTCTCTCTCTCCCTCTCCCTCTCTCTCTCTCCACCTCTCCCTCTCTCTCTCTCCACCTCTCTCTGTTTCTCTGTCTGTGTGTGTCTGTCCTTTCTTTCTCTTTCTTCCTCTATCTGCATTAGTGCACATTTTTCTAGAAATGTAGTTTTTGCTATGTCATGTGATTACTTAGGTATAGAACCTCGTTTGGATTGAAGAAATGACAGGAAAAGTCATACTTGGAGAGCCTATTATAGGGCAGAAATTGCTTAGTATGAAAACTGAAATTAGATCAAGGAGAGGCCGTTAAACAGGCTAGAATTGTTGAAAAACCTTCAGCTTCAGGGGACCTTGCCCCTGACCCCCACAAGGGGTGTTGCCCCTTGACCCCACCAGGGGGCAATGCCCCCTGGACCCCCACTACATTTCAGGGAAAAGTGCTTTTCCTCCAGTGCCATGCCTGTCATCGCTCCCTCTGCCTTGCTCAAGTCTCCTGGAAAAATTAGTCCCTGCCTCTGATTGTCAGTGGCTTCAACCCTGAAAGTGAAACTTGAAAGTAAGCATACCTGCTACTGCATTATAACCATTACCCTCACCCCCCCCCTTCCCCCCCCCCTCCCCATCCTTAATCTTTTTTGCCTCATATTTCTGACACTCCACCACATAATGAGTCACATTGCACCACACGTCAAATTTTTAGATATTGACATTCAATAAATCTGAAAAAAAAAAGATGATGTAAAGGCTATTCAATACAACAAGCAGATTGAAAATCGGACAATTCTATCAAAAAGTTATCACAAGGCTATTCAATACAACAAGCAGATTGAAAATCGGACAATTCTATCAAAAAGTTATCACAAGGCTATTCAATACAACAAGCAGATTGAAAATCGGACAATTCTATCAAAAAGTTATCACAAGGCTATTCAATACAACAAACAGATTGAAAATTGGACAATTCTAAAAAAGTTATCACAAATTGAAATTATGCACTGCGGGATGTGGCAAAATGAGAAATGGACCTGTTTAGCATCGTAACAGAAGGTCAGAAGGAGGGCTTGGGTATTTTAAAAAGCGTTTTAAAGTAAAACGAAAGAAAACTACGCCTTTTCATTTCGGTAAAAGGAAATTCCTGTAGTTTTATAATCAATCTAAATCTTAAAATCATGATCCTGACCCCCACCTGCCTAAAATGCTCCTGTTGCAAAAGTTGGTTTGGTGCAAAGCAACTTATTTTGTGGGGGAGTGTCACATTTAACAGCATCCAAAATAACCATCATTTACCCCTCTCCCTCCTACACACTGTCAAATCATTCCTATGCTGACATTCAACTGTCAGGACGTAAGTCATCCAAATATTCTGCTGCATTTCCACCACCCACCTTTCTCTCTCCCCCCTCCACCCCCCTTCTCTCTCTCTCTCTCTCTCTCTCGCTCTCTCTCTCTCTCGCTCTCTCTCTCTCTCTCTCTCTCTCTCTCTCTCTCTCTCGCTCTCTCTCTCTCTCTCTCTCTCTCTCTCTCTCTCTCTCTCTCTCTCTCTCTCTCTCTTTTCAGTGCTGATTTAAAGCCATCTAAAATACTGCAACCTAGGTAATTAAAAAGTTAAAAAAGTTAAAGTCTGTCCCGAGCCTAAGGCTCATCAGGACGGTGCTTATCCCGGTTTCTGTGGCGTTAAGCAACTGAGAGTCATAGACTCCCCCTGGATAGGACGCCAGTCTATCGCAGGGTTAACCCCCAACACAAGGTTGGTACCCTTTTACACCTGGGTGGGGTGAGAAAATAGCCGTAAAGTGCCTTTTCCAAGGGCACAACGCCATAGCCGAAAGCTGGGATCGAACCGCAAGCTTTAGATTACGAGTCCAACGCCCTAACCACTGGGCTACAGCGGCGGCAACCTAGGTAATACCACTTGTAAAAAAAACCAAAAAAAACAAACCCAAAATGACTACAACCCTCACCTATCCACCCCCTTTGCAGCAGCTTATACAAAAAGATGTTTACTGCAGCCCTATTACAAGAGTCCCCTCCCCCCCCCCTTCTCCCTCAACCCTTGTTTCAAAAATGGATGGAGAATGTTCATTTCTAAATTGGCTGCAGAGGGGGAGGGGAGGGGGTTCGTGCATGCCTGTGTTTTTGGCTTCTTTTATTTGTGCGCGTGCGTGTGTGTGTTTGTGTGCGCTTTGATCTGTGTGTTGTATGTTTATCTAGTGATTTACCTTGACCCAACAAACACTACCTTCTACAGCAGCACAGTCGTAAAAACATGGCTGCACTTCTTCTCTTCACACTTGTTGAAATGTAATTTGAAATACTTCGCCACACCCAGCTCTCTTAACAAAATGCAACCGTCATAATGCACCCATCTCCATATGTAAAATAAGGTGATCTAAAAAGGCAACCACAATAAGAAACCCGCCTCTGCTTGTAAAATAAAGTGATGCAAAATATGAAAAAAAAGCGTTCATCACATGTGAAACAAAACCGTCTAAGATGCATTGTGGTGAGCTCCCCTAAAGATTCAAAATAGAGCCATCTAAAATGACCATCTTGAAACCCACCTCAACATGGGAGACAGTCTTTTAAAATACTATTGTTGTAATAAACCACCGCCACATGTAAAATAAGCCATCTTTAATAATAAAAAAAAATTTAATAAATAAAAAAAACAGTAGTAGTAAACTTCCACATATGAAATAAAATATTCAAAAATAAAACCGTCATAATAAACATAACCACATATTAGCTATTTAAAAAAAAAAAAAAAATCGATGATAAACCCACCACATGAAATGAAGCCACCTAAAGAAACACATCTCCACTTATGAAATAAATCTAAAAAAACCATCAATAATGAACCTTGTAAAATAAAGCTGTTTTAAAAAAAACATCATCAATAATGAACCTTGTAACAATAAAATAAAGCCGTCTTATAAACATCGACCATCAATGATCAACTTTAACCTTGTATAAAATAAAAGCCGTCTTAAAAAAAATATTAAAAAATTTTAAAAACCCACTACCAATAACAAACCCACCACCTCATATAAAGCCATCTTTAAAAAAAAAAACGACCTAAAAACAATGATCAATAAACACTTCTACGCATACAAAATAAAGCCATGTCAGACGACCATCATAATCAACTTCCCCCCCCACCCCCCTCCACATGTGAAACAAAGGAATTACATAGCTATCCAACGGTTGCATTAAATCCCATAACCATTATGTGAAACAGCCACCCACTATACAATCGTTATAAACCTACCTTCACAACTGAGATAAACCCCGTAACCACAATGAAATAAAAAGAAACTTGTCAACATTAAACCCCATAACCACATGTGAAATAAAACCAAAATGAAACTTGGAAGACATTAAACCACATAACCACATGTGAAAAAAAAATGAAACGTGAAATAAAACCGAAATGAAAGTCGACATTAAACCTTGTAACCATATGTGAAATAAAACCGAAATGAAAGTCGACATTAAACCTTGTAACCATATGTGAAATAAAATCGAAATGAAAGTCGACATGAAACCTTGTAACCATATGTGAAATGAAACGTGAAATAAAACCAAAATGAAACTTGTCAACATTAAATTTCGTAACCACTTGAAATAAAACCAAAATGAAAATGTTGACATAAAATCACTTCCACATGTGAAATGAACCCCTCCAAGAGAAATAAGCCAAAGTACAACTGTCATGATAAACACCACCTTCAAAGGTAGAACAAAGCCGTCCAAACTACACCCAGTGTAATAAATAAATTTGCCACCAATGTGAAATGAAGCCATAAAAAATGCAACCGTTGTAATCTGCCATACAACCATCATTATAAACCCACACCCAAGTGTGAAACCAAGCCATCTTGTGTATAACTGTTGTTAATAAATCCATGTGAAAGAAAGCCATCCAATACAAACATGATGATGAAACCCACAGGGTCTGGGTTAGTGTTATAATTTGAGCATTGCACTCAAAGTTTGACGGTCCGGGTTCAAGCTGTCGCTGAGATAGGAGGATTTTCCCTGGAGTTTATCAGTACCAACTCTACTTCCCAATAGTCCTTCAGATGAGACTACATTCCTATACACACACATCATGCACTCCCATGTAAACCCATTCTGCCTTTCAGAAAAGTAGGCCATCGCATGCTGGCAAAAATGGATGGTGAAAGTGTAAACGCTGTTGTCCTGTTTAGACATCATCCTGAAGTCGGAATGTGGCTACCTTACTGGTGGACGAAACCAATCGCAAGCACAAACATCTCGCCATGGGTGAATTTGAGGTCTAGCTGAGGAATAAACTTTTTACAATGGGTAAAAACAAATAATGTTAATAAATCCCACAATTGCAAATAAAATATAGCTCGCTTCCAAATGTGAGAATGATCCATCAAAAATAATACAATTGTTATAAACACACAATTGTTGCAATAAACGCATCTTGCAAAAATAAAAATTAGCAAAAATGTAATCCATCTCCACATCAAAAAGCCAGTATAATGAACGCTTTATGACGTGAAATAAAAGCATTCTAAAATTCAACAGGCATATTGGATTCACTTGTGAAATCCGCTCTTCAGATGAGACCATAAACCATCATCCTATATGTGAACACATGCAGAGCATCTTGGCACATAAACCTGTTCCACCTTTTGGAAGAATAGGCTGTAATGTGCTTGTGGGAACTGATTAAAAAAAAAAAATTAAACGTACAAAACCTTGGTGCACATAGGGACTGAATGTAAAAGGTTCGGTACTATCGTAATAATTAAAATAATAATAAAACCATCCACCATGCAAATATAATAAACCCACCACCACATGCGAAATGGAGCCATCTATATTCTGTCGTAATATACCTACCTCCACATGTAAAACGGTGCCATCAAAATTGTAATCGATCACATTGAGAAAAACCCATCTACAATGCAATTGTCAAAGGTCACATGATGATAAACCCACCTCCACATGTGAAATATAGCCATCTAAAATATAAACACTAAACGAAAAACAACCAATATACATAACCACCTACACATGTGAAATGAAACCATCTATATATCTAAAATATAACCACAATAATAAACCACCTACATGTGTGAAATAAAGCCATCTAAAATATAACCACGGTAATAAATCTACATCCACGTGTGAAATGAAACCATCTTAATTGCAACCACTATAATAAACCTACCTCAACTTGTGAAATAAAGCCATCAAAAATATAACCACCGTAATAAACTCTGGGCCCACCTTGTCAAATAAATCCACTTCAAGTATAACCATTGCAATAACAAACCACTACCACTTGTGAAATAAATGTAACCACCATAATAAGCCCACCTAGTAGCTCCATGTGTGAAATGAAACCATCTAAAAAAACATGACCACTGTAATAAACACACCTCCACATGTGAAATGAAGCCATAGAAAATGCATCATAATAGACCCACAACCACATGTAAATAAAGCCATCGAAAATATAACCACCATAATAAACCCATCTCTACATGTGAAATAAAGCATTAGAATATATTTATCCACCATAACAAACCCACCTCCACATGTGAAATAACACTATCTAAAATACATTATAATAAAGCCACTTTCACATGTGAAATAACGCTATCTAAAATACGTTTTAATACACCCACCTCAATTCCATTATCCTGATATGAATAAATAAACCAATAAAAATAAAATCATCTAAAATACGCCATAATAAAACGACAATCTGAAATAAAGCCATCTGGAATACACCTGTAATGCCTAATCTGTCCCCAGAGATGATGTAAAGTCATCTAAAATATAATTGTTGCCCGAACAAATGAACAAAAGCCATCCAAAATACAATGGTCATAATTAAAATGCACCCACATGTGAAATGAAAAATGTACAAAATACAACTGTCGAAATAAACCCACCTCCACATAACGTGTGAAACAAACCCATCCAAAACACTTTACAGGTGAAATAAAGTCGCCTTCCACTCCTACCTGTTCCTTGGCTAGAGTTTCGAGGTTCATCTATGGTGAGATTTTTGTGCATAATGACCATTTTTGCCCACCATAGGGTAGCTGCATTCCAACTTCAGGGATGTACGCTATACTGGGTGTGTTTGTGTTTTTGTTACACAGACATGAATTGGGTGATCTTTAACATACATATTTCATCTTCTGCGCGTGTATATACACAAAGGGGATCAAGGCACTGGCGGGTCTGCTCTTGAAGTTAACCTGGGAGATCATAAAAATCCCCACCATTTAATTCAACAAACGCTGTCAAGATTTGAACCCATGGGATTAAAGTTCAAAGGTCTTAACCATTTGGCAATAGCAGAATAAGCCAGCTAAGACGGCCATTACAATAAACTCACCTCTACATATGAAATAACGTCCTCTAAAATCCATCTAATATAAATCATTTTTATAAACTTCGCTCTACATGTAAAACACATTAAATCTGGTTCCACTTTTTGGAAGAGTAGGCCATTGTGCTCTGGTGGAATGGATGACAAAATTTACAAAACTGCATACACATGGGGACTACATGTAAAAATAAAAATTTTAAAAAGCAAATGAGTGCTTGTTCAATTGTCATCAAAATAAAAGATTAAACAAGTAAATCCATGCTGCTGTTATAATAAACCCACCTTAACATGGAATAACCCCCTTCAACCATCATGACAAAGCCACCTTACCCCCACGTGAAATAGACCAGTCTAATACACCAGAAAAAAAATTTTTTTTAAAGAAAACGACACAAACCCTGCCTGGCATAAAAAAACTCCCCAAAATGCAGTTTTTGTCATAACCCCAAATCCACATAAAGACGTACAACATCAGGATGATTTAACATCAACATGTCAAAAACAATTATCCAATATAAATTCGTCATAGCAAACCCACCTTCACGTGTGAAATACAGTGGGACCCCTTATATGAAAGTCGTCTGGACCCGATTTTAGGTTTTCTTATAAGCGGGCTTTCTTATATCCGAGCACCTGAACACTAGTTTGAATGTGCTTTCTTATAAGCAAGCAAAAGTGTAAATGAGTAAAATAATAGCTAATTGGACATTTCACTATGATAAAAACATAAAACACACCCTATCTACAATTACTCATCAAGTTTGTTGTTGTTGCTGCCACTGGTGTGGTGGTGGTTCTTAAATTAGTTTGTTCTGGTTACATTCCGTTCTTACAAGAAACAGACTGAAAAAGGTCTCCTATTGCAAGTAAAGTTCTCAAAACCAACTAGACTTTCTTATTTCCAAGCTAACATCCTCTGTGGGACCAGAAATTGACGTTCTTATAAGAGGGGTTTCTTATAAGCGAGATTCTTATATCCGAGCTTTCCTAAGTCATAATAAATAACACCTTCGAGGGAACAAAATTTTTTGCTTTCTTATAGGGGGGATTCACTGTAAGCGAGCTTCTTATAAGTGGGTCCCACTGTACTTTTTTTGTCCTTGTCTATGTTTGCAACTCCTGAAGATCATAGAAGTCTGAGCATTGAAGTGACAGGCTTTTTAGGATCAAATTTTGAAGTGACAGGTTTTATAGGATCAAACTTTGAAGTGACAGGTTTCATAGGATCAGATTTTGAAGTGACAGGTTTCATAGGATCAAACTTTGAAGTGACAGGTTTTATAGGATCAAACTTTGAAGTGACAGGTTTCATAGGATCAGATTTTGAAGTGACTGGTTCAAATCTTGGCAGCAACTGATGGATTACAGGTGGGAGTTTTACAGACTCCTCCTACATCAACTTTTGTTCATCTCTTGAATCCCAGGTGGTTTAAATAAGGTGGGGCATAGTGTGGGTGTCCCCCAGGGTGTCAAGCTGGGGAGACTCCATTAATAACTTTTGCACAGACCTACCTGTACCATGCTCATAAAGTTAGTGTGTCCCGAGCCTAAGGCTCATCAGGCTGGTGCTTATCCTGGTTTGTGTGGCGTTAAGCGACTGAGAGTCATAGACTCCCCCTGGATAGGACGCCAGTCTATCACAGGGTTAACCCCCAACACAAGGTTGGTACCCCTTTTACACCTGGGTGGGGTGAGAAAATAGCCATGAAGTGCCTTTTCCAAGGGCACAATGCCATAGCCGAAAGCTGGGATCGAACCCGCAACCTTTAGATTACAAGTCAAACGCCCTAACCACTAGACTACAGCGGCGGCTTGTACCATGCTCTGCTTGTGTAAAAAAAATCATAAATAAAAAAAAGTCGAAATAAAAATGAATTTACAAAAAAAAAGTTATGATAAAAATTAAAAAATAATAAAAACACTCTGCTTGTGTATACATGCCAAGAAAATACACTCATGTAGAATATCAAGTATGCACATTTAACAGTTCCTACTCTTTGGTAGTAATGCGAGGATTCAGTGGAATGTGAAAATATGATAACTTTTTAGCATACACCTAGGGTTTAACCAGCAGTTTGGATAAATGCAGCAGTCAGGCATCAAGTATGAGAACTTTTTGATGTAGATGGCGAGTCTCATTGCTACAGTAGATTCATGAAATACTCTGCATGCATAACATCTTTTGGGGAAGAACTGAAACTTCCATGCCCAATGTTATTTATTTATTTATTCTTTTTTATTGAGGATAATGGAATAAGCACTCATGTGCTTTTTAACATCCAGTCCCTGTGTGTATGCAGTTTTTGTAAATCTTGCAATCGGTTTCCACCGGCACACAATGGCCTACTCTTACAAAAAGTGGAATAGGATTTAATGTGTGTGCAAGATGTTCTGTGAGCATTCGCACACAGGGCCTTGGTTTATAGTCTCATGCGAAGGACTTGTGGGGAGAGTGGAGTCAGCACTTATGTTAACTCCAGGGTAAAAATCCCCTCGAATGGGAACTGAACCTGGGTCGTCAAATTGCAAGCGCAATGTTCTGACCACTAGGTTATCCCGTACCCATTCATGTTAGGCATAATGATTACTTTTGATACAGAAACAGAGCATGCTTCAAGAGCATATAGCCCCTCACATTCTCTGATGGGGCATATATATATATATGACGCTCCACCACATAATGAGTTGGATAGCACCATATGTCAATTTTTAGTTATTGTAATGTTATCAATATGCAAGGAAACAGCTATAAAATACAAAAAACAGATTGAAATTTGGACAATTCTCTCAAAAGTTATTACATTTTGAAATGATAAACTGCAGGAAATGAGAAATTGACAAGTTTGGCATCTCAATAGGTGGCCGAATGAGGGCTTGGATATTTTTAAAACACGTTTAAAGCCAAAAAAAACCACAATTATGCCCTGATATTTTACTACAAGGTAGAGTATTGCTATAGTTTTATAAACAATCAAAATCTAAAAATCAACAACCTGATTCCCACCTGCCTTTAATGGCTCCTAGCAGAAAAGTGGGTCAGATGCCAAGCAACTCATTTTGTGGTGGAGCGTCACACACACACACACACACACACAACACACACACACACACACACATATATATATATATATATATATATATATATATATATATATATATATATATTATATATATGCAAATACCTATAAACAATCATGCTATCTCAGTTGCACACACACACACCCCACGCAGAGCAAACACACTTGAAAAATGACAATAAAACACACACAAGCATTACTTTTGTCCCATGTTTACTGCGGTAAAAAAAGATAAAAAATTATAGAAAGCACCTCTATGGATGAGCACTGAAAAAAAAAACTGTTATAGTTTTGATTCTTTCTCCAAACAGTCTTCATTTTGTTCAGTTTTCAGTCTCCTTGTTCCTTTGCCTGATGTCTATCACTGAAAAAAAACACAGCAAGCAATTCAAAAAAACTGATTTAGTTGTACTTCATGATAAAAATCTAAAAGGTGAAATCAAAGATAGCTATAACAAATAAAAGAAACACAAACAGCAATCATTCTTATAAAAATATGAAGTAAATTTGTAATTCTATAGTTAAAGTTAAAGTCTGTCCCGGGCCAAAGGCTCATCAGGCCGGTGCTTATCCCGTTTCTGTGGCGTTAAGCGACTGAGAGTCATAGACTCCCCCCTGGATAGGACACCAGTCTATCGCAGGGTTAACCCCCAACACAAGGTTGGTACCCCTTTTTACACCTGGGTGGGGTGAGAAAATAGCCGTAAAGTGCCTTTTCCAAGGGCACACAACGCCATAGCCGAAAGCTGGGATCGAACCCGCAACCTTTAGATTACGAGTCCAACGCCCTAACCACTAGACTACAGCGGCGGCTTGTAATTCTATCACTGTGAGAAAAAAAAAAAGTTAAAACAAAATTCAAACATCACACATATTTTGCCATTTAGCATATTTTTGCCCTTACATACATGCATCTAATTTCTGAACTAAAAATTTAACAATTTTAGAGGATGGGGGAGGGGGAAAAAAAGGGGCTGGGGGGGGGGAATCAAGATAAAGTTGAACTCGCCAAAACAGCAGAGGTAAGATTATTTCCAACATCAAGAGACCATTACAGGCATTTTCTTTCTTTTTTAACACAAACTTATTGAGGAAAAAGTAGTGGAGGAAAACAAGTGCAGGTAACCACTTACAATTTCTCTATCATTTTGAAAATGATTTATCAAAGATTCAATGTAAGAAAAAATTAAAATCAAAAATAAATTCTACGGAAAATATCTTTCAATGGCAGCAATTTAGGCATTTCTGAGTAAGAACCATGCCTCTGGCCTGACCTGACTCGAGTTTCGGCTCCTGGATGAGCCGTCATCAGAGGTCCCAGCGGTGATTGAAGCTCCACCTGCTGTGGTACCTTACAGCAAGACACTTTCCAGAATTTAGAAGTGTCAATTGCATTCACAAGAATATCTGATATCCCTGGGGCATTTTGAAGCTGCCATCAAAATACAATGATAAAAAAGAGAAAGAAAAATGCTTAGAATGTTGTTACAAAAAAAAAAAAGAAAAGGAGAAAATAAACACCTTGTGAATCTTTGTGCCTTATGTTTGGGGATCACAAACACAAACTTCTTCACCTTTCACACACTTGTGGAAAACACAAATTTACTCATCTTTGACATACTTGCATTTTTTTAAAACACAAAAACTGATAAACAGTGGAAATTAAAACTCATAAAAAAGATTTTGAACTTTTCGCATTTCTTCTAGATATAAAAAAAGGAGATAAAACAAACATAAAAAAACTGACAATATCCAAAAAAAGATAAAAACAATGAAATGCTGAACTTTTCTGAACCATCTGTTCCAAACACAGCTTCAATGAAGGAATAATTACGTAGGCCTATTCCCTGCCATTTTCCTATAAAAGAAACTCTCACAATACACCAATCAAATCATTCAAGAATTCAACAAGCAAACCAGGTAGCACTAGTAAAGGTAACTCAGAATACATGCACACCCAATACCTGCATAAAAGATTAAAACAAAATTCTGGTAAATACCACCAACATCAAAGAGAAACAATGCACACGGAATAAACAAGTATACACATTCATATCATAAAAACATATTTTCAAAATCCACGAACAATCCCTGCAATAAAAAGATGAACACTGACCGCCCCCAAACCAACATGG